>CM065597.1:2278200-2368773 GCA_033119425.1 Bufotes viridis
AAAAAAAAAAGAGAGAGACAGAAAAAAAGAGAGAGAGAGAGACACACACGAGAGAGGAGACAGAAAGAGACAGTATATAGTACATTCATGAGGCCTCTGTAACTTTACTTATTCCTATAGAGGGGGTCATCAGATAAGGCCCCATCCCCCGGTGTATAATATATGTACCCCCCCCCCCCGTGCAGCGTTACCTGTTCTGTAGAGGCGACGCTGGTTCCCACAGATCCGGTCTGTCCCTGAGGAAGCTCCATGTTCAGGTCCAGGCTGGAAAAGAGACAAGAAGTGAACACAAGGAAAGAAGTGAAGCGGCAAAAGCCTGGAAATCACAGCGAGACGCTAAGAAACATATCAGAGGTTATATCATTGCTGGAGCGTTATAAGAGGAGCAGCTGATATCAGTCACATATGATGTAATATCTCTGGAGGTTATATCATTGCTGGAGCGTTATAAGAGGAGCGGCTGATAACAGTCACATATGATGTAATGTCTGGAGGTTATATCAGCGCTGGAGCGTTATAAGAGGAGCGGCCGATATCAGTCACATATAATGTAATGTCTCTGGAGGTTATATCAGTACTGGAGCGTTATAAGAGGAGCGGCTGATATCAGTCACATATGATGTAATGTCTCTGGAGGTTATATCAGTACTGGAGCGTTATAAGAGGAGCGGCTGATATCAGTCACATGTGATGTAATGTCTCTGGAGGTTATATCAGTGCTAGAGCGTTATAAGAGGAGCGGCTGATAACAGTCACATGTGATGTAATGTCTGGAGGTTATATCAGCACTGGAGGGTTATAAGAGGAGCGGCTGATATCTGTCACATATGATGTAATGTCTGGAGGTTATATCAGTGCTGGAGCGTTATAAGAGGAGCGGCTGATATCAGTCACATATGATGTAATGTCTCTGGAGGTTATATCAGTGCTAGAGCATTATAAGAGGAGCGGCTGATATCAGTCACATATGATGTAATGTCTCTGGAGGTTATATCAGCGCTGGAGCGTTATAAGAGGAGCAGCTGATATCAGTCACATATGATGTAATGTCTCTGGAGGTTATATCAGTGCTGGAGCGTTATAAGAGGAGCGGCTGATATCAGTCACATGTGATGTAATGTCTCTGGAGGTTATATCAGTACTGGAGCGTTATAAGAGGAGCAGCTGATATCAGTCACATATGATGTAATGTCTCTGGAGGTTATATCAGCGCTGGAGCGTTATAAGAGGAGAGGCTGATATCAGTCACATATGATGTAATGTCTCTGGAGGTTATATCAGTGCTGGAGCGTTATAAGAGGAGCGGCTGATATCAGTCACATATGATGTAATGTCTCTGGAGGTTATATCAGTACTGGAGCGTTATAAGAGGAGCGGCTGATATCAGTCACATGTGATGTAATGTCTCTGGAGGTTATATCAGTGCTAGAGCGTTATAAGAGGAGCGGCTGATATCAGTCACATGTGATGTAATGTCTCTGGAGGTTATATCAGTACTGGAGCGTTATAAGAGGAGCGGCTGATATCAGTCACATATGATGTAATGTCTGGAGGTTATATCAGCACTGGAGCGTTATAAGAGGAGCGGCTGATATCAGTCACATATGATGTAATGTCTCTGGAGGTTATATCAGTGCTGGAGCGTTATAAGAGGAGCGGCTGATATCAGTCACATATGATGTAATGTCTCTGGAGGTTATATCAGTGCTAGAGCATTATAAGAGGAGCGGCTGATATCAGTCACATATGATGTAATGTCTCTGGAGGTTATATCAGCGCTGGAGCGTTATAAGAGGAGCAGCTGATATCAGTCACATATGATGTAATGTCTCTGGAGGTTATATCAGTGCTGGAGCGTTATAAGAGGAGCGGCTGATATCAGTCACATGTGATGTAATGTCTCTGGAGGTTATATCAGTACTGGAGCGTTATAAGAGGAGCAGCTGATATCAGTCACATATGATGTAATGTCTCTGGAGGTTATATCAGCGCTGGAGCGTTATAAGAGGAGAGGCTGATATCAGTCACATGTGATGTAATGTCTCTGGAGGTTATATCAGTGCTGGAGCATTATAAGAGGAGCGGCTGATATCAGTCACATATGATGTAATGTCTCTGGAGGTTATATCAGTACTGGAGCGTTATAAGAGGAGCGGCTGATATCAGTCACATATGATGTAATGTCTCTGGAGGTTATATCAGTGCTAGAGCGTTATAAGAGGAGCGGCTGATATCAGTCACATATGATGTAATGTCTCTGGAGGTTATATCAGTGCTGGAGCGTTATAAGAGGAGCGGCTGATAACAGTCACATATGATGTAATGTCTGGAGGTTATATCAGCGCTGGAGCGTTATAAGAGGAGCGGCCGATATCAGTCACATATAATGTAATGTCTCTGGAGGTTATATCAGTACTGGAGCGTTATAAGAGGAGCGGCTGATATCAGTCACATGTGATGTAATGTCTCTGGAGGTTATATCAGTGCTAGAGCGTTATAAGAGGAGCGGCTGATAACAGTCACATGTGATGTAATGTCTGGAGGTTATATCAGTACTGGAGCGTTATAAGAGGAGCGGCTGATATCAGTCACATATAATGTAATGTCTCTGGAGGTTATATCAGTACTGGAGCGTTATAAGAGGAGCGGCTGATATCAGTCACATATGATGTAATGTCTCTGGAGGTTATATCAGTACTGGAGCGTTATAAGAGGAGCGGCTGATATCAGTCACATATGATGTAATGTCTCTGGAGGTTATATCAGTGCTGGAGCGTTATAAGAGGAGCGGCTGATATCAGTAACATAGGATGTAATGTCTCTGGAGGTTATATCAGAGCTGGAGCGTTATAGGAGGAGCTGCTGATATCAGTCACATGTGATGTAATGTCTCTGGAGGTTATATCAGTGCTGGAGCGTTATAAGAGGAGCGGCTGATATCAGTCACATATGATGTAATGTCTCTGGAGGTTATATCAGCGCTGGAGCGTTATAAGAGGAGCGGCTGATATCAGTAACATAGGATGTAATGTCTCTGGAGGTTATATCAGTACTGGAGCGTTATAAGAGAAGCGGCTGATATCGGTGGCACAGGTTACTTCGGTCACTTACCCGGCCTCATCCGCCATCTCATGGAGCAGACTGTCGACTTGATTCTGCCGGAGGAAACATCACAATTAGCAAAGAGAAAATGTACGATGCACTGAGTGGGGGGGTTGTGCGGCAGGGACAGGTCACATAACCCCGGTGGCCCTTCTGTCTGGCGGGGCCCGACCTGGTAAGAGGTGGGTGACTGACAACAGATCGGTCTCGGTGATCTGTGCAGGCTCCTCCCCTGCACATCATGTGACCTGGAGGCTCAGAACCAGCTTGGATTTCCCGGTCTCTGACTGGTTGCTGGAGTCACGAGCCACCATGTGCCTCCTGCCTCCTCGTACCTGCGGTGTGGTCAGTGTGGTCGTGTTGCTCATCGTGTCTTCCATCTGCTGCGTCTGAACATCGAGCGTCTCAAACTGGTGCTCAAACTTATCCATCAGCGCCGAGATCTGCGGACGAGAAGACAGTCAGCCCTGGAAACCGCCCTCCCGCCCTAGACACCGCCACGGCGCCTGCCCGCCTCACCTTCTCAAGGTTCATGCTCTTCAGGGTGGCATCCATGGATTTCACCACACCCGCCATCGACTTCGTCACCTGAAACAGACACAAGACAGGTGAGAGGGCGAAACCGAGCGGCGGCAGAAGATGATCGCAAAAAACTGCCTCTAGTATATCCAGAGCTGCAGCGCATCATCAGTCACATGACCGGACAGCAAAACCGCCAAAAGAGATTGTAGGTGCAGCTCGGGCCGCGACTAGAGAAGAACACAGGCGGTAAAAGCAGAATTGTGGGCGCAGCTCTGGATGCAACTGGAGTAGAAGAAAGGATATAAGAGCAGAATTGTGGGTGCAGCTCTGGATGTGACTGGAGTAGAAGAAAGGATATAAGAGCAGAATTGTGGGTGCAGCTCTGGATGCAACTGGAGTAGAAGAAAGGATATAAGAGCAGAATTGTGGGTGCAGCTCTGGATGCAACTGGAGTAGAAGAAAGGATATAAGAGCAGAATTGTGGGTGCAGCTCTGGATGCAACTGGAGTAGAAGAAAGGATATAAGAGCAGAATTGTGGGTGCAGCTCTGGATGTGACTGGAGTAGAAGAAAGGATATAAGAGCAGAATTGTGGGTGCAGCTCTGGATGTGACTGGAGTAGAAGAAAGGATATAAGAGCAGAATTGTGGGCGCAGCTCTGGATGTGACTGGAGTAGAAGAAAGGATATAAGAGCAGAATTGTGGGTGCAGCTCTGGATGCAACTGGAGTAGAAGAAAGGATATAAGAGCAGAATTGTGGGTGCAGCTCTGGATGCAACTGGAGTAGAAGAAAGGATATAAGAGCAGAATTGTGGGTGCAGCTCTGGATGTGACTGGAGCAGAAGAAAGGATATAAGAGCAGAATTGTGGGTGCAGCTCTGGACATGACTGGAGCAGAAGAAAGGATATAAGAGCAGAATTGTGGGTGCAGCTCTGGACGTGACTGGAGCAGAAGAAAGGATATAAGAGCAGAATTGTGGGTGCAGCTCTGGATGTGACCGGAGTAGAAGAAGGGATATAAGAGCAGAATTGTGGGTGCAGCTCTGGATGTGACCGGAGTAGAAGAAGGGATATAAGAGCAGAATTGTGGGTGCAGCTCTGGATGTGACTGGAGTAGAAGAAGGGATATAAGAGCAGAATTGTGGGTGCAGCTCTGGATGTGACCGGAGTAGAAGAAGGGATATAAGAGCAGAATTGTGGGTGCAGCTCTGGATGTGACCGGAGTAGAAGAAGGGATATAAGAGCAGAATTGTGGGTGCAGCTCTGGATGTGACTGGAGTATAACAATGCGCTCAGCGGTAGCTCTGCAGATTGGGATGCGGTGACTTCACTGTGTCACACGGATCCTGAATCTGGAGGTGGTGTTAACCCTTAATAAACTCAAAATCCTGAAGCAACCAACCTTGCCCATTGTGACGGCCGTCTGCACCCGCGCTGCCACCGCATCCACCCGGGCGCTCATCCGCAGGAAGTTGATGCCTTGATTCTTTTGGCGGATGGCATTCTCGGCGTGTATCCGGGCGATCTCTGTGTTTCCCTTCTGTATGGCCTGCAGTATGGGAGAGAACATGTGACCTGAGAGCTAGATACAGCCCCGCCCCCGAGGACCCACCTGCATAAAGGCGAAAATCTCCGCTGCCATGAACTTAAAGGCGCCATTCGAAGGAAATGTCAGCGCTGAATATGAAAACACAGCGAGTGTGGGCTTAAAGGGACGTGAACACTGACGACAGTAAAAACTTTACCTGCAGGGGAACGCCCTCCAGCACAATAGAGGGTCCACGGTGTCCAGTGGGCAGTTTACGCAGCGCCTGCCCGTAGATTTTTTGTGTGTACCAGCGCTAGGACAGGAGGACAGCCGCTAGGGTTATATCACCGCTCACCAGTAACAGTGTATACGCTCCGAGATGTATCACCGCTCACCAGTAACAGTGTATACGCTCCGAGATGTATCACCGCTCACCAGTAACAGTGTATACGCTCCGAGATGTATCACCGCTCACCAGTAACAGTGTATACGCTCCGAGATGTATCACCGCTCACCAGTAACAGTGTATACGCTCCGAGATGTATCACCGCTCACCAGTAACAGTGTATACGCTCCGAGATGTATCACCGCTCACCAGTAACAGTGTATACGCTCTGAGATGTATCACCGCTCACCAGTAACAGTGTATACGCTCCGAGATGTATAACCGCTCACCAGTAACAGTGTATACGCTCCGAGATGTATAACCGCTCACCAGTAACAGTGTATACGCTCTGAGATGTATCACCGCTCACCAGTAACAGTGTATACGCTCTGAGATGATCACCGCTCACCAGTAACAGTGTATACGCTCCGAGATGTATCACCGCTCACCAGTAACAGTGTATACGCTCTGAGATGTATCACCGCTCACCAGTAACAGTGTATACGCTCCGAGATATATCACCGCTCACCAGTAACAGTGTATACGCTCTGAGATGTATCACCGCTCACCAGTTACAGTGTATTCGCTCCGAGATGTATCACCGCTCACCAGTAACAGTGTATACGCTCCGAGATGTATAACCGCTCACCAGTAACAGTGTATACGCTCCGAGATGTATCACCGCTCACCAGTAACAGTGTATACGCTCCGAGATGTATAACCGCTCACCAGTAACAGTGTACACGCTGCGAGATGTATCACCGCTCACCAGTAACAGTGTATACGCTCCGAGATATATCACCGCTCACCAGTAACAGTGTATACGCTCTGAGATGTATCACCGCTCACCAGTTACAGTGTATACGCTCCGAGATGTATCACCGCTCACCAGTAACAGTGTACACGCTGCGAGATGTATCACCGCTCACCAGTAACAGTGTATACGCTCCGAGATATATCACCGCTCACCAGTAACAGTGTATACGCTCGAGATGTATCACCGCTCACCAGTAACAGTGTATACGCTCGAGATGTATCACCGCTCACCAGTAACAGTGTATACGCTCCGAGATGTATCACCGCTCACCAGTAACAGTGTATACGCTCGAGATGTATCACCGCCACCAGTAACAGTGTATACGCTCCGAGATGTATAACCGCTCACCAGTAACAGTGTACACGCTGCGAGATGTATCACCGCTCACCAGTAACAGTGTATACACTCTGAGATGTATCACCGCTCACCAGTAACAGTGTATACGCTCACCAGTAACAGTGTATACGCTCTGAGATGTATCACCGCTCACCAGTAACAGTGTATACGCTCCGAGATGTATCACCGCTCACCAGTAACAGTGTATACGCTCCGAGATGTATAACCGCTCACCAGTAACAGTGTATACGCTCCGAGATGTATCACCGCTCACCAGTAACAGTGTATACGCTCCGAGATGTATCACCGCTCACCAGTAACAGTGTATACGCTCCGAGATGTATTACCGCTCACCAGTAACAGTGTATACGCTCCGAGATGTATCACCGCTCACCAGTAACAGTGTATACGCTCCGAGATGTATCACCGCTCACCATTAACAGTGTATACGCTCACCAGTAACAGTGTATACGCTCACCAGTAACAGTCTACACGCTCTGAGATGTATCATCGCTCACCAGTAACAGTGTATACCCTCCGAGATGTATCACCGCTCACCAGTAACAGTGTATACGCTCTGAGATGTATCACCGCTCACCAGTAACAGTGTATACGCTCTGAGATGTATCACCGCTCACCAGTAACAGTCTACACGCTCTGAGATGTATCATCGCTCACCAGTAACAGTGTACACGCTATGGAGAAGCGCATTTCCCACCCAGTCCTCCACAGTGCCGGTCCGTATAACATACAGCACAGTTGGGACACTGGTATGGAGGACGGCATTTCCAAGTAACCAGGGAGCGTCGGCCTTTTTACACTCCATCGGGACAGACCGCTATGACAAGGCTGAACTCCAGGGACGGGTCTGACAAGTAATGCCCCCGAAACCATTTCCAGCTACCCGAGGCGACCTGCTGACAATCTCCGTGCACTCACTGCCTCAGTCGTCATTATGGGAAGACCTTTGCCCCCGAGACGGATTACGGCAATCTGGGGCAATAAAATCTACTGCCAGGCTGGCTGCACACACCAGATCTACCTGCGTCACCGACAGCCCCCCCCACCAGCAGGCGTCTGTCAGGGTGCTGCTTTCTGGAAAGGTACATGCCAGGAACCCGGGTGTAGGGTGCGTGGCACATTACACAGGGAGATCCGGGTCCGATGGCGACCGCACAGACCGCCAAAACAGAACGCTAGGTGTAAATCAGAAATTCTCCTCTCACTGATCAGACTCCAAAGGTCACGCCCCCAGAATTCTTAGCAATGCCAGGCCGAGGGGAGCAGCGATCAAGGGAGGGGCTAGTAACTAGGATACAGGACGCGATTGTGGCAGCAGGATACCGCTGCCCCAAAATAACTCAACAGAACGTTAGAAGCAAATCACTGAACACGGAGTGCCTCAGCGCCTGCGCGGTACGCCCAATATTACGCTCCTCGCCTTCTAATGCATCAGGAAATGTTTTAGGGTGTCAGCCTGAACCTGCCGTTTCTTCAGTCAGTGCCGAGCCGCAGGACCCGCCACAACCACGTGAGCGACGGCGAGAGGTACACTGGAGGGGGCCCCTCTATCCTCATGCCTGTGGTGGTCTCAGAGGTCACAGTCCACCGTGGCTGTGGACCCCTTCATCCTCCTGAGTGGCGGGGGGTTCTTACCTTCTTGATTTTGGCCTTCTCCGCCTTCTCCTCCTTCTCGCACTTCTTGGCGTTCCGGTTCAGCTCTTTTGCTGCAAACTTCAGATTAAACAGATTTTCTGATTGGAGGGTTAAGGAGATGACATCACAGCCAAGCAGCAGGCAACGCCCACAATGGGGGGGCATGGGGGTGGTCACAGCATCTGAATCCGGGCCTAACATATCTGCAGCATCACCCAGGGGCCCCAGGCGCAGCCACTGATCGGTAGTATCACCTGTGCAGTGCAGGGGCCCCAGGCACAGCCACTGATCGGTAGTATCACCTGTGCAGTGCAGGGGCCCCAGGCACAGCCACTGATCGGTAGTATCACCTGTGCAGTGTGGGGGCCCCAGGCGCAGCCACTGATCGGTAGTATCACCTGTGCAGTGTGGGGGCCCCAGGCGCAGCCACTGATCAGTAGTATCACCAGTGCAGTGCGGGGGCCCAGGCGCAGCCACTGATCGGTAGTGTCACCTGTGCAGTGCGGGGGCCCGAGGTGACTGGGGTCACATTACCTCCATCAGGGAATCCCCACAACCAATGTCCTGTGACTTCCGGTCCCTGTATTATATACGACTGTATTGGGGGGGGGGGGGGGCAGCATCTTGATCACTCTGGTCGAAGGGGAACCAGGGGGCCCCCAGTAGACCACCACCTACAGATGGGCAGCGTACAGCATCTGAGCAGCCTAGACATCCATACATTATTTAACCCTGCGCCCACTGTGCTATTCTGGGTGCATTGGGGGGGTGGGGGGGTGGCTGAAAAGCCTTGAGGGCGCAGAGACCGTGGCCCAGCACCGGCTTTCATCAGGGACCTGCAGGGGCCCCAAAATCAATCATCTTGTAGCATCTCTTTGCTGCACTATGTGGGCAGGGGATATGTCTATGTATATTTACAGTGGCCCCCGGAATCTATTTTACTGGTGGGCCCGAGACACCCCAGTCTGACACAGTCTATCAGCATGCCGTTCACTCCAGACACATAACTGCGCAGATCAGTGGCCCCTGTGGCCCCACACACGACATAATGAAGGGTTACTAGTGTATGACGTACATGGGGGAGGGGAGCCCGAGCGGCCGCTGCTGAGATCACCGTGTCCCTCACTATTAATAGCTCCAACCGGTTCACCCTGCTCAGCCGCCACCAGCCCCACCTGCGGTTATATGACCCGCCCCGACATGACATGATGGACTGCGTCCATCCCACAAACAAGGAGAAAGGGCTAAATAGTATCCAGGGGTCAGAGGTCGCACGGCTCCAACAGCCCAGATAAACTAAGCCTTTTCACAGCTGAAGATTTGTTAGTGTATCCTATCTAGATATTGTGACGAGCACAACTCCTGAGAGATACTCCACACCAAGAGGAAAGTGAACCGCCATCTATCTTCCAGTTCAATAGTCTACTGCCCCCTGTTATCAGCCATTTCAGGGGAGAGGATGACTGTAGGACAGGAGAATACAGTCTATTGCCCCCTGTTATCAGCCATTTCAGGGGAGAGGAGAGGATGACTGTAGGACAGGAGAATACAGTCTATTGTCAACAGAACGTTAGAAGCAAATCACTGAACACGGAGTGCCTCAGGCGCCTGGCGTCGGTACGCCCATTACGCTCCTCGCCTTCTGTGCATCAGGAAATGTTTTAGGTGTCAGCCTGAACCTGCCGTTTCTTCAGTCAGTGCCGGGCCGCAGGACCCGCCTCACAACCACGTGAGCGACGGCTGAGAGAGTAGCGCTGGAGCCCTCTGTCCTCTCATGCCTGTGGTGGTCTCAGAGGTCACAGTCCACGTGGCTGTGGACCCGCTTCATCCTCCTGCAGTGGCGGGTTGCTTACCTGCTTTGATTTGTGGCCTTCTCCGCCTCTCTCCTCCTTCCCTCGCACTTCTTGGCGTTTCCGGTTCAGCTCTCTTTGCTGCAAACTTTCAGATTAAACAGATTTTCTGATTGGAGGGCTAAGGAGATGACATCACAATAGCCAAGCAGCAGGCAACGCCACACAATGCATGCGTGGTCACAGCATCTGAATCCCGGGGCCTCGACATATCTGCAGCATCACAGCCCCAGGCGCAGCCCACGCTGAGTCGGTGGTATCACCTGTGCAGAGGTGCAGGGGCCCCAGGGCTGCACACTGATCGGGTAGTATCACCTGTGCAGTGCAGCCCCAGGCACAGCCACACTGATCGGTAGTATCACCTGTGCAGTGTGCTCCCAGGCGCAGCCATCACTGATCGGCAGTATCACTCGCCAGTGTGTGTGCCCCAGGCGCAGCCACTGATCCAGTAGTATCACTCAGTGCAGTGGGGCCCAGGCGCAGCCGCTCGTTGTGGTGTCACCTGCAGCAGTGCGCCCGAGGTGACTGTCTCACATTGCCTCATCAGGGAATCCCACGACGATGTCCTGTGACTTCCGGTCCCTGCATTATATACGCACTGTATTGCAGCATCTTGATCACTCTGGTCGAGAGGGGAGACCAGCATTGCAGACCACCACCTACAGATGGGCTGCTGCATGAGCATCTGAGCAGCCTAGACATCGATACAGTCTATTGCCTCCCTGTTATCAGCCATTTCAGGGGAGAGGAGACTGTAGGACAGGAGAATACATAGTCTATTGCCCCCTGTTATCAAGCCATTTCAGGGGAGAGGATGACTGTAGGACAGGAGAATACAGTCTATTGCCCCTGTTATCAGCCATTTCAGGGGAGAGGATGACTGTAGGACAGGAGAATAAGGCCATTGCCTCTGTTATCAGCCATTTCAGGGGAGGATGACTGTAGGACAGGAGAATATGCCCATGCTCCCTGTTATCAGCCATTTCAGGGGAGTGGGATGACTGTAGGACCGTCCATCCCACACAAACAAGGAGAAAGGGCTAGCCAGGGCATCTAGGGGTCAGAGGTCGCACGGCTCCAACAGCCCAGAGCAAAGCTAAGCTTGCACAGCATGAAGGTGTGTTGATGTGTCCTATCCCCAGATATTGTGAGCGAGCACAACTCCTGAGAGATACTCCACACCAAGAGGAAAGTGAACCGCCATCTATCTTCCAGTTCCATGAGCACTGCCTCAATGTGTCAGCCATTTCGGGAGAGGGGATGACTGTAGGACAGGAGGATACAGTCTATTGCCCCTGTTATCAGCCATTTCAGGGGAGGAGAGGATGACTGTAGGACAGGAGAATACAGTCTATTGCTCCCTGTTATCAGCCATTTCAGGGGAGAGGATGACTGTAGGACAGGAGAATACAGTCTATTGCCCCCTGTTATCAGCCATTTCAGGGGAGAGGATGACTGTAGGACAGGAGAATACAGTCTATTGCCCCCTGTTATCAGCCATTTCAGGGGAGAGGATGACTGTAGGACAGGAGAATACAGTCTATTGCCCCTGTTATCAGCCATTTCAGGGGAGAGGATGACTGTAGGACAGGAGGAATACAGTCTATTGCCCCCTGTTATCAGCCATTTCAGGGGAGAGGATGACTGTAGGACAGGAGAATACAGTCTATTGCCCCCACTGTTATCAGCCATTTCAGGGGAGAGGATGACTGTAGGACAGGAGAATACAGTCTATTGCTCCCTGTTATCAGCCATTTCAGGGAGGAGGATGACTGTAGGACAGGAGAATACAGTCCTATTGCCCCCTGTTATCAGCCATTTCAGGGGAGAGGATGACTGTAGGACAGGAGAATGCAGTCTATGTGCCCCTGTTATCAGCCATTTCAGGGGAGAGGATGACTGTAGGACAGGAGAATACAGTCTATTGCCCCCTGTTATCAGCCATTTCAGGGGAGGAGAGGATGACTGTAGGACAGGAGAATACAGTCTATTGCCCCTGTTATCAGCCATTTCAGGGGAGAGGATGACTGTAGGACAGGAGAATACAGTCTATTAGCCCCCTGTTATCAGCCATTTCAGGGGAGGAGGAGAGATGACTGTAGGACAGGAGAATACAGTCTATTGCCCCCTGTTATCAGCCATTTCAGGAGGAGAGGATGACTGTAGGACAGGAGGAATACAGTCTATTGCCCCTGTTATCCCAGCCATTTCAGGGAGGAGAGGGATGACTGTAGGACAGGAGAATACAGTCTATTGCCCCTGTTATCAGCCATTTCAGGGAGGAGAGGATGACTGTAGGACAGGAGAATACAGTCTGTTGCCCCTGTTATCAGCCATTTCAGGGGAGAGGATGACTGTAGGACAGGAGAATACAGTCTATTGCTCCTATTATCAGCCATTTCAGGGAGAGAGGATGACTGTAGGACAGGAGAATACAGTCTATTGCCCCCTGTTATCAGCCATTTCAGGGGAGAGGATGACTGTAGGACAGGAGAATACAGTCTATTGCCCCTGTTATCAGCCATTTCAGGGAGAGGATGACTGTAGGACAGGAGAATACAGTCCTATTGCCCCTGTTATCAGCCATTTCAGGGAGAGGATGACTGTAGGACAGGGAGAATACAGTCTATTGCCCCTGTTATCACAGCCATTTCAGGGGAGGAGGATGACTGTAGGACAGGAGAATACAGTCTATTGCCCCCCTGTTATCAGCCATTTCAGGGGAGAGGATGACTGTAGGACAGGAGAATACAGTCTATTGCCCCTGTTATCAGCCATTTCAGGGGGGAGAGGATGACTGTAGGACAGGAGAATACAGTCTATTGCCCTGTTATCAGCCATTTCAGGGGAGAGGATGACTGTAGGACAGGAGAATACAGTCTATTGCCCCCTGTTATCAGCCATTTCAGGGAGAGGATGACTGTAGGACAGGAGAATACAGTCTATTGCTCCCTGTTATCAGCCATTTCAGGGAGGAGAGGATGACTGTAGGACAGGAGGAATACAGTCTATTGCTCCCTGTTATCAGCCATTTCAGGGAGAGGATGACTGTAGGACAGGAGAATACAGTCTATTGCTCCCTGTTATCAGCCATTTCAGGGGAGAGGATGACTGTAGGACAGAGAGAATACAGTCTATTGCTCCCTGTTATCCCAGCCATTTCAGGGGAGAGGATGACTGTAGGACAGGAGAATACAGTCTATTGCTCCCTGTTATCCAGCCATTTCAGGGAGAGGATGACTGTAGGACAGGAGAATACAGTCTATTGCCCCCTGTTATCAGCCCATTTCAGGGAGGAGAGGATGACTGTAGGACAGGAGAATACAGTCTATTGCCCTCCTGTTATCAGCCATTTCAGGGGAGGATGACTGTAGGACAGGAGAATACAGTCTATTGCTCCCCTGTTATCAACCATTTCAGGGGAGGGACTGACTGTAGGACAGGAGAATACAGTCCTATTGCCCCTGTTATCAGCCATTTCAGGGGAGGAGAGGATGACTGTAGGGCCAGGAGAATACAGTCTATTGCCCCCTGTTATCAGCCATTTCAGGGGGAGAGAGGATGACTGTAGGACGGGAGAATACAGTCTATTGCCCTGTTATCAGCATTTCAGGAGGAGGAGGATGACTGTAGGACAGGAGAATACAGTCTATGCCCCCTGTTATCAACCATTCAGGGGAGAGGATGACTGTAGGACAGGAGAATACAGTCTATTGCCCCTGTTATCCAGCCATTTCAGGGGAGAGGATGACTGTAGGACAGGAGAATACAGTCTATTGCCCCCTGTTATCAGCCATTTCAGGGGAGGAGAGGATGACTGTAGGACAGGAGAATACAGTCTATTGCCCCCTGTTATCAGCCATTTCAGGGAGAGGATGACTGTAGGACAGGGAGAATGCAGTCTATTGCCCCTGTTATCAGCCATTTCAGGGGAGGAGAGGGATGACTGTAGGACAGGAGAATACAGTCTATTGCCCCTGTTATCAGCCATTTCAGGGAGAGGATGACTGTAGGACAGGAGAATACAGTCTATTGCCTCCTGTTATCCAGCCATTTCAGGGAGGAGAGGATGACTGTAGGACAGGAGAATACAGTCTATTGCTCCTGTTATCAGCTTCATTTCAGGGGAGAGGATGACTGTAGGACGGGAGAATACAGTCTATTGCCCCTGTTATCAGCCATTTCAGGGAGGAGAGGATGACTGTAGGACAGGAGAATGCAGTCTATTGCCCCTATGTTATCAGCCATTTCAGGGGAGAGAGGATGACTGTGAGGACAGGAGAATACAGTCTATTGCTCCCTGTTATCAGCCATTTCAGGGGGGAGAGGATGACTGTAGGACAGGAGAATACAGTCTATTGCCCCATGTTATCCAGCCATTTCAGGGGAGGAGAGGATGACTGTAGGACGGGAGAATACAGCCTATTGCTCCCTGTTATCAGCCATTTCAGGGGAGAGAGGATGACTGTAGGACAGGAGAATACAGTCTATTGTCCCTGTTATCAGCCATTTCAGGGGAGAGGGATGACTGTAGGACAGGAGAATACAGTCTATTGCCCCATGTTATCAGCCATTTCAGGGAGAGGATGACTGTAGGACAGGAGGAATACAGTCTATTGCCCCTGTTATCAGCCATTTCAGGGAGAGGATGACTGTAGGACAGGAGAATACAGTCTATTGTCCCCTGTTATCAGCCATTTCAGGGGAGAGGATGACTGTAGGACAGGAGGAATACAGTCTATTGTCCCTGTTATCAGCCATTTCAGGAGGGGATGACTGTAGGACAGGAGAATACAGACCTATTGCCCCCATAGTTATCAGCCATTTCAGGGAGAGGATGACTGTAGGACAGGAGAATACAGTCTATTGCCCCCTGTTATCAGCCATTTCAGGGAGGAGAGGATGACTGTAGGACAGGAGAATACAGTCTATTGCCCCCTGTTATCCAGCCATTTCAGGGGAGAGGATGACTGTAGGACAGGAGAATACAGTCTATTGCTCCCTGTTATCAGCCATTTCAGGGAGAGGATGACTGTAGGACAGGAGAATACAGTCTATTGCTCCCTGTTATCAGCCATTTCAGGGGAGAGGATGACTGTAGGACAGGAGAATACAGTCTATTGCCCCTGTTATCAGCCATTTCAGGGGAGAGGATGACTGTAGGACAGGAGAATACAGTCTATTGCTCCCTGTTATCAGCCATTTCAGGGGAGAGGATGACTGTAGGACAGGAGAATACAGTCTATTGCTCCCTGTTATCAGCCATTTCAGGGGAGAGGATGACTGTAGGACAGGAGAATACAGTCTATTGCCCCCTGTTATCAGCCATTTCAGGGGAGAGGGATGACTGTAGGACAGGAGAATACAGTCTATTGCTCCCTGTTATCAGCCATTTCAGGGAGAGGATGACTGTAGGACAGGAGAATACAGTCTATTGCCCCTGTTATCAGCCATTTCAGGGGAGAGGATGACTGTAGGACAGGAGAATACAGTCTATTGCCCCTGTTATCAGCCATTTCAGGGGAGAGGATGACTGTAGGACAGGAGAATACAGTCTATTGCCCCTGTTATCAGCCATTTCAGGGGAGAGGATGACTGTAGGACAGGAGAATACAGTCTATTGCCCCCTGTTATCAGCCATTTAGGGGAGAGGATGACTGTAGGACAGAGAATACAGTCTATTGCCCCTGTTATCAGCCATTTCAGGGGAGAGGATGACTGTAGGACAGGAGAATACAGTCTATTGCCCCTGTTATCAGCCATTTCAGGGGAGAGGATGACTGTAGGACAGGAGAATACAGTCTATTGCCCCTGTTATCAGCCATTTCAGGGGGAGAGGATGACTGTAGGACAGGAGAATACAGTCTATTGCCCCCTGTTATCAGCCATTTCAGGGGAGAGGATGACTGTAGGACAGGAGAATACAGTCTATTGCTCCCTGTTATCAGCCATTTCAGGGGAGAGGATGACTGTAGGACAGGAGAATACAGTCTATTGCCCCTGTTATCAGCCATTTCAGGGAGAGGATGACTGTAGGACAGGAGAGATACAGTCTATTGCCCCTGTTATCAGCCATTTCAGGGGAGGAGAGGATGACTGTAGGACAGGAGAATACAGTCTATTGCCCCCTGTTATCAGCCATTTCAGGGGAGAGGATGACTGTAGGACAGGAGAATACAGTCTATTGCCCCCTGTTATCAGCCATTTCAGGGGAGAGGATGACTGTAGGACAGGAGAATACAGTCCTATTGCCCCTGTTATCAGCCATTTCAGGGGAGAGAGGATGACTGTAGGACAGGAGAATACAGTCTATTGCCCCTGTTATCAGCCATTTCAGGGGAGAGGATGACTGTGGGACAGGAGAATACAGCTCTATTGCCCCTGTTATCAGCCATTTCAGGGGAGAGGATGACTGTAGGACAGGAGAATACAGTCTATTGCCCTCCTGTTATCAGCCATTTCAGGGGAGAGGATGACTGTAGGACAGGAGAATACAGTCTATTGCTCCCTGTTATCAGCCATTTCAGGGGAGAGGATGACTGTAGGACAGGAGAATACAGTCTATTGCCCCCTGTTATCAGCCATTTCAGGGGAGAGGATGACTGTAGGACAGGAGAATACAGTCTATTGCCCCTGTTATCAGCCATTTCAGGGGAGAGGATGACTGTAGGACAGGAGAATACAGTCTATTGCCCCCTGTTATCAGCCATTTCAGGGAGAGGATGACTGTAGGACAGGAGAATACAGTCTATTGCTCCTGTTATCAGCCATTTCAGGGGAGAGGATGACTGTAGGACAGGAGAATACAGTCTATTGCCCCTGTTATCAGCCATTTCAGGGGAGAGGATGACTGTAGGACAGGAGAATACAGTCTATTGCCCCTGTTATCAGCCATTTCAGGGGAGAGGATGACTGTAGGACAGGAGAATACAGTCTATTGCCCCCTGTTATCAGCCATTTCAGGGGAGAGGATGACTGTAGGACAGGAGAATACAGTCTATTGCCCCTGTTATCAGCCATTTCAGGGGAGAGGATGACTGTAGGACAGGAGAATACAGTCTATTGCCCCCTGTTATCAGCCATTTCAGGGGAGAGGATGACTGTAGGACAGGAGAATACAGTCTATTGCCCCCTGTTATCAGCCATTTCAGGGGAGAGGATGACTGTAGGACAGGAGAATACAGTCTATTGCCCCTGTTATCAGCCATTTCAGGGAGAGGATGACTGTAGGACAGGAGAATACAGTCTATTGCCCCTGTTATCAGCCATTTCAGGGGAGAGGATGACTGTAGGACAGGAGAATACAGTCTATTGCCCCTGTTATCAGCCATTTCAGGGAGAGGATGACTGTAGGACAGGAGAATACAGTCTATTGCCCCCTGTTATCAGCCATTTCAGGGGAGAGGATGACTGTAGGACAGGAGAATACAGTCTATTGCCCCCTGTTATCAGCCATTTCAGGGGAGAGGATGACTGTAGGACAGGAGAATACAGTCTATTGCCCCCTGTTATCAGCCATTTCAGGGAGAGGATGACTGTAGGACAGGAGAATACAGTCTATTGCCCCCTGTTATCAGCCATTTCAGGGGAGAGGATGACTGTAGGACAGGAGAATACAGTCTATTGCCCCTGTTATCAGCCATTTCAGGGGAGAGGATGACTGTAGGACAGGAGAATACAGTCCATTGCCCCTGTTATCAGCCATTTCAGGGGAGAGGATGACTGTAGGACAGGAGAATACAGTCTATTGCCCCTGTTATCAGCCATTTCAGGGGAGAGGATGACTGTAGGACAGGAGAATACAGTCTATTGCCCCTGTTATCAGCCATTTCAGGGAGAGGATGACTGTAGGACAGGAGAATACAGTCTATTGCCCCCTGTTATCAGCCATTTCAGGGGAGAGGATGACTGTAGGACAGGAGAATACAGTCTATTGCCCCTGTTATCAGCCATTTCAGGGGAGAGGATGACTGTAGGACAGGAGAATACAGTCTATTGCTCCCTGTTATCAGCCATTTCAGGAGAGGATGACTGTAGGACAGGAGAATACAGTCTATTGCCCCTGTTATCAGCCATTTCAGGAGGAGAGGATGACTGTAGGACAGGAGAATACAGTCTATTGCCCCCTGTTATCAGCCATTTCAGGGAGAGGATGACTGTAGGACAGGAGAATACAGTCTATTGCTCCCTGTTATCAGCCATTTCAGGGGAGAGGATGACTGTAGGACAGGAGAATACAGTCTATTGCCCCTGTTATCAGCCATTTCAGGGGAGAGGATGACTGTAGGACAGGAGAATACAGTCTATTGCCCCTGTTATCAGCCATTTCAGGGGAGAGGATGACTGTAGGACAGGAGAATACAGTCTATTGCCCCTGTTATCAGCCATTTCAGGGAGAGGATGACTGTAGGACAGGAGAATACAGTCTATTGCCCCTGTTATCAGCCATTTCAGGGGAGAGGATGACTGTAGGACAGGAGAATACAGTCTATTGCCCCCTGTTATCAGCCATTTCAGGGGAGAGGATGACTGTAGGACAGGAGAATACAGTCTATTGCCCCTGTTATCAGCCATTTCAGGGGAGAGGATGACTGTAGGACAGGAGAATACAGTCTATTGCCCCCTGTTATCAGCCATTTCAGGGGAGAGGATGACTGTAGGACAGGAGAATACAGCTCTATTGCCCCTGTTATCAGCCATTTCAGGGGAGAGGATGACTGTAGGACAGGAGAATACAGTCTATTGCCCCCTGTTATCAGCCATTTCAGGGGAGAGGATGACTGTAGGACAGGAGAATACAGTCTATTGCCCCTGTTATCAGCCATTTCAGGGGAGAGGATGACTGTAGGACAGGAGAATACAGTCTATTGCCCCCTGTTATCAGCCATTTCAGGGGAGAGGATGACTGTAGGACAGGAGAATACAGTCTATTGCCCCTGTTATCAGCCATTTCAGGGGAGAGGATGACTGTAGGACAGGAGAATACAGTCTATTGCCCCTGTTATCAGCCATTTCAGGGAGAGGATGACTGTAGGACAGGAGAATACAGTCTATTGCTCCCTGTTATCAGCCATTTCAGGGGAGAGGATGACTGTAGGACAGGAGAATACAGTCTATTGCTCCTGTTATCAGCCATTTCAGGGGAGAGGATGACTGTAGGACAGGAGAATACAGTCTATTACCCCTGTTATCAGCCATTTCAGGGAGAGGATGACTGTAGGACAGGAGAATACAGTCTATTGCCCTCTGTTATCAGCCATTTCAGGGAGAGGATGACTGTAGGACAGGAGAATACAGTCTATTGCCCCCTGTTATCAGCCATTTCAGGGGAGAGGATGACTGTAGGACAGGAGAATACAGTCTATTGCCCCCTGTTATCAGCCATTTCAGGGGAGAGGATGACTGTAGGACAGGAGAATACAGTCTATTGCCCCCTGTTATCAGCCATTTCAGGGGAGAGGATGACTGTAGGACAGGAGAATACAGTCTATTGTCCCCTGTTATCAGCCATTTCAGGGGAGAGGATGACTGTAGGACAGGAGAATACAGTCTATTGTCCCCTGTTATCAGCCATTTCAGGGGAGAGGATGACTGTAGGACAGGAGAATACAGTCTATTGCCCCTGTTATCAGACATTTCAGGGAGAGGATGACTGTAGGACAGGAGAATACAGTCTATTGCCCCTGTTATCAGCCATTTCAGGGGAGAGGATGACTGTAGGACAGGAGAATACAGTCTATTGCCCCTGTTATCAGCCATTTCAGGGGAGAGGATGACTGTAGGACAGGAGAATACAGTCTATTGCCCCCTGTTATCAGCCATTTCAGGGGAGAGGATGACTGTAGGACAGGAGAATACAGTCTATTGCCCCTGTTATCAGCCATTTCAGGGGAGAGGATGACTGTAGGACAGGAGAATACAGTCTATTGCCCCCTGTTATCAGCCATTTCAGGGGAGAGGATGACTGTAGGACAGGAGAATACAGTCTATTGCTCCCTGTTATCAGCCATTTCAGGGGAGAGGATGACTGTAGGACAGGAGAATACAATCTATTGCTCCCTGTTATCAGCCATTTCAGGGGAGAGGATGACTGTAGGACAGGAGAATACAGTCTATTGCTCCCTGTTATCAGCCATTTCAGGGGAGAGGATGACTGTAGGACAGGAGAATACAGTCTATTGCTCCCTGTTATCAGCCATTTCAGGGGAGAGGATGACTGTAGGACAGGAGAATACAGTCTATTGCTCCCTGTTATCAGCCATTTCAGGGGAGAGGATGACTGTAGGACAGGAGAATACAGTCTATTGCCCCTGTTATCAGCCATTTCAGGGAGAGGATGACTGTAGGACAGGAGAATACAGTCTATTACCCCTGTTATCAGCCATTTCAGGGGAGAGGATGACTGTAGGACAGGAGAATACAGTCTATTGCCCTCTGTTATCAGCCATTTCAGGGAGAGGATGACTGTAGGACAGGAGAATACAGTCTATTGCCCCTGTTATCAGCCATTTCAGGGGAGAGGATGACTGTAGGACAGGAGAATACAGTCTATTGCCCCTGTTATCAGCCATTTCAGGGAGAGGATGACTGTAGAACAGGAGAATACAGTCTATTGCCCCCTGTTATCAGCCATTTCAGGGGAGAGGATGACTGTAGGACAGGAGAATACAATCTATTGCCCCCTGTTATCAGCCATTTCAGGGGAGAGGATGACTGTAGGACAGGAGAATACAGTCTATTGTCCCCTGTTATCAGCCATTTCAGGGGAGAGGATGACTGTAGGACAGGAGAATACAATCTATTGCCCCCTGTTATCAGCCATTTCAGGGGGGAGGATGACTGTAGGATAGGAGAATACAATCTATTGCCCCATGTTATCAGCCATTTCAGGGGAGAGGATGACTGTAGGACAGGAGAATACAGTCTATTGCTCCCTTTTATCAGCCATTTCAGGGGAGAGGATGACTGTAGGACAGGAGAATACAGTCTATTGCTCCCTGTTATCAGCCATTTCAGGGCGGGGAGAGGGGCAGATACTGGGACAGGTACTGGGACGGGGGGGGGGGCAGATGACGGAGGGGCAGGTACCGGGACGGGACGGAGGGGCAGGTACCGGGACGGGACGGAGGGGCAGGTACCGGGACGGGACGGAGGGGCAGGTACCGGGACGGGACGGAGGGGCAGGTACCGGAGCGGGACGGAGGGGCAGGTACCGGGACGGGACGGAGGGGCAGGTACCGGGACGGGACGGAGGGGCAGGTACCGGGACGGGACGGAGGGGCAGGTACCGGGACGGGACGGAGGGGCAGGTACCGGGACGGGACGGAGGGGCAGAGTACCGGGACGGGACGGAGGGGCAGGTACCGGGACGGGACGGAGGGGCAGGTACCGGGGCGGGACGGAGGGGCAGGTACCGGGACGGGACGGAGGGGCAGGTACCGGGACGGGACGGAGGGGCAGGTACCGGGACGGGATGGAGGGGCAGGTACTGGGACAGGTACTGGGATGGAGGGGCAGGAACTGGGACAGGTACTGGGATGGAGGGGCAGGTACTGGGACAGGTACTGGGATGGAGGGGCAGGTACCGGAATGGAGGGGCAGGTACCGGGATGGAGGGGCAGGTACTGGGACAGGTACCGGGATGGAGGGGCAGGTACTGGGACAGGTACCGGGATGGAGGGGCAGGTACTGGGACAGGTACCGGGATGGAGGGGCAGGTACTGGGACAGGTACCGGGATGGAGGGGCAGGTACTGGGACAGGTACCGGGATGGAGGGGCAGGTACTGGGACAGGTACCGGGATGGAGGGGCAGGTACTGGGGCAGGTACTGGGATGGAGGGGCAGGTTCTGGGGCAGGTACTGGGATGGAGGGGCAGGTACTGGGATGGAGGGGCAGGTACTGGGACAGGTACTGGGACAGGTACCGGGATGGAGGGGCAGGTACTGGGACAGGTACCGGGATGGAGGGGCAGGTACTGGGACAGGTACCGGGATGGAGGGGCAGGTTCTGGGACAGGTACCGGGATGGAGGGGCAGGTACTGGGACAGGTACCGGGATGGAGGGGCAGGTACTGGGACAGGTACCGGGATGGAGGGGCAGGTACTGGGACAGGTACCGGGATGGAGGGGCAGGTTCTGGGACAGGTACTGGGATGGAGGGGCAGGTTCTGGGGCAGGTACTGGGATGGAGGGGCAGGTTCTGGGGCAGGTACTGGGATGGAGGGGCAGGTTCTGGGGCAGGTACTGGGATGGAGGGGCAGGTACTGGGACAGGTACTGGGATGGAGGGGCAGGTTCTGGGACAGGTACCGGGATGGAGGGGCAGGTTCTGGGACAGGTACTGGGATGGACGCCCACCTCACGCTCGGCGCTCACCGGCCCCGGAAAGGATACTCTCCATGTTGGACATCTCGGCTCCGTGTCTCCCGGCGTCTCCCGGTCCCGTCTGTCAAGCTCTGAACACTTCCGGGTTCTTCCGGTTATTGGAGCGCCCCGCTTCCTGTTGTTATGTGACGTCACTGGCCTCTCAGCCAGTAGGGCTCCGCTCTGGGTATCGGGGGTGGGGCCAGACAGAGGCGAGGCGGTGACGTAGAGAGCTGTCAGAATCTTGTGACCATGAAGTCACATTGTGTAGGGGGCGGGGCCTGTCAACCAGCAGAGTGGGCGGGGCTGCGGGTACTAATATCTGCTAGTGAATTTTTTGTCTCCGCCTGTTCCTCTTAAAGGGATTGTCTATGAATGTTTATGAAACGAGGCTGAAGTTAATTTCTTGTTCGTCAGTTTCTTATTTACATCATTTGTATTTTTTGTGTTTTTTTTTAAAGAATTTTGAGGTCGGTGCTTAACGTAAATCAGTAGAAAGCAGCATTAAATACAAAAGATGGGTACAGAAAAGTGTAATTTAAGGGGTTAAATGAATCGGGGCCCCGGAGCCGGCACTGCTAACCTACAGAGGGCGATGCCCCTCATCAGATACCGTGGGGTCAGCCCGAGCAGGTTCTGGGCCCGGACACTGGCATCAGAGTGGGCAGACGGGCACAGGAGACGCTGATAGTGTTAACCCTGTCACTGCTGCTGGGGGACGTAATGTTTTGGCCTCGTCACTGTCCCTTTACACAATCCAGTATCCGATGCCGCCACCTCAGGTCCTCCCCGTGGCGGACGCTCAGCCGTCTCTATAGGGAATATCTACAATTCTTTTTGCCCAAATACTGAACTAATTTGGGAATCACCGTCCGGATGTGGGATTTGTCTGTTTTCTTAGCTGTGGAAATGTCAACAATCTTCAGGCTACGATTAGTGATGGGACGTCTGGTTCTCGTAGGTTCTGCCGCTGTGTGCGGCGGTGTGATATCTGTGCCACAACAGGGGCGATATACTAGCGGATCCATCCCTGCGCTGACGTGATCGCCCCGCACTGACGTGATCGCCCCGCACTGACGTGATCCCCCCGCACTGACGTGATCCCCCCGCACTGACGTGATCTCCCCGCAGTGACGTGTTCCCCCCGCACTGACATGATCTCCCCTCACTGACGTGATCCCCCCGCACTGACGTGATCTCAGTCTGACGTGATCCCCCCGCACTGACGTGATCTCCCCGCAGTGACGTGTTCCGCCTGCATTGATGTGATCCCCCCGCACTGACGTGATCCCCCCGCACTGACGTGATCCCCCCGCACTGACATGATCTCCCCTCACTGACGTGATCCCCCCGCACTGACGTGATCTCAGTCTGACGTGATACCTCTGCACTGACGTGATCCCCCTGCACTGACGTGATCCCCCCGCACTGACATGATCTCCCCTCACTGACGTGATCCCTCCGCACTGACGTTATCTCCCCACACTGACGTGATCCCCCCGCACTGACGTTATCTCCCCGCACTGACGTGATCCCCCCGCACTGACGTTATCTCCCCGCACTGACGTGATCCCCCCGCACTGACATGATCTCAGTCTGACGTGATACCTCTGCATTGACGTGATCCCCCCGCACTGACGTGATCTCAGTCTGACATGATACCTCTGCACTGACGTGATTCCCCCCCGCACTGACGTTATCCCCCGCACTGACGTGATCCCCCCGCACTGACGTGATCCCCCCGCACTGACGTTATCTCCCCGCACTGACGTGATCCCCCCGCACTGACGTGATCTCAGTCTGACATTATCTCCCCGCACTGACGTTATCGCCCCGCACTGACGTGATCCCCCCGCACTGACGTTATCTCCCCACACTGACGTGATCTCAGTCTTACGTTATCGCCCTGCACTGACGTGATCTCAGTCTGACGTGTTTCCCCTGCACTGACGTGATCTCCCCATACTGACGTGATCTCAGTCTGACGTTATCGCCCCGCACTGACATGATTTCTCCCCTATTGACTTGATCTCCCCCCGCACTGACTTGATCTCCCACACTGACGTGATCCCCACGCACTGACGTGATCTCCCCCCTATTGACGCGATCTCACCAGACTGACGCGCGATCCCCCCGCACTGACGCGATCCCCCCGCAGTGATGTGTTCCCCCTGCACTGACGCAATCTCAGTCTGAAGTGATCCCCCTGCATTGACGTGATCCCCCCGCACTGACGTGATCTCCCCACACTGATGTGATCCCTCCGCACTGACGTGATCTCCCCACACTGACGCGATCTTCCCGCACTGACGCGACCCCCCCGCACTGACGTGATCTCCCCACACTGACGTGGTCTTCCCGCACTGACGTGATCCCCACGCACTGACGTGATCTCCCCACACTGACGTGATCTTCCCGCACTGACGTGTTCCCCCTGCACTGACGCGATCTCAGTCTGACGTGAGCCCCCTGTATTGACGTGATCCCCCCGCACTGACGTGATCTCCACACACTGACGTGATCCCCCCGCACTGACGTGATCCCCCCGCACTGACGTGATCCCCCCGCACTGACGTTATCTCCCCGCAGTGGCGTGATCCCCCCGCATTGACGTTATCTCCCCGCAGTGGCGTGTTCCCCCCGCACTGACGTTATCTCCCCGCAGTGGCGTGTTCCCCCCGCACTGACGCGATCTCAGTCTGACGTGAGCCCCCTGTATTCACGTGATCTCCCCGCACTGACATGTGTTGGGGATAAACCCCCTACCTCTATGATTGTCGGGGTCCCAATTGATGTGGATGTACGAGCGCTCGGAGAGCTGACACAGACACACTGCTGAATCAGATTCTCTCCCCTTTATTACACACACATCATTATAACACTACAGATAATCAGCCCCGCCAAGGGGGGGGGAGTGAAACTAGGGATTTGATTTGTTATTCATAAAAGGCAATACTCCCGCACCGTACTAACAGAATTCTCATAATTAAAAACCTTCTGCAGCATCTTAGTCTTCAGCAGCGCATCCCGAAACACAGAACATAACTCTCTTATACGTCAGACTCTGATAAGGGAGCGGCTTCCTGGGCCTTGTAGATAGAACATTTGGTCTTTACCTAGATATGCACAAGATGGAGGAAATACTTATACAAAATGGATTCTCATCCTTCACACGTCATCTCCCCGCGCTGACGTGAGATGCCCCTGCCCTGCTGTGCGCCAGAAAGTGAAGTCTCCACCGGCTACACGCTGCTGTACACTTCTGCTAGAACTACCGCCACTTTCTGGCGAAAGTTATAGTAAATGTGGACGTCGCAATGCCATGCCCCTTCCACAAAGTCACGCCCTTTTTCTATGCATTTCGAAAAAGTGCTGAGAATCACAGAGTTGCAAATTATGGTGCATGGATGCCGTGCACCGCAGTCTGTGACTTTTTACGCCACAATTGTGGTGTAGAAACAATGATAAATGTCCCCCACTATTTGCATTATCAAAGGCGTTTTCACTCATCACAACCATCTTCAGTCCACAGGATGGGGGTAGTAGTTTAATTGCAGGGATTCTGAACTCCACCAAAACCAAAACTTCCATTGACCGCGGTGGGGTGGGGGTTGGGTTCCAGCAGAGGCCCTAGGATGAAATATTTATTCCGTATCCTGTTACTGGCGGGAGAAAATCTTTATTGCTTCAAAATTGTTAAAAAAAAATAACAAGAGATGCCCTGCTGCCATCTTCTCCTACTGCCACCATCTTGTGCTGTTACTGCCACTGCTGTTGTCCCCACCTCCCTACTATGTCACTGGGCCACTCTGTGGTCTCCTCCTGATGCTGCTTCCACCTCCAGACTCTGTCATTGGGCCACTCTGTGGTCTCCTGATGCTGCTTCCACCTCCAGACTCTGTCATTGGGCCACTCTGTGGTCTCCTGATGCTGCTTCCACCTCCAGACTCTGTCATTGGTCCACTCTGTGGTCTCCTGGTGCTGCTTCCACCTCCAGACTCTGTCACTGGGCCACTCTGTGGTCTCCTCCTGATGCTGCTTCCACCTCCAGACTCTGTCATTGGGCCACTCTGTGGTCTCCTGATGCTGCTTCCACCTCCAGACTCTGTCATTGGGCCACTCTGTGGTCTCCTGATGCTGCTTCCACCTCCAGACTCTGTCATTGGTCCACTCTGTGGTCTCCTGGTGCTGCTTCCACCTCCAGACTCTGTCATTGCGCTACTCTGTGGTCTCCTGATGCTGCTTCCACCTCCAGACTCTGTCATTGGTCCACTCTGTGGTCTCCTGGTGCTGCTTCCACCTCCAAACTCTGTCATTGCGCTACTCTGTGGTCTCCTGATGCTGCTTCCACCTCCAGACTCTGTCATTGGTCCACTCTGTGGTCTCCTGATGCTGCTTCCACCTCCAGACTCTGTCATTGGGCCACTCTGTGGTCTCCTCCTGATGCTGCTTCCACCTCCAGACTCTGTCATTGGGCCACTCTGTGGTCTCCTGATGCTGCTTCCACCTCCAGACTCTGTCATTGGGCCACTCTGTGGTCTCCTGATGCTGCTTCCACCTCCAGACTCTGTCATTGCGCTACTCTGTGGTCTCCTCATGCTGCTGCTTCCACCCTCCCCACTTCATGACTGGGCCACTATTTTGCCTTTCAGCCGGGCTGACATCGTCATTTATTTGACCTTTCTTCTGATCTGTCAGAAGGAAGGAAAAATGAGAGGCACAATGGATCCTGTCTGTGTAGCAGCTTTAAGGCCTGTATGGTCCCATCAGAATTGGCTTGTGATTTGGTAGCCAAAAGCAGGAGTGAGTACAAAACACAGAAGACATGCAAGTATTTCATTCACTTGTAATCTCTGTTTTGGATCCACTCCTGTTTTTTTTGGCTTTAGCAATACTGATGGATTACTGACCAAATGCTGACCGAGTAAAGGCAGATGCTCCACAGACAGGATCCGTTTTTTGGGGGTTATTGTTCTGACGGATCAGAGGAAGGGCAAAATAATCAGTGACGTCAACACAAACTTACTGCTGACCCCCTCTCCACTCTGTCGGGGGCTCTACTTGTATAAGTTTAATAGAACAGGTTCTGTAGACATCTATGTGGAATCAGGTGACGAGGGTGTAAAAGGAGTGCGCTTCTTCTTAGCGCTAACATCAACCTGTAAGGCTGAGTTCACACTTGGTCAGTTTTGGCCAGTGAAGTGTGCAGTGATTCTAAGAGCGACGCCTGTCATCTGCATGTCATACGGACTCACAGTATTATTTCACTGCCACAGCAGACTCCCTATGCGTGTTACTGCACGGCACAGTGTTCTGTACCGATATATAGGCTCTCTGCAGCCAGGAAATAGACGTTTTTTAACGAGATTCGTCACAAATAAATTCGGATCAAACCGAATTTTTCAAAACTTCGCTCATCTCTACCCAGAACCTGCTCGGGCCGTGCTGACCCCCACTGTATCTGATGTGGGGCATCGCCCTCTGTATGTAAGCAGTGCGAGGTCAGTGGCCCAAATTCATTTAACCCCTCAAACTATACTTTTTTTGTGCCTATCTTTTGTATTTTATTGTCTCTTTCCACTGACTTACGTTGAGGACCCGTCACTGCGCGCCGTCCTGTTACTGTTGATAAGATGTCCTCAAAATTCTGTAGAAAAAAAAATACAAATGATGTGAAAAAGAAACTGACGAAAAAGAAACCAACTTCGACCTCGTGTTCATAAAGAAAATGTCTTGGTCTGCGCAATGTCAAGAAGAGCGCTTGCTGTCAGTGAATAGAAATGTTTCACGTTTACATCTGTAACGCCCCAGAGTGCTATTACCACTTCTACGCCCTAATTCGTCTGGGGTCCAACCGTGTCCAGGTAGGAGCACCGTGATACTCACCGGACATTTTGGGCCACCCTATACCACTCGGCCATTCCTACACCTGAGCACCAACCCTCAAATTGGGCCCCAGGGGCGACCCGCGCACATCCAGAGACAGTGCCTTTACACAGTCTTCGTGGGCGCTCCGTGTGGGAGGGGGTGACGATCTCTCCTCGGGGGACAGCGCCTTAATCAGTGTGAGGAGACCTATAGTTCATACATGCTCCTTTGGAATTCTGGGAAGAAAGGAATGCAAATGAGCTCTTAACAAGCTCCGCCTCTAACACCACCAGATGTAAGGAAATCCGAGCACTGATGAGGGGCGATCCCCCTTTGAGGGAGGTCTGCAGAAGGGATCCTGGCTTAGTAGTTATCCCAGTCAGGTCTCCAGCCCGAAGGATTGAGCATTGACTTACAGGATCACTGCTGCCCATCTGGTGGCCTCAGGGGCGGAGCTTGTGAAGAGCTCATTTGCATCTCTGTCTACTGCAACATTGTAACAAACCTAAAACTAAGGAGACCCCAAATTCCACAGCGTCAGACGCCCCAAAATTACAGCCCAAATATCCAGGAATTGTGTAAAATCAAAACCAAATAAAACAATAAAATTAACTGCGGACGATTAAAGATCTAATCCAGGAGCTGTCTCTGTATGGGGGGATTCTATGGAGCTGTCTCTGTATAGGGGGATTCTATGGCGCTGTCTCTGTATGGGGGGGATTCTATGGCTGTCTCTGTATGAGGGGATTCTATGGCTGTCTTTGTATGGGGGGGATTCTATGGTGCTGTCTCTGTATGGGGGAGTTCTATGGCGCTGTCTCTGTATGGGGGGATTCTATGGCGCTGTCTCTGTATGGGGGGATTCTATGGCGCTGTCTCTGTATGGGGGGATTCTATGATGCTGTCTCTGTATAGGGGATTCTATGGTGCTGTCTCGGTATGGGGGGATTCTATGGCGCTGTCTCTGTATGGGGGGATTCTATGGCGCCTGTCTCTGTATGGGGGATTCTATGGCACTGTCTCAGTATGGGGGATTCTATGGCGCTGTCTCTGTATGGGGAGATTCTATGGCGCTGTCTCTGTATGGGGGATTCTATGGCGCTGTCTCTGTATGGGGGGATTCTATGGCGCTGTCTCTGTATGGGGGATTCTATGATGCTGTCTCTGTATAGGGGATTCTATGGTGCTGTCTCGGTATGGGGGATTCTATGGCGCTGTCTCTGTATGGGGGGATTCTATGGCGCTGTCTCTGTATGGGGGATTCTATGGTGCTGTCTCTGTATGGGGGATTCTATGGCGCTGTCTCTGTATGGGGGATTCTATGGAGCTGTCTCTGTATGAGGGGATTCTATGGCGCTGTCTCTGTATGGGGGATTCTATGGTGCTGTCTCTGTATGGGGGGATTCTATGGCGCTGTCTCTGTATGGGGGATTCTATGGCGCTGTCTCTGTATGGGGGATTCTATGGCGCTGTCTCTGTATGGGGGATTCTATGGCGCTGTCTCTG
The DNA here is from genome assembly GCA_033119425.1 of Bufotes viridis. Taxonomy (NCBI): domain Eukaryota; kingdom Metazoa; phylum Chordata; class Amphibia; order Anura; family Bufonidae; genus Bufotes; species Bufotes viridis. Next base: position 2,308,133 of record CM065597.1, read on the forward strand.
TATGGGGGATTCTATGGCGCTGTCTCTGTATGGGGGATTCTATGGCGCTGTCTCTGTATGGGGGATTCTATGGCGCTGTCTCTGTATGGGGGATTCTATGGCGCTGTCTCTGTATGGGGGATTCTATGGCGCTGTCTCTGTATGGGGGATTCTATGGCGCTGTCTCTGTATGGGGGATTCTATGGCGCTGTCTCTGTATGGGGGATTCTATGGCGCTGTCTCTGTATGGGGGATTCTATGGCGCTGTCTCTGTATGGGGGATTCTATGGCGCTGTCTCTGTATGGGGGATTCTATGGCGCTGTCTCTGTATGAGGGGATTCTATGGCGCTGTCTCTGTATGGGGGATTCTATGGCGCTGTCTCTGTATGGGGGATTCTATGGCTGTCTCTGTATGGGGGATTCTATGCGCTGTCTCTGTATGAGGGATTCTATGGCGCTGTCTCTGTATGGGGGATTCTATGGCGCTGTCTCTGTATGGGGGATTCTATGGCGCTGTCTCTGTATGGGGGATTCTATGGCGCTGTCTCTGTATGGGGGATTCTATGGCGCTGTCTCTGTATGGGGGATTCTATGGCGCTGTCTCTGTATGGGGGATTCTATGGCACTGTCTCTGTATGGGGGATTCTATGGCGCTGTCTCTGTATGGGGGATTCTATGGCGCTGTCTCTGTATGGGGGATTCTATGGCGCTGTCTCTGTATGGGGGATTCTATGGCGCTGTCTCTGTATGGGGGATTCTATGGCGCTGTCTCTGTATGGGGGATTCTATGGCGCTGTCTCTGTATGGGGGATTCTATGGCTGTCTCTGTATGGGGGGGATTCTATGGCGCTGTCTCTGTATGAGGGGATTCTATGGCGCTGTCTCTGTATGGGGGATTCTATGGCTGTCTCTGTATGGGGGATTCTATGGCGCTGTCTCTGTATGGGGGGATTCTATGGCGCTGTCTCTGTATGGGGGATTCTATGGCGCTGTCTCTGTATAGGGGGATTCTATGATGCTGTCTCTGTATGGGGGGGATTCTATGGCTGTCTCTGTATGGGGGGATTCTATGGCTGTCTCTGTATGGGGGGATTCTATGGCGCTGTCTCTGTATGGGGGATTCTATGGCGCTGTCTCTGTATGGGGGATTCTATGGCGCTGTCTCTGTATGGGGGATTCTATGGCTGTCTCTGTATGGGGGATTCTATGGCGCTGTCTCTGTATGGGGGATTCTATGGCGCTGTCTCTGTATGGGGGATTCTATGGCGCTGTCTCTGTATGGGGGATTCTATGGCGCTGTCTCTGTATGAGGGGATTCTATGGCGCTGTCTCTGTATGGGGGATTCTATGATGCTGTCTCTGTATGGGGGATTCTATGGCGCTGTCTCTGTATGGGGGATTCTATGGCGCTGTCTCTGTATGGGGGATTCTATGGCGCTGTCTCTGTATGGGGGGATTCTATGGCGCTGTCTCTGTATGGGGGATTCTATGGCGCTGTCTCTGTATGGGGGATTCTATGGCGCTGTCTCTGTATGGGGGATTCTATGGCGCTGTCTCTGTATGGGGGATTCTATGGCGCTGTCTCTGTATGGGGGGATTCTATGGCGCTGTCTCTGTATGGGGGATTCTATGGCGCTGTCTCTGTATGGGGGATTCTATGGCGCTGTCTCTGTATGGGGGATTCTATGGCGCTGTCTCTGTATGGGGGATTCTATGGCGCTGTCTCTGTATGGGGGATTCTATGGCGCTGTCTCTGTATGGGGGATTCTATGGCGCTGTCTCTGTATGGGGGATTCTATGGCGCTGTCTCTGTATGGGGGATTCTATGGCGCTGTCTCTGTATGGGGGATTCTATGGCGCTGTCTCTGTATGGGGGATTCTATGGCGCTGTCTCTGTATAGGGGATTCTATGGCGCTGTCTCTGTATGGGGGATTCTATGACGCTGTCTCTGTATGGGGGGATTCTATGGCGCTGTCTCTGTATGGGGGATTCTATGGCGCTGTCTCTGCATGGGGGATTCTATGGCGCTGTCTCTGTATGGGGGATTCTATGGCGCTGTCTCTGTATGGGGGATTCTATGGCGCTGTCTCTGTATGGGGGGATTCTATGGCGCTGTCTCTGTATGGGGGGGATTCTATGGCTGTCTCTGTATGGGGGGGATTCTATGGCGCTGTCTCTGTATGGGGGGATTCTATGGCGCTGTCTCTGTATGGGGGGATTCTATGGCGCTGTCTCTGTATGGGGGGGATTCTATGGCGCTGTCTCTGTATGGGGGATTCTATGGCGCTGTCTCTGTATGGGGGATTCTATGGCGCTGTCTCTGTATGGGGGATTCTATGGCGCTGTCTCTGTATGGGGGATTCTATGGCGCTGTCTCTGTATGGGGGGATTCTATGGCGCTGTCTCTGTATGGGGGATTCTATGCGCTGTCTCTGTATGAGGGGATTCTATGGCGCTGTCTCTGTATGAGGGGATTCTATGGCGCTGTCTCTGTATGGGGGGATTCTATGGTGCTGTCTCTGTATGGGGGATTCTATGGCGCTGTCTCTGTATGGGGGATTCTATGGCGCTGTCTCTGTATGGGGGGATTCTATGGCGCTGTCTCTGTATGGGGGATTCTATGGCGCTGTCTCTGTATGGGGGATTCTATGGCGCTGTCTCTGTATGGGGGATTCTATGGCGCTGTCTCTGTATGGGGGATTCTATGGCGCTGTCTCTGTATGGGGGGATTCTATGGCGCTGTCTCTGTATAGGGGGATTCTATGGCGCTGTCTCTGTATGGGGGATTCTATGGCGCTGTCTCTGTATGGGGGATTCTATGGCGCTGTCTCTGTATGGGGGATTCTATGGCGCTGTCTCTGTATGGGGGGATTCTATGGCTGTCTCTGTATGGGGGATTCTATGGCGCTGTCTCTGTATGGGGGATTCTATGGCGCTGTCTCTGTATGGGGGATTCTATGGCGCTGTCTCTGTATGGGGGATTCTATGGCGCTGTCTCTGTATGGGGGGATTCTATGGCGCTGTCTCTGTATGGGGGATTCTATGGCGCTGTCTCTGTATGGGGGATTCTATGGCGCTGTCTCTGTATGGGGGATTCTATGGCGCTGTCTCTGTATGGGGGGATTCTATGGCGCTGTCTCTGTATGGGGGATTCTATGGCGCTGTCTCTGTATGGGGGATTCTATGGCGCTGTCTCTGTATGGGGGATTCTATGGCGCTGTCTCTGTATGGGGGGATTCTATGGCGCTGTCTCTGTATGGGGGATTCTATGGCGCTGTCTCTGTATGGGGGATTCTATGGCGCTGTCTCTGTATGGGGGGATTCTATGGCGCTGTCTCTGTATGGGGGATTCTATGGCGCTGTCTCTGTATAGGGGGATTCTATGATGCTGTCTCTGTATGGGGGATTCTATGGCGCTGTCTCTGTATGGGGGATTCTATGGCGCTGTCTCTGTATGGGGGATTCTATGGCGCCTGTCTCTGTATGGGGGATTCTATGGCGCTGTCTCTGTATGGGGGATTCTATGGCGCTGTCTCTGTATGGGGGATTCTATGGCGCTGTCTCTGTATGGGGGATTCTATGGCGCTGTCTCTGTATGGGGGGATTCTATGGCGCTGTCTCTGTATGGGGGATTCTATGGCGCTGTCTCTGTATGGGGGATTCTATGGCGCTGTCTCTGTATGGGGGATTCTATGGCGCTGTCTCTGTATGGGGGATTCTATGGCGCTGTCTCTGTATGGGGGATTCTATGGCGCTGTCTCTGTATGGGGGATTCTATGGCGCTGTCTCTGTATGGGGGGATTCTATGGCGCTGTCTCTGTATGGGGGATTCTATGGCGCTGTCTCTGTATGAGGGGATTCTATGGCGCTGTCTCTGTATGGGGGATTCTATGGCGCTGTCTCTGTATGGGGGATTCTATGGCGCTGTCTCTGTATGGGGGGATTCTATGGCGCTGTCTCTGTATGGGGGGATTCTATGGCGCTGTCTCTGTATGGGGGATTCTATGGCGCTGTCTCTGTATGGGGGGATTCTATGGCGCTGTCTCTGTATGGGGGATTCTATGGCGCTGTCTCTGTATGGGGGATTCTATGGCGCTGTCTCTGTATGGGGGATTCTATGGCGCTGTCTCTGTATGGGGGATTCTATGGCGCTGTCTCTGTATGGGGGATTCTATGGCGCTGTCTCTGTATGGGGGATTCTATGGCGCTGTCTCTGTATGGGGGGATTCTATGGCGCTGTCTCTGTATGGGGGATTCTATGGCGCTGTCTCTGTATGGGGGATTCTATGGCGCTGTCTCTGTATGGGGGGATTCTATGGCGCTGTCTCTGTATGGGGGGATTCTATGGCGCTGTCTCTGTATGGGGGGATTCTATGGCGCTGTCTCTGTATGGGGGATTCTATGGCGCTGTCTCTGTATGGGGGATTCTATGGCGCTGTCTCTGTATGGGGGATTCTATGGCGCTGTCTCTGTATGGGGGGATTCTATGGCGCTGTCTCTGTATGGGGGATTCTATGGCGCTGTCTCTGTATGGGGGATTCTATGGCGCTGTCTCTGTATGGGGGGATTCTATGGCGCTGTCTCTGTATGGGGGATTCTATGGCGCTGTCTCTGTATGGGGGATTCTATGGCGCTGTCTCTGTATGGGGGATTCTATGGCACTGTCTCTGTATGGGGGATTCTATGACGCTGTCTCTGTATAGGGGGATTCTATGGCGCTGTCTCTGTATGGGGGGATTCTATGGCGCTGTCTCTGTATGGGGGATTCTATGGAGCTGTCTCTGTATGGGGGATTCTATGGCGCTGTCTCTGTATGGGGGATTCTATGGCGCTGTCTCTGTATAGGGGGATTCTATGGCGCTGTCTCTGTATGGGGGATTCTATGGCGCTGTCTCTGTATGGGGGGATTCTATGGCGCTGTCTCTGTATGGGGGATTCTATGGCGCTGTCTCTGTATGGGGGATTCTATGGCGCTGTCTCTGTATGGGGGGATTCTATGGCGCTGTCTCTGTATGGGGGGATTCTATGGCGCTGTCTCTGTATGGGGGATTCTATGGCGCTGTCTCTGTATGGGGGATTCTATGGCTGTCTCTGTATGGGGGATTCTATGGCACTGTCTCTGTATGAGGGGATTCTATGGCGCTGTCTCTGTATGGGGGATTCTATGGCGCTGTCTCTGTATGGGGGATTCTATGGCGCTGTCTCTGTATGGGGGATTCTATGGCGCTGTCTCTGTATGGGGGATTCTATGGCGCTGTCTCTGTATGGGGGGATTCTATGGCGCTGTCTCTGTATAGGGGGATTCTATGGCGCTGTCTCTGTATGGGGGATTCTATGGCGCTGTCTCTGTATGGTTGGATTCTATGGCGCTATCTCTGTCTGAGGGGATTCTATGGCGCTGTCTCTGTATGGGGGATTCTATGGCGCTGTCTCTGTATGGGGGATTCTATGGCTGTCTCTGTATGGGGGATTTTATGGCGCTGTCTCTGTATGGGGGATTCTATGGCTGTCTCTGTATGGGGGATTCTATGGCGCTGTCTCTGTATGGGGGATTCTATGGCTGTCTCTGTATGGGGGATTTTATGGCGCTGTCTCTGTATAGGGGATTCTATGGCTGTCTCTGTATGGGGGGATTCTATGGCGCTGTCTCAGTATGGGGGATTCTATGGCGCTGTCTCTGTATGGGGGATTCTATGGCTGTCTCTGTATGGGGGGGATTCTATGGCTGTCTCTGTATGGGGGGGATTCTATGGCGCTGTCTCTGTATGGGGGATTCTATGGCGCTGTCTCAGTATGGGGGGATTCTATGGCGCTGTCTCTGTATGGGGGGATTCTATGGCTGTCTCTGTATGGGGGATTCTATGGCTGTCTCTGTATGGGGGGATTCTATGGCGCTGTCTCTGTATGGGGGATTCTATGGCGCCTGTCTCTGTATGGGGGATTCTATGGCTGTCTCTGTATGGGGGGATTCTATGGCTGTCTCTGTATGGGGGCATTCTATGGCACTGTCTCAGTATGGGGGGATTCTATGGCGCTGTCTCTGTATGGGGGGATTCTATGGCTGTCTCTGTATAGGGGGATTCTATGGCGCTGTCTCTGTATGAGAGGATTCTATGGCGCTGTCTCTGAATGGGGGGGATTCTATGGTGCTGTCTCTGTATGGGGGATTCTATGGCGCTGTCTCTGTATGGGGGGATTCTATGGCGCTGTCTCTGTATGGGGGGATTCTATGGCGCTGTCTCTGTACGGGGTGGATTCTATGGAGCTGTCTCTGTATGGGGGGGATTCTATGGCTGTCTCTGTATGGGGGGATTCTATGGCTGTCTCTGTATGGGGGATTCTATGGCGCTGTCTCTGTATGGGGGATTCTATGGCGGTGTCTCTGTATGGGGGATTCTATGGCGCTGTCTCTGTATGAGGGGATTCTATGGCGCTGTCTCTGTATGGGGGATTCTATGGCGCTGTCTCTGTATGGGGGATTCTATGGCGCTGTCTCTGTATGGGGGATTCTATGGCGCTGTCTCTGTATGGGGGATTCTATGGCGCTGTCTCTGTATGGGGGATTCTATGGCGCTGTCTCTGTATGGGGGATTCTATGGCACTGTCTCTGTATGGGGGATTCTATGGCGCTGTCTCTGTATGGGGGATTCTATGGTGCTGTCTCTGTATGGGGGATTCTATGGCTGTCTCTGTATGGGGGGATTCTATGGCGCTGTCTCTGTATAGGGGGATTCTATGGCTGTCTCTGTATGGGGGATTCTATGGCGCTGTCTCTGTATGGGGGATTCTATGGCGCTGTCTCTGTATGGGGGATTCTATGGCACTGTCTCTGTATGGGGGATTCTATGGCGCTGTCTCTGTATGGGGGATTCTATGGTGCTGTCTCTGTATGGGGGATTCTATGGCTGTCTCTGTATGGGGGATTCTATGGCGCTGTCTCTGTATGGGGGATTCTATGGCGCTGTCTCTGTATGGGGGATTCTATGGCGCTGTCTCTGTATGGGGGATTCTATGGCTGTCTCTGTATGGGGGATACTATGGCGCTGTCTCTGTATGGGGGATTCTATGGCGCTGTCTCTGTATGGGGGATTCTATGGCTGTCTCTGTATGGGGGATTCTATGGCGCTGTCTCTGTATGGGGGATTCTATGGCTGTCTCTGTATGGGGGATTCTATGGCGCTGTCTCTGTATGGGGGATTCTATGGCTGTCTCTGTATGGGGGATTCTATGGCACTGTCTCTGTATGGGGGATTCTATGGCTGTCTCTGTATGGGGGATTCTATGGCGCTGTCTCTGTATGGGGGGATTCTATGGCTGTCTCTGTATGGGGGGATTCTATGGCGCTGTCTCTGTATGGGGGGATTATATGGCGCTGTCTCTGTATGGGGGATTCTATGGCGCTGTCTCTGTATGGGGGATTCTATGGCAGTCTCTGTATGGGGGATTCTATGGCTGTCTCTGTATGGGGGGATTCTATGGCGCTGTCTCTGTATAGGGGGATTCTATGATGCTGTCTCTGTATGGGGGATTCTATGGCGCTGTCTCTGTATGGGGGGATTCTATGGAGCTGTCTCTGTATGGGGGAGTTCTATGGCGCTGTCTCTGTATAGGGGATTCTATGATGCTCTCTCTGTATGGGGGATTCTATGGAGCTGTCTCTGTATGGGGGATTCTATGGCACTGTCTCAGTATGGGGGATTCTATGGCGCTGTCTCTGTATGGGGGATTCTATGGCACTGTCTCTGTATGGGGGATTCTATGGCGCTGTCTCTGTATGGGGGATTCTATGGCTGTCTCAGTATGGGGGGATTCTATGGCGCTGTCTCTGTATGGGGGATTCTATGGCTGTCTTTGTATGGGGGATTCTATGGCGCTGTCTCTGTATGGGGGGGATTCTATGATGCTGTCTCTGTATAGGGGGATTCTATGGCGCTGTCTCTGTATGGGGGATTCTATGGCGCTGTCTCTGTATGGGGGATTCTATGGCGCTGTCTCTGTATGGGGGATTCTATGGCGCTGTCTCTGTATGGGGGATTCTATGGCGCTGTCTCTGTATGGGGGATTCTATGATGCTGTCTCTGTATAGGGGGATTCTATGGCGCTGTCTCTGTATGGGAATATTCTATGGCGCTGTCTCTGTATGGGGGGATTCTATGGCGCTGTCTCTGTATGGGGGCATTCTATGGCGCTGTCTCTGTATAGGGGGATTCTATGATGCTGTCTCTGTATGGGGGATTCTATGGCGCTGTCTCTGTATGGGGGATTCTATGGCGCTGTCTCTGTATGGGGGATTCTATGGCGCTGTCTCTGTATGGGGGATTCTATGGCGCTGTCTCTGTATGGGGGATTCTATGGCTGTCTCTGTATGGGGGGATTCTATGGCGCTGTCTCTGTATGGGGGGATTCTATGGCTGTCTCTTTATGGGGGATTCTATGGCGCTATCTCTGTATGGGGGATTCTATGGCGCTGTCTCTGTATGGGGGGATTCTATGGCGCTGTCTCTGTATGGGGGATTCTATGGAGCTGTCTCTGTATGGGGGATTCTATGGCGCTGTCTCTGTATGGGGGATTCTATGGCGCTGTCTCTGTATGGGGGATTCTATGGTGCTGTCTCTGTATGGGGGGATTCTATGGCGCTGTCTCTGTATGGGGGATTCTATGGCGCTGTCTCTGTATGGGGGATTCCATGGCGCTGTCTCTGTATGGGGGATTCTATGGCGCTGTCTCTGTATAGGGGGGTTCTATGGCGCTGTCTCTGTATGGGGGGATTCTATGGCGCTGTCTCTGTATGGTTGGATTCTATGGCGCTATCTCTGTCTGAGGGGATTCTATGGCGCTGTCTCTGTATGGGGGATTCTATGGCACTGTCTCAGTATGGGGGGATTCTATGGCGCTGTCTCTGTATGGGGGATTCTATGGTGCTGTCTCTGTATGGGGGGCATTCTATGGCTGTCTCTGTATGGGGGGGATTCTATGGCTGTCTCTGTATGGGGGGATTCTATGGCGCTGTCTCTGTATGGGGGGGATTCTATGGCGCTGTCTCTGTATGGCAGTATTATAGTAGTTATATTCTTGTACATAGGAGGCAGTATTATAGTTGTTATATTCTTGTACATAGGAGCAGTATTATAGTAGTTGTATTCCTGTATATAGGAGCAGTATTATAGTAGTTGTATTCCTGTAGATAGGAGCAGTATTATAGTAGTTATAGTCTTGTACATAGGAGGCAGTATTATAGTAGTTGTATTCCTGTATATAGGAGCAGTATTATAGTAGTTGTATTCCTGTAGATAGGAGCAGTATTATAGTAGTTATATTCTTGTACATAGGAGCAGTATTATAGTAGTTATATTCTTGTACATAGGAGCAGTATTATAGTAGTTATATTCTTGTACATAGGAGCAGTATTATAGTAGTTATATTCTTGTACATAGGAGCAGTATTATAGTAGTTATATTCTTGTACATAGGAGGCAGTATTATAGTAGTTATATTCTTGTACATAGGAGGCAGTATTATAGTAGTTATATTCTTGTACATAGGAGGCAGTATTATAGTAGTTATATTCTTGTACATAGGAGGCAGTATTATAGTAGTTATATTCTTGTACATAGGAGGCAGTATTATAGTAGTTATATTCTTGTACATAGGAGGCAGTATTATAGTAGTAATATTCTTGTACATAGGAGGCAGTATTATAGTAGTTATATTCTTGTACATAGGAGGCAGTATTATAGTAGTTATATTCTTGTACATAGGAGGCAGTATTATAGTAGTTATATTCTTGTACATAGGAGGCAGTATTATAGTAGTTATATTCTTGTACATAGGAGCAGTATTATAGTAATTATATTCCTGTACATAGGAGGCAGTATTATAGTAGATATATTCTTGTATATAGCAGCAGTATTATAGTAGATATATTCCTGTACATAGGAGCAGTATTATAGTAGTTATATTCTTGTATATAGGAGCAGTATTATAGTAGTTATATTCTTGTACATAGGAGCAGTATTATAGTAGTTATATTCTTGTACATAGGAGCAGTATTATAGTAGTTATATTCTTGTACATAGGAGCAGTATTATAGTAGTTATATTCATGTACATAGGAGCAGTATTATAGTAGTTATATTCTTGTACATAGGAGCAGTATTATAGTAGTTATATTCTTGTACATAGGAGCAGTATTATAGTAGTTATATTCTTGTACATAGGAGGCGGTATTATAGTAGTTATATTCTTGTACATAGGAGCAGTATTATAGTAGTTATATTCCTGTACATAGGAGCAGTATTATAGTAGTTATATTCTTGTACATAGGAGCAGTACTATAGTAGTTATATTCTTGTACATAGGAGCAGTATTATAGTAGTTATATTCTTGTACATAGGAGGCAGTATTATAGTAGTTACATTCTTGTACATAGGAGCAGTATTATAGTAGTTATATCCCTGTACATAGGAGCAGTATTATAGTAGTTATATTCTTGTACATAGGAGCAGTATTATAGTAGTTATATTCTTATACATAGGAGGCAGTATTATAGTAGTTATATTCTTATACATAGGAGCAGTATTATAGTAGTTATATTCTTGTACATAGGAGGCAGTATTATAGTAGTTATATTCTTGTACATAGGAGGCAGTATTATAGTAGTTATATTCTTATACATAGGAGCAGTATTATAGTAGTTATATCCCTGTACATAGGAGCAGTATTATAGTAGTTATATTCTTGTACATAGGAGCAGTATTATAGTAGTTATATTCTTATACATAGGAGGCAGTATTATAGTAGTTATATTCTTATACATAGGAGCAGTATTATAGTAGTTATATTCTTGTACATAGGAGGCAGTATCATAGTAGTTATATTCTTGTACATAGGAGCAGTATTATAGTAGTTATATTCTTGTACATAGGAGCAGTATTATAGTAGTTATATACTTGTACATAGGAGGCAGTATTATAGTAGTTACATTCTTGTACATAGGAGCAGTATTATAGTAGTTATATTCTTGTACATAGGAGGCAGTATTATAGTAGTTATATTCTTGTACATAGGAGGCAGTATTATAGTAGTTATATTCTTGTACATAGGAGCAGTATTATAGTAGTTATATTCTTGTACATAGGAGCAGTATTATAGTAGTTATATTCTTGTACATAGGAGCAGTATTATAGTAGTTATATTCTTGTACATAGGAGCAGTATTATAGTAGTTATATACTTGTACATAGGAGGCAGTATTATAGTAGTTACATTCTTGTACATAGGAGCAGTATTATAGTAGTTATATTCTTGTACATAGGAGGCAGTATTATAGTAGTTATATTCTTGTACATAGGAGGCAGTATTATAGTAGTTATATTCTTATACATAGGAGCAGTATTATAGTAGTTATATTCTTGTACATAGGAGGCAGTATTATAGTAGTTATATTCTTGTACATAGGAGGCAGTATTATAGTAGGTATATTCTTGTACATAGGAGCAGTATTATAGTAGTTATATTCTTGTACATAGGAGGCAGTATTATAGTAGTTATATTCTTGTACATAGGAGCAGTATTATAGTAGTTATATTCTTGTACATAGGAGGCAGTATTATAGTAGTTATATTCTTGTACATAGGAGCAGTATTATAGTAGGTATATTCTTGTACATAGGAGCAGTATTATAGTAGGTATATTCTTGTACATAGTAGCAGTATTATAGTAGTTATATTCTTGTACATAGGAGGCAGTTTTATAGTAGTTATATTCTTGTACATAGGAGCAGTATTATAGTAGTTATATTCTTGTACATAGAAGCAGTATTATAGTAGTTATATTCTTGTACATAGGAGGCAGTATTATAGTAGTTATATTCTTGTACATAGAGGCAGTATTATAGTAGTTATATTCTTGTACATAGGAGCAGTATTATAGTAGTTATATTCCTGTACATAGGAGCAGTATTATAGTAGTTATATTCTTGTACATAGGGGCAGTATTATAGTAGTTATATTCTTGTACATAGGAGCAGTATTATAGTAGTTATATTCTTGTACATAGGAGCAGTATGATAGTAGTTATATTCTTGTACATAGAAGTTAGTATTATAGTAGTGTGGGGAGTCGCTCTGGTAGACAGCGGTGCGGGTGCAGTATAGAGGCAAAAGGGAGTCCATAAGGTGCATCAAACAGTGTTTTATTCACACTTGCATCAAAAATAAACAGCGAACAGTCACTTGGTGTTAAATCACACACATCAGAAAACGTGAGGTAAAACAAAATGTCCAAACACAGGTTCTAATCACCTGGGAGGTTTTAGGTGCGGGTTCGCACCTGGCTGTCAGCCCAGCCGCAAGATAATCCACCTCAGGCTTCCAGGCCGTCTGCACTCCTCCTTGCTGGGCTCCTGCTTCCAGCCCAGAGAGCTCCACAGCACCATCTGCAGCTCCAGGACAATCACACTCTCCCAGCTGCTGAGGCGGCTGCCTTTAAAGGCCCGGCAAAAGTCCGGACTGGACCGTGGGGAGTAGGCACCCACCCAACTCTTTGCCTACTCCCACGTAAGAGCCGGCCCGGATTGGCTTTGCAGCCAAACTAACTAACAATGTCAAGCAGCACTAGCTGCTGCTGACACATAAAAACCCGGCTCTCACCTCACCGAGGCCAGGAACCTCGGTGACACGTATCGTCCATCCATGACGGCACCTTGCGCCCTCTTACAGTAGTTATATTCTTGTACATAGGGGCAGTATTATAGTAGTTATATTCTTGTACATAGAAGCAGTATTATAGTAGCTATATTCTTGTACATAGGAGCAGTATTATAGTAGTTATATTCTTGTACATAGGAGGCAGTATTATAGTAGCTATATTCCTGTACATAGGAGCAGTATTATAGTATTTATATTCTTGTACATAGGAGCCAGTATTATAGAAGTTATATTCTTGTACATAGGAGCCAGTATTATAGCAGTTATATTCTTGTACATAGGAGCAGTATTATAGTAGTTATATTCTTGTACATAGGAGCAGTATTATAGTAGTTATATTCCTGTACATAGGAGCAGTATTATAGTAGTTATATTCTTGTACATAGGAACAGTATTATAGTAGTTATATTCCTGTACATAGGATCAGTATTATAGTAGTTATATTCTTGTACATAGGAGCAGTATTATAGTAGTTATATTCTTGTACATAGGAGCAGTATTATAGTAGTTATATTCTTGTACATAGGAGGCAGTATTATAGTAGCTATATTCCTGTACATAGGAGCAGTATTATAGTAGTTATATTCTTGTACATAGGAGCCAGTATTATAGCAGTTATATTATTGTACATAGAAGCCAGTATTATAGTAGTTATATTCTTGTACATAGGAGCATTATTATAGTAGTTATATTCTTGTACATAGGAGCAGTATTATAGTAGTTATATTCTTGTACATAGGAGCAGTATTATAGTAGATATATTCCTGTACATAGGAGCAGTATTATAGTAGTTATATTCTTGTACATAGGAGCAGTATTATAGTAGTTATATTCTTGTATATAGGAGCAGTATTATAATAGTTATATTCTTGTACATAGGAGCAGTATTATAGTAGTTATATTCTTGTACATAGGAGGCAGTATTATAGTAGTTATATTCTTGTACATAGGAGCAGTATTATAGTAGATATATTCCTGTACATAGGAGCAGTATTATAGTAGTTATATTCCTGTACATAGGAGCAGTATTATAGTAGTTATATTCTTTTACATAGGGGCAGTATTATAGTAGTTATATTCTTTTACATAGGAGCAGTATTATAGTAGATATATTCTTGTACATAGGAGCAGTAGTATAGTAGATATATTCTTGTACATAGGAGCAGTATTATAGTAGTTATATTCTTGTACATAGGAGCAGTATTATAGTAATTATATTCTTGTACATAGGAGGCTGTATTATAGTAGTTATATTCTTGTACATAGGAGCAGTATTATAGTAGTAATATTCTTGTACATAGGAGCAGTATTATAGTAGTTATATTCCTGTACATAGGAGCAGTATTATAGTAGTTATATTCTTGTACATAGGAGCAGTATTATAGTAGTTATATTCTTGTACATAGGAGCAGTATTATAGTAGTTATATTCTTGTACATAGGAGGCAGTATTATAGTAGTTATATTCCTGTACATAGGAGGCAGTATTATAGTAGTTATATTCTTGTACACAGGAGGCAGTATTATATTAGTTATAATTCTTGTACATAGGAACAGTATTATAGTAGTTATATTCTTGTACATAGGAGGCAGTATTATAGTAGTTATATTCTTGTACGTAGGGTCATTATTATAGAATATTTTTGGATATTATGTCCTTTGTTATAAATAGGAGCAGGTCCTTGTATAAAATGTCATTGATCTTTTTTTCCATCATTCGGAGGTGATAGTGCTCATGGTGATTGATCGCCATCTACCATTTATCTTCTGAGCTTAGTAATTAACATCTGTAATCACAGTTCTAATAATGTCTTCTCCTTTGTGGCCCATGTGATGATTTACAGGATCTGGCCCGTGGGCTCGTGGGTATTGCAGATAATCCATCACCGGACTGTGTTTGGATCAATATCTTGTGAATAAATTATATTTTAGTGTCAAAGGGCTTTTTAATATAATGACCTTCATATACAAAGTTCTCCTTCCTCCATGGTAAAGCTATGGCTGCCAAAAATTCAATCCCCTTATTTTAGATCTCATTCCTGCCTGGAAAATCCACTTCAGAGAACTTCCAGCAAGTCCAAGTCATTGCTCTAAGATGAGCTGCTAAAAAGTAAAATGGGGCTTGGCATCGCTGGCTGCCACGACCACCTTTCATTCCATCAAATGCTCATTCCTTTACGTTGTCCACTAATTTGGATTTGGAGAAGTATTGATGGACTGGATGTCTCCAAATAGAAATCCTCTAATGCGGCCATATCAAATTTTACAAATTTAGAGGAAGTCATCATGAAGCCCCCTTTCGTTCTTCTGTTTGACCCGACCATTGAGCCTTTGGTTCTTCTCAGGAACGACCCGATAGATCACGGACACATGGAGATAGGGTGGTGCCCTGTGTGGACCATTAACTGTCGGGTCTCTTCCACTCACTATGCATCTGATTTATACATTTAGGAAGTTTTCGGGGCTCCACATTAATTGGTCCAAATCCTCAGTAACTCTTATCTCGTACTTGCTGGATTTGACTTGAGGCAATGTTCTCTGTGGACTGCAAATAGTTCTTATTTGTAAGTAACTCGAGATATACATAATTAATGACCACAAGAATTGCTTCAGCTCTACAATGCATTGGGAAAGTCCACCGTTACGGCACCCCGAGTAGGTAAAGGTGTTAACGTCGCCAAAGCTGTTCTATTTTCCAAATATGAAGTCAGCTACCGAACACTTCTAGGTGCCGAACAAGAATCATACGAATTATCCCCCACCCCCTACAAATAGGAGATGAGGCTCTGTATTGAGGGTCAAGCAGGGAACGTTTTTAATGGGCTACATGTCAGTGTTTTATGCAGGTCATCCAACAAATGTACACAACCCCCCCCTCTGCCTGTGACACAATTAACAAACACAATGGTCTCTGCCTGTGATACATTTAACAAACACAATGGTCTCTTCCTGTGATACATTTAACGAACACAATGTGCTCTGCCTGTGACATAATTAACAAACACAATGGGCTCTGCCTGTGATACATTTAACAAACACAATGGGCTCTGCCTGTGATACATTTAACAAACACAATGGGATCTGCATGTGATACATTTAACAAACACAATGGGCTAACTTAATCACTCACAGGCAGAAAACACACACCTTTCCCAAAACACAGAAAACCTCCAAAACCCCACATGTCCCCATAAAGTACTCATCCCTGGATAGCACTGATCTGGGTGGACAACCAGCAACCGCTGAACAAATGAACGAATCAGGTTTTATATAGTAATCCAAAGGCAGAGAGGTCTGCCATACGGCTCACTCCTTGTGGGACACTCCGACAGACCTAACTTGATTCTTCTCGGGTCAACTTGGGGATGTCCGGAACTAGGAGGCTGGAGTAATGTCTGTTTGCCAGGACAACCCATCGGCATTGCCGTTCTGCTTACCGGGTCGGTAGCTGATGGTGAAGTTATAGGGTTGTAGGGCTAAGCTCCACAGCGGCAACCTGCCATTGTCTCCTGCGACCCGGTTAAGCTAAACCAATGGGTTGTTGTCGGTGACTAGCGAAAATTCTTGTCAATAAAGATATGGGGTAAGCTTCTTAAGTGCCCAAACCAGGGCCAAACCTTCCTTCTCCACTGCCGCATAACACACTTCCCTGGGTAGTAACTTTCTGCTGAGATATGTGACAGGGTGCTCTCCTCCATCCTCCCCGACTTGGCTCAGCACAGCCCCCAGTCCAAACATGGAAGCATCTGTGTGGGCAAGGAAACGTTTGTTAGGTACTGGGGCAGCCAAGACCGGAGCATTGAAAAGGGCTTGCTTGAGGGCTTGAAACGCGGCTTCACAAGCTGAAGGTACATTTTTTTGGGTGAGGTCAGTCAAGGACTTGGCTATCATACTGTCGTAGGGACAAAGCGTCTGTAATACCCTGCCATCCCTAAGAAGGCAAGTACCTGGTTCTTAGTGTGAGGTGTGGGCCAGTTAGCTACCGCCTCTACCTTGGCCGGTTCTGGTTGCTGGTTCCCACACCCACTCTATGACCCAAATACTGCACTTCAGCCATACCTAAGTGTCACTTATCTGGCTTAAAGGTCAGGCCTGCGGCCCGAATCTTGTCCAGAATGGCCCCTACATAAACCAGGCGGTCTTCACAAGACTCACTGTATATCGCAATGTCGTCCAGGTATGCATATGTAAAATCCTGGAAGCCATCAAGGAACTTATCCACCATACGTTGGAAGGTAGCCGGGGCATTTTTCATCCCGAATGGCATGACCCTAAACTGGTACAGACCAAACAAGGTAACAAATTCCGACTTGGGGATCGCGTCCTCGGCCAAGGGAATCTGCCAAATGCCTTTACACAGGTCTCTTGTAGTTAGATAACGTCCCCTGGCTATACGATCCAGCAGTTCATCTACCCTGGGCATCGGGTAGGCGTCAGTGGTGGTCTTTTCATTGAGTCGCCTGTAGTCCACGCAAAACCTGGTGGTTCCATCCTTCTTGGGTACAAGGACTACAGACGAGGCCCAGGGGCTGTCAAAATGCTCAATGACTCCTAACCGAGTTATCTCCTGTATCTCCTTCCGCATTCCTTCCCGGACTGCTTCAGGGAACGATAGGGCGGTTGTCTGAGGGGTGCTTGTCCGGGGGTCTCTACCTTATGTAGGGCCAGGTCTGCAGTCTGGGGTTCCCTCTCTAATAGGTCAGGGAGGGGTAAGCTCTCAGAGTCGTCTGCAGCCGGGGCACACACTGCAGCAATATCCTGGGCCGCCTGGAGGTTCTTTCTTACCATCAGAGACAGCTGCTCCATGCGGTCCCGGAGTTCCAGCACGTATGGCAGTATGGGGGTCGCCTCCTGCTCTGTGTCTCTCCCTCCCAGTGTCCTCTAATGAGATCTAGGGGCCTGCGGACCCTTCTCCTATAGAGCAACTCGAAGGGAGAGAACCCTGTAGATTCCAGGGGTACCTCTCTGTACGCAAACAACAGGTGAGGCAGGAATCTCTCCCAGTCTCTGCAGGCATCAGTAAAAGTCCTCAGCATTTGCTTGAGGGTCCCATTAAAGCACTCGCAGAGACCGTTAGTCTAGGGGTGGTAGGGTGAACTCAACAGGGACTTAATGTTGCACACCTTCCACAACTGCTGGGTGAGAACAGCAGTGAACTGGGTCCCCTGGTCTGATAGGTTCTCCTTAAGGAACCCCACTCGGGTGAATATTTTAACCAGGGTATTGGCTACTGCCTCTGCCTCGATGTTGGAAATAGCTACTGCCTCTCTTCGCTTAGGTCGCCTTGTAGCTGTCCTTGTGGGGTGGGAGAACCATCCCGCCGCTTGCCACCAGTTGTTACGGCACCCTAAGTAGGTAAAGGGGTTAACGTTGCCAAAGCTGTTCTTTTTCCCAAATATGATAATCCAAATTACCCCCCCCCCAAAGTACGAGATGAGACTCTGTATTGAGGGTCAAGCAGGGAACTTTTGTTTTTTTTCTTCAACGTTGTGATTATTAAACAGTTTTTATGTTTATGTAGTACAGTTTACAGCGAAGCCTCTCACATACTGTATATCATCACAGTGTAACAACCAAAATATAGGATAGTATATTATCGACTTATAAAAGGGATGAACGAAGTCGACGCACATCTCATAAAGAGAAAAGAAGAAGAAAAAGAAGGAGGGAATAAGTACCTAATAGTTCTCTCCATCGGTCTATAAGTGTATTTCAGCCTGATGGAGATCCCAAAGGGACCAGATCTGCTAAAATTAGTCTACCTTCCCTCGTGTCAATGCTGTATAGTGTTCTAATGAACGTATCTCCTAAATGCGTAAATAATGATCTGCCTTAGATGGGGGAGTAGATTTTTTCCAAAAGCGGTCTATCAAACATTTCGCCGCAGTGAGAAGATGCTGGAGCAGCCTGGAGACGCAACCTCTCGTCCCCTTAGGTGGAACATTCAACAGGTATGTCAGTGGATCTAACCCCACCGAACATCCCAAAACCTCCTGTACTACAGAAGCCACCATATCCCAAAAGGGCACCACTAGGGGACACATCCAAGATATATGATAGATTGATGCGCCACCAGCTGAGCATCTCCAGCAGGTATTAGGGATATTTCCGTGTAAAGCGTGGAGCACTTCCGGGGTGTGGTACCAGTGCATCAACAATTTTAGTTGAGTTTCTTTATAAGTTATGCGGGATGAACTAGTGAAAGCCCGTGACCACACTACACTCCAAAGTTCCAGCGGGAGTTCTCTACCTAAGCACTTTACCCACTTCGTCATATACAGATGCTTTCCTCCTACCAGATAAGTCTGAGAGGTAAGTAAGTCGTATATATCCGAAATGAGACCTCTAACCGATGGGCCTCGGATACAAATTCTCTTACATGAGGTGAGGGGGGTATTGACCGGGAGACGGTGGACGGGCGGCAATAATGGGTTATCTGTTGATAATGATATGTAGAGGAAGAGGGTAGATCATATTTACTTTGCAATTCTACAAAGGACAGGAGACGGTTTGTTAGAGGGTTGCGTAGGTCATGGAAACCAAAAAGTCCTCTCTTAATCCAAGGGCCAGCCATGTTTGATTCACTACTATTGCCTAAATGTGGAGTAAATAAAAATGGTGTAAGAGAGGAATGCAAGGTGGAGAGGCTAAATCTAATCCTGCAAGTTAGCCATAGGCTTCTAGTGAATGTCATAGGGCCTAGTAGATTTTGAGGCGCAGTGTCCGCCGGGCGACCCCAAACCGTAGCTCCCATATGAACTAGGGCCAACCAGAGCCTCTCTTTCTCTGTCTATTTATTAAAGGAGTGTAATGTAGTCAAGGAACCAAATGTCTAAGATGCGTGGCCTAATCATAAAGGGCCATGTCTGGTAGCTAAAGGCCCCCTTGGGTTTTCTTAGAAGTCCGGACCGTCTTGGCGATACAATGTCGTTTATTGTTCCATACAAACATAAGAAAGGCAGATTGGATCTGGCACAAAGTCCCCGCCGGCACTCTAACTGGGAGCGTCTCAAATAAGTAAAGCAGTTTAGGCAGGATCGACATCTTAAATGCTGCTATACGACCCAGTAAAGAATATGTAGGGGTCTCCACTTATTCAGAAGCGTATAGACGTTAGCTATTAGCGGGGGGAAATTTGCTCCGTATAAAGCAGGGTAGGTATGATATGAACCCCGACATATTTTATAAAGCGGTTTTGCCAGGAGTATTTAAAAGAGTGTTGTAGGGCCGTCAGTGTCTGCGGGGGAATATTTAAGGGTAATGCTTCAGTTTTTGTGTTATTTTATATTCTGAAAGCCAACTGTAGTCAGCAATAGTGGCGTGTAGCTTAGGGAGCGAGACGATTGGATTAGTTAATGTTAGAAGGACATCGTCTGCAAATAAGGATATAGTAAAGGATCGGTTAGTTTAGTAAAGATCTTGAGATCTGAACTTAGCAAACTAATCGGACGATAACTAGCACATTCTGAAGGATGCTTTCCTGGTTTAGGTATGACTGGTATAGAAGACTGAAGCATGGTCTGCGGTATTGGTTCTCCCGCTAGAAAAGAGTTACACAGAGAGGCCATATGTGGAACCAAGATCTCGGCATATGCTTTATAGTAGTGATATATGAGGCCGCCAGGTCCCGGCGCTTTATTTCCAGGCAGATCTCGCACTTCTTCTCCCAGTTCCTCCAGTGTCATCTGCTGATTTAGGTGTATTAAAGCCTCTTGAGATAGAGTGGGCAGGATACAATCGGACAAGTATTCATCCAGTACCTGGTATCTGGTCTCCCGATTTATAGGAAGGTCTGAAGGGTGGGAGTATAGGGAAATCAATATGATTGGAAAATGTCAGCAATCTTTTCTGGGTCAAAATATTGAGTTCCCGACGAATCTTTTATAACCTGGGGAGTTTTCGTAGCTTCACAGTCCCTTACCTGTTTTGCCAATAGTGTATGGGGTTTATTACCAAATTCAAAAAAATGCTGCCTAGAATATCTCAGGAGCTTCTCTGTTTTATTGAGTGTGATATTTTTTAGTTGGGTTCAGAGGTCTAGTATCCTCTTTAGCAAGTGCTTTGGTGGTCTGGCGACCAGGTCTAGTTCTGCCTGACGTAACTCCGCCATGCATTTTCTGTAGTGGCTATCCTGACTTTATTAATCTTAGAAGCTGTTGAGATGCAACATCCTCGAAAAACTGCCTTTTGGGCCTCACATAATGTCCCAGTGAGGATACCGATGATTCATTAGTCTGGAAGTAATTGATTAAGTGAGTTCTCAGTTCCTCTCTTGAAGCTACATTGGACAAAAGGGTTTCATTTAAACGCCAGTGAGTGCGTTTCGGGATGAAGCCTCATAATTCAAGTCTACGGTTAGAGGGGTGTGATCCGATCAAGTGATAGGGCCTAACGTCGCTGAAGACAGCGTTCAGAGAGTCAGTATATTGCCAAAGGAGAAGTCGATTCTGGTGTGCGTTTGATGTGGGTGGGAAAAAAGGAGTATTGTCGCTCAGTGGGGTTATCAATTCTCCATAGGTCATACAGGGAATGGGCGTGTATACGTTTATGAAAGTTTCTAGCCAAACGGGAGGAAGCCTGGGAAGGAGGAGTGGAGCGTACAGCTAGTCTGTCGCCTCCTAATATCCCCTCCTAATATCAAGGCAGAGTTATGGCATGTCCTTAAGATTGACAAAACTGAGGAGAGGAAAGTAATCTGACCTGAGTTAGGTGACTATATATTGCATAAAGTTACCTTCATGCCAGAAGAGGTGCCATGGAGGATGAGGCAGCGACCTTGTGTATCAACCTCTGTTTTTTCAACCTGTAAAGGGCACGTCCTAGCTATTAGTATGGCGACTCCTGCTGTTTTGGTTGGGGCGTTCGCCATGAAAGATGTAGGGAACCAATGTTTTTCAAACAGTAGTGACCCCGTATCTCCACTTTAGACCTACGCATTTCTTGGAGAGCAAGTCTCCGTTTAGAGTGTGAATTCAACCCTTTAACATTTAAGGAGAAAAACCTAATCGTACTGGTGTATAAAAGATCTTAACTGCGTATGATGGGGGGGGTATGCGATCCCCGTCACGTATTTCAGGTCCCAGCTGGTCTGTCTCCAAGCTGCTCACCACTCTCGTAACCACCCATGTCCCTGTATGTGCCCAGAGTGGAAGGTACCTCTGGGGAACGAAGGAGAGAACAAAACAGAAAATAGAATAAGTCATGAGAAGATCATAAGAGCATAAAACAAAAAGTAAAAACATCCTTAATAAAACCATTATTAAGTAGTACAATCAAAAAGGAAGGCTGAGAAATATAAGAACTAAATAATCGAACATTCGGTTTCTTATGGAGTCCTATACTAAGGTCCTAAAATAATGATAGGCCAAAGACTATCTATAAGACTCTCATTGGGAACATGGCGGGAGCCAGAGAGAGAACCACTAAATAGTAATAGAAGAGATTATCAACTAGAGCCGAGCCCGACGAGACTCCATAACAATAAAGTGCTATGTAATCCCTCCACAGTACGGAAGTAAAGTAAGGCTAATCTAGAATCCATAAGGGAGAAAAAGAGGGGGAAATAAACTGATACTCAGTCAACCGTCCAGCAATTGTGTAGGGCACCCGGGCAGCCTTCAGTTCCGGGTGCAGCTATCAATGAGCCGCGCCGCTGTCGATGGTTTCAGGTGCCCCTTGCGGGGGGCGACCGTAGACCGGGTCGGCGAGAGCGGGGGGAAGTCTGTCAGAGTCTCCCAGTCGTGAAAAGACAGAGGCTGAATGCCCAAATGTATGCAGAATTCATGTAGATCTTCAGGTGCTCGTAGAACTGCTGTAGATCCATTCTTCCTTGCTTAAAAGGCTAAAGGGAAACCCCCATCGATAGAGAAAAGCATTCTGGCGAAGTAACTCAAGTAGTGGCTTCAAGGCTTTGCGCTTCTGGAGAGTTATCCACGACAGATCTTGAAAACGGACACCTGTGAGCCTTTGAAGTCTAGGCTGCTTAGGGACCGAGCTTTAGACATTATATCCTCTTTCAGAGTAAAGTCATTGACGTAGCATATTATATCTCGTGGGGGACCTCCCATAGATTTAGGACGGAGTGCCCTATGTGCCCGATCCATCTTGATAGGGTGTGATGGTGGGCGATCAAGAATAGTGTTAAAGAGGTGATGTAATATTGCAGTAACATCTTGGGATTCAGGGAGCCCTCTCACTCTGATATTATGACGTCTGCCTCTGTTATCTAAATCCTCAACATGTCTTTGTAGATCCCGTAGAGGAAGGGACTGCGTGGTAGTGCGTTCTTGGATATGGCGTACCACTGATCTAGCCGCATTGTGGTCTTCTTCCAGCTGGTTGAGTCGAGAGCCTATATTCTGGACGTCTTTTTGGATAATCGCTGCCTCGGCTTGACCACCAATCAGGTGGGGGCGACCCAGGGGGGTCTGGGACTGCCGAACTTGAGGATGAGGACGACCGGTGTCTTGAAGGAGACCGAGACCGCAGGATCAGCGGAATGTCTGAGCAATCTGCTGGCTGAAGCATGGGCATCTCCTCAGGGGCTGCAGTTCTCTTAGACTGGGAGGCTCTCTGTGGCAGTGGACCTGGGTCCTGCTGGGATATCTCGGAGGCATACATGATATGGGGTGAAAGAGTCCCTGGGGGAGGGGGGGGCAGATACATGTGTCTCTTTCTGGAAGGGCTCAGGTCCATGTTCTTTATTAGTGCTTAGTGGTGTATCTGGCACCCGAGGTGTTAATAAAGCCCCCATAGGCAGCGGTGGGTGGGTGAGCACGTGGGCATTTAGGAGCTGGCTCTGGAAAGTTCTCCCAGCAGTGGGTAAAGAAGACGCTGTTTGGCGGGGCCCCTGCTCATCTCCTACTGTATCCAGCCTTGCAGGCTCTAACTGCTGCCTCACCTCCATGCTGGGTAGGGGATACTTCCTCCATAGAAGGGGATCCAGGCTGGCGCAAAGTCCGCGCTCCGCTAGGTGTGGGGAGCGACAGAGGTACCGGGAGGGACATCGGCTGAGAGGCGAGTGCTGTCCCGCTCCTGAACTGCTTGGTGTGGTAGGAGGTAGCCATCTTGGGATCCAGTTCGTCCCTCTCCCTCCGCACAAACGCATCCATAGTAAGAGACGCGGGGGACTCCAGGGGTTCCAGGTTGTTTTTAGGCGGCCTCCCTATCGTCCTCCTCCCCATGTTTGTGAGGGGGATGCTGATTTAAGTTTTGATAGAGCCTGTCCGGCACGGAGCTCAGGGTTAAGGCGGCTGTCTCCATTGGCTTCCGGCCATGCCCCTCCAAGCAGGGAACGTTTTTAATAGGCTACTTGTCAGCCTTTTATGCAGGTCTTCCAACAAATGTACACAAACCCCCCCTCTGCCTGTGACACAATTAACAAACACAATGGGCTCTGCCTGTGACACAATTAACAAACACAATGGGCTCTGCCTGTGACACAATTAACAAACACAATGGGCTCTGCCATGTGATACATTTAACAAACACAATGGGTTAACTTAATCACTCACAGGCAGAAAACACACACTTTTCCCAAAACACAGAAAACCCCCAAAACCCCACATATCCCCATAAACTACACATCCCTGGATAGCTCTGATCTGGACGAACAACCAGCAACCACTGAAGAAATAGACGAATCAGGTTTTATATAGTAATCCAAAGGCAGAGAGGTCTGCCACATCCTCACACGGTCATAAGTCCTCGGGGTCTTGACATTCTGTCCTCTCGCTCCTTCTGCCCTCAGTCCCCAGAATGAAAAAGTGAGAAGAAGGTGAGAAATCTTTACTAATTTACTGAAAGGGGAAAATAACATCTCACATGGGCAAAAGTATTCACACCCTTTACTCTGGACATAAGTCTTCAGTCCCTTTACTCTGGACATAAGTCTTCAGCCCCTTTACTGAGGACATGTCTTCAGCATCTTTACTCGGGAGATAAGTCTTCAGCCCCTTTACTCGGGACATAAGTCTTCAGCCCTTTTACTCTGGACATAAGTCTTCAGCCCCTTTACTCGGGACATAAGTCTTCAGCCCCTTTACTGAGGACATGTCTTCAGCATCTTTACTCGGGAGATAAGTCTTCAGCCCCTCTGGCAGTGATTCCAGCCTCCAGTCTTCTTGGAGATGATGCCACAAGGTTTACTCCTGGATGTGAAATTGGTGATGAAAATGATGTGACCTGCACAGAACCTGAGACAGCGACAGCCATATGCCCTGACACAACATCTCTAGAAACATGCGCCCCACACAGTGCCAGCGACCTGTCATTAAGTTAATTGTTAAGTGTCCTGGAGCTTTCTGCAAAGCACTGAAAGTGTTAATGTCACCGTATTTCATGCCTTTCATTCATGTACTGCAGGTCCCATAGGGTTGCATAGGGAGTGGAGTGTTGCTAGGCAGGGCTGGCTCCACCTTTCTTCTCCAGGAGGTGATAGACTAAGTCTAGTGGTGGCTGCAGACAAGTAAACACCTCAGAGCAGCCAGGAGGAGAGCTTTCCAGAAAATACTGTAACCCTGTGACTTACAGAGTATGTGCCAGTCCTGGGAGCGGAGAAATATACAGAAGGTTAGCGGTCACAAAAGGGATTGTTGACATAGAAGGTAACTGCCTCCACCCTGGCTATAGCCTCCTCTGCATGTGGTGGGAGCAATATAAGCTTCCCCTGAGGATACCGCGAATGTAAACGTATATCAGGCAATAAAAAGGTGCACCTCTTAAAGGCTACATACACCTTTGGGGGCAATTTCTTTTTTATTATTGCATTGTACTCATTTTGAGCTAAAAAAAAAAAATTCTAATGGTCTTTATTAAACATTTGGAGTTATTTTCTCTGTTCAGGGCTGAGTTTATCTAGTGGCAGGATCTAAATTTTCACTCTATTCTGTCAGGCAGGGAGCTGACGGCTCCTGATCTCTGCTCACTGACCTTATAAACACTCATTTCAGCTCAATCCTTATCTCACTGTTGTGGCTTAAAGGGGTTGTCTAGGAATTAAAAAAATGAAAATACTTAAATATTATTTGATAATAAATATATTCACAAATACATTTCATTACTTGAATGGCTTGTTTTGTCTCGGCAGAAATGATTGGGAAAAATAAAATGGCCGCCGTTCTATCAGTGCACACAAAACCTGTCCTAACCACCCAGCAGGACAAGTTACTTCATCACAATGAGCCATAGTGCTGCCTCATCCTCCTCTCTGCTCTGCTTGTCAGGAATCATGATCCTGAATACAGGTGAATCTCTGTGGGAATGGAGATGATGAGGAGACATGAGAGGAGGGTGATGTGTGGCAGCAGCTGTTGTTTACAGTCTCCATTACCACAGCCTCCTGGCCGTCCGTCCTCCTTCATGTCTCCTCATGAACTAAATTTCCCAAAGATTCAGCTTAAGTTCTTATCATCTGTATTCAGGATCATAATCCCTGACAAGCAGGGCAGAGAGGAGGAGGAGGCAGCTCTTTACCTCAGTGTTGTAAAGTAACTTGTCCTCCTTTGTGATCAGGACAGGTTTTGTGTGTACTAATAGGACAGCGGCCATTTTATTTCTCCTGATGATCGCTCCCCAGACAAAACAAGCCGTTATAACTAATGAAAGGTATTTGGGAAAATATTTATAATAAAGTAATATTTAAGCATTTTCATTTTCTTAATTCCCGGAGAACCCCTTTAAGTAAGTGTTTATGACCTCTTTGTAATTTATGCCACTTTTTGGCGTATTTATGTCACAGGTTTTGTCGCAAATTTGTTTTGCGGCAAAATCTGCGACCTTTCCCCGCTCAATCCACTTTTGCAAAGTGGCGAAAAAATGGGCGGGGATGAGGGCGGTCCGGCAGGCCCCTCTCATTCATCATGTTCCAAAGTGAGAATAAAAAGTAAGATGCACAGGTAGACAAACAGTTAACCCTTTGTGACAGAACAATTCAATATTTTTCATAAACAACAATTGAAAAAAAGGATTTTTAGCCCAAAATGGGTAAAATGAAATCATAAAAAAAATCGCCCCCAGAGGTGTCCACAGCCTTTAAGGCCAGAAAAAGGAAAGTTAGAAGTGATTGGTGGCGGCCGGAGCCACATGTGAATGGAGCTTGTGTCAGTCACTACTGTGGATCTGTTATACCAACACTCTCATTATTGTACCGCACCGCAGTTTACTTCATCGTCTTCACTGCACGGCCTCAGGAAGTGCCAGGGGGAGGGCAACCACTGTGAACACTACAACTCCCATCTGCACTACCGCTTCTACCCACTCCAGCTCCGCAGCAATTGTAAGTGGCACTGAGTTTATAATGGCTGACACCCCCCGTGTCCGGGGGCCGGTGCTGGACCATAAAGCTTACAATCTAATATCACAGTCTGAACGATTACACAGATCTGTCACGCTGTCTCCTGCAGTCTCAGACTACACATAAGATTCCTCAGTGTCACAGCGGGCACAGTTGTTAGTGTAATGGTCGGCTTGATGGCGGCAGCCTCTGGTATCGGCGGCGCAGCGCGGCCTACGTGTTTGCATCCTGTCCATTGTTTTTTGTCATAATTCCTCCTGGAACAGAGAACAGTTTTATTCTGCAGCTCCATACAATATCCTGAAATATTCATGAGCACAGATGGCTCAGAGCGAGACTCACTGTGAGCGCCACTTCTTACACCGCATAAGGGAGATAAGCGGCGCCGATCGGACAAGAAGACGCACAGCTCTGTCAGGTTACAATATGAAGCTTCCATATAATCACCACATTTATGAGAAACAGCTGCAGATCTGCGGGTGCGGCGCCGGAGAAATATAGAAAGCAGCCAGGCTCACGTTCCACAGCGGCGGTGTGCGGTTTTATTTGTGTGCCGCAAGTTCCCGGCTCCTCGTCCTGCCGTTAGGGCTGATCAATGTGTAGGACGTTTATTCCAGTTGTGTCGCATCCTCTCCACAACCTCCTCCACTAATTACCGCACCCCAATGGCCTTGCAAAAGTATTCACCCCCCATAAACCCTTCTCCAGATCACCTGAGCCCTCTTGATTTGCCAGTCTGCATGCTGGGATTTTATTGTGACTCTTGACATTTTCCTCTTCTCCGGTTGTTTGTAGTCCCGTCTTCTGTCACTTTATGGTCACCGTTCTAAAGCGGCTGCAGCAGTAAGAGGAATCTGCAGCACATCCAGAGACAGGGGCATGTGTATATGAAGATGTGGGTGAAGAAATCCACACATTAAACATGTCATCACCAAAAGAGACTGTGGAGGGTAAACTGAGCGCCCAATGCCAGGCAGCTGCTGCCAAGAAAGATCATGGGAGGCATCAGAGCAAAGGGTGGACTACAACATCCAGACAGATTAGATATACTATATATACAAACTCTATTCCCAGGAGCGTAGCTAAAGGCTCATGGGCCCTGGTGCAAGAGTTCAGCTTGGGCCCCCCTTCCCTCAGTGCTTTGTGTGTCTTCTTATGCGGCACAAGGGTCTTTGGGCCCCTCAGGCTCCTGGGCCTGGTAGCGACTGCCACCTCTGCACCCCCTATAGCTACGCCCATGCCTATTCCCAAAAAGTTGGGGCGCTGTGTAAATTGTACATAAATGATTTGTAAATCCCCTGGACCCAAATGTTATTCACAGTCGATCGCAGGACACGTATCAGATGATGAAAGTGAGACATTTCACCATTTCATGAAATGACCTCATTTAGAACTTGATGGCAGCAATACACCTCACACAGTGGCCCCAGGGCCACGTCTCCCATTGTGTGGCCTTCCCTCTTCTTTACCAACAGCCGGTAAACGTCTGGGAAGGGAGACAACTGCTGGCGTTTTGGGAGAGGACTGTCGTCACTTTCTAGTTTGATGTAGGATTCTAGTTGCTCCACAGTTTGGGGTCGTTGTTTTTTTGATGCGCCAAATGTATTCTGTCGGTAAAAGATCTGGCCTGCAGGCGGCCGCTTCAGCCATTTGTAAAAGCCATCCTCTTCTCAGCTTCAGCTTTTTTACAGGTGGTGTTATGTTTTCTTCCAAAATTTGTTGGAATTTAATTGAATCCATTTTTCCCTCTACCACTGTCTGCAGATGAGATGCTGGCTTACTTAATATCCAAGTCATGTCTCAAGGCCTATTTAAAGAGCTGGACATTGACTTATAGGTGTTAAGAGCTCATTTTCATCCCCTCCCTCCCAGAATTCCAGAGAAGCATGTATGGCCTATCAGTCTCCTCACGCTGATTAGGCCGCTCTCTCCCCAAGGAGAAATAGTTCCCCCTATTCCTCTACCCATGAAATGTTCCCCCTGCCATTGGCTGGAACACAACCCTAAAGCATGATTGATCCCCCCACATGACTAATGGTTGGAGAGGTGTTCTTCTCATGGAATTCTGGGCCCTTTTTTCATGTTTGCTCATTGTGGCCAGAGGTCTATTTTACCCTCATCAGTCCACAGGACTTTTTTCCAAAACGCATCAGGCTTCTTTAGATGTTCTTTTACAAATTTATGAAGCTCAATGTTGTGGTGAGGATGCAGGAGAGGTTTTCTTCTGATGACCCTTCCATAAAGGCCATATTTGTGCAGGTCTTAACTGAACAGTAGAACAATGTAGAACAACTCCAGAGGCTGCTAAATCTTCCTGAAGGTCTTTTGCAGTCAAGCGGGGGTTCTGATTTACCTTTCTAGCAATCCTACGAGCAACTGTTTCTGACACTTTTCTTGGTTTACCAGACCTTCTCTTGACCTCCACTGTTCCTGGTAACTGCCATTTCTTAATTACATTTTGAACTGAGTAAACGACGACCTGAAAATGCTTTGTCTCTTCTTCTAGCCTTCTCCTGCTTTGTGGGCCTCAACCATTTTTATTTTAAGAGTGTTAGGCAGCTGCTTAAAATGTCAGCTGTTTTTGGGACAAGTTTAGAGGAGTCTGGGGATTTATATAGCTGTGAAATCTGCATCACCTGCCCTTAGCTAATGAAGAGTGTGAACAAGCCTTAACCCTAACAGGCCCGAACGCTCAAATCTCCTTGGATTCACATACTTTTGCAAGGTACCTTTTTCACTCTAAAATTGTACAAAAAATTGTACAAAACCAAAAAAATCCACTGATACCGTAGAAGTTGTTTCATCTGTAGCTTTATGCCCTTTAGAGATCATTTTATCTTCAACTTGCTTATGTTCCCAGTAACAGGAATTTTGACCATGAGCCCCCACATTGTGTTCTAAAACCTCTATATACGGTTCAGCATTGATAGTGCCTTTCCAGATGTGTAAGCTGCCCACACCTTAGGCACTAATGCAGCCCCATACCATCACAGATGCATGGAGGCTATGGAACTGTGTGCTGATAGCAAGCTGGATGGTCCCTCTCCTCTAGAGTCCACAGAACATGGCATTTGTGGTTTCCAAAAAGAATTTCACATTTTGATTCATCTGACCACAGAACAGTTTTCCATTTTTCCATTTAAAAGAGCTTCGGCCCAGAGAAGAGGGTGGCGCTTTCTGTATTGTGTTGACATATGGCTTCTTCTTTGCAAGATACAGCTGTAACTTGCATTTGGGGATTGCACATTGAACAGTGACATTGAAGTGTTCCCGAGCCGTGCAGTGATTTCTGAAAATGTTCTTGAGCCCAAGCAGTAATTTCTGGACATGTTCCTGAGCCGTGCAGTGATTTCTGGACATGTTCCTGAGCCGTGCAGTGATTTCTGGACATGTTCCTGAGCCGTGCAGTGATTTCTGGACATGTTCCTGAGCCGTGCAGTGATTTCTGGACATGTTCCCGAGTGCATTCAGTGATTTCTGAAAATGTTCTTGAGCCCATGCAGTAATTTCCGGACGTGTTCCTGAGCCATGCAGTGATTTCTGGACATGTTCCTGAGCCGTGCAGTGATTTCTGGACATGTTCCCGAGTGCATGCAGTGAATTCTGGAAGTTTTCCTGAGCTTGTGCAGCGAACAATGCAATGATTTCTGGAAGTGTTTCCGAGCCCATGCAGTGATTTCCAGCACAGAATCTGCATGGTTTTAATGCAGTGTGGTCTGAGGGCCTGTTGATCACGAGCATCCAATTCTGACCCCAGTCTTGTCCCCTGCACACATGGCTTTATCCGTATTCTCCGACTCTTTCCATTATACAATAT
Organism: Bufotes viridis; assembly: GCA_033119425.1. Taxonomy (NCBI): domain Eukaryota; kingdom Metazoa; phylum Chordata; class Amphibia; order Anura; family Bufonidae; genus Bufotes; species Bufotes viridis. The sequence continues at coordinate 2,338,927 of CM065597.1, forward strand.
ATATTATATTATCTACAGTACTGTAAGAGCGGTCACACTGCGGAGGTCTCTACTGTCAGAGCAGTCACACTGCGGAGGTCTCTACTGTAAGAGCAGTCACACTGCGGAGGTCTCTTATGTAAGAGCGGTCACACTGCGGAGGTCTGTACTGTAAGAGCGGTCACACTGCGGAGGTCTGTACTGTAAGAGCGGTCACACTGCGGAGGTCTGTACTGTAAGAGCGGTCACACTGCGGAGGTCTGTACTGTAAGAGCGGTCACACTGAGGAGGTCTGTACTGTAAGAGCGGTCACACTGCGGAGGTCTCTACTGTAAGAGTGGTCACACTGCGGAGGTCTGTACTGTAAGAGCGGTCACACTGCGGAGGTCTCTACTGTAAGAGTGGTCACACTGCGGAGGTCTGTACTGTAAGAGCGGTCACACTGCGGAGGTCTGTACTGTAAGAGCGGTCACACTGCGGAGGTCTGTACTGTAAGAGCGGTCACACTGCGGAGGTCTGTACTGTAAGAGCGGTCACACTGCGGAGGTCAGTACCGTAAGAGCGGTCACACTGCGGAGGTCTGTACTGTAAGAGCGGTCACACTGCGGAGGTCTGTACTGTAAGAGCGCTCACACTGCGGAGGTCTGTACTGTAAGAGCGCTCACAATGCGGAGGTCTCTACCGTAAGAGCGGTCACACTGCGGAGGTCTCTACGGTAAGAGCGGTCACACTGCGGAGGTCTGTACTGTAAGAGCGGTCACACTGCGGAGGTCTGTACTGTAAGAGCGCTCACACTGCGGGGGTCTGTACTGTAAGAGCGGTCACACTGCGGAGGTCTGTACTTGTAAGAGCGGTCACACTGCGGAGGTCTGTACTGTAAGAGCGGTCACACTGCGGAGGTCTGTACTGTAAGATCGGTCACACTGCGGAGGTCTGTACTGTAAGAGCGGTCACACTGCGGAGGTCAGTACCGTAAGAGCGGTCACACTGCGGGGGTCTGTACTGTAAGAGCGCTCACACTGCGGAGGTCTGTACTGTAAGAGCGGTCACACTGCGGAGGTCTGTACTGTAAGAGCGCTCACACTGCGGAGGTCTGTACTGTAAGAGCGCTCACACTGCGGAGGTCTGTACTGTAAGAGCGCTCACAATGCGGAGGTCTCTACCGTAATAGCGGTCACACTGCGGAGGTCTATACGGTAAGAGCGGTCACACTGCGGAGGTCTGTACTGTAAGAGCGGTCACACTGCGGAGGTCTGTACTGTAAGAGCGGTCACACTGCGGAGGTCTGTACTGTAAGAGCGCTCACACTGCGGAGGTCTCTACCGTAAGAGCGGTCACACTGCGGAGGTCTGTACTGTAAGAGCGGTCACACTGCGGAGGTCTGTACTGTAAGAGCACTCACACTGCGGAGGTCTGTACTGTAAGAGCGGTCACACTGCGGAGGTCTGTACTGTAAGAGCGGTCACACTGCGGAGGTCTGTACTGTAAGAGCGGTCACACTGCGGAGGTCAGTACCGTAAGAGCGGTCACACTGCGGAGGTCTATACTGTAAGAGCGGTCACACTGCGGAGGTCTCTACTGTAAGAGCGGTCACACTGCGGAGGTCTGTACTGTAAGAGCGGTCACACTGCGGAGGTCTGTACTGTAAGAGCGGTCACACTGCGGAGGTCTGTACTGTAAGAGCGGTCACACTGCGGAGGTCAGTACCGTAAGAGCGGTCACACTGCGGGGGTCTGTACTGTAAGAGCTGTCACACTGCGGAGGTCTGTACTGTAAGAGCGGTCACACTGCGGAGGTCTGTACTGTAAGAGCGGTCACACTGCGGAGGTCTGTACTGTAAGAGCGGTCACACTGCGGAGGTCTGTACTGTAAGAGCGGTCACACTGCGGAGGTCTGTACTGTAAGAGCGCTCACAATGCGGAGGTCTCTACCGTAAGAGCGGTCACACTGCGGAGGTCTCTACGGTAAGAGCGGTCACACTGCGGAGGTCTGTACTGTAAGAGCGGTCACACTGCGGAGGTCTGTACTATAAGAGCGCTCACACTGTGGAGGTCTGGACTGTAAGAGCGGTCACACTGCAGAGGTCTGTACTGTAAGAGAGGTCACACTGCGGAGGTCTGTACTGAAGGAGCGGTCACACTGCGGAGGTCTGTGCTGTAAGAGCGCTCAGACTGCGGAGGTCTGTACTGAAGGAGCGGTCACACTGCGGAGGTCTGTGCTGTAAGAGCGCTCACACTGCGGAGGTCTGTACTGTAAGAGCGGTCACACTGCGGAGGTCTGTACTGTAAGAGCGCTCACACTGCGGAGGTCTGTACTGTAAGAGCGGTCACACTGCGGAGGTCTGTACTGTAAGAGCGGTCACACTGCGGAGGTCTGTACTGTAAGAGCGGTCACACTGCGGAGGTCTGTACCGTAAGAGCGGTCACACTGCGGAGGTCTGTACTGTAAGAGCGGTCACACTGCGGAGGTCTGTACTGTAAGAGCGGTCACACTGCGGAGGTCTGTACCGTAAGAGCGGTCACACTGCGGAGGTCAGTACCGTAAGAGCGGTCACACTGCGGGGGTCTGTACTGTAAGAGCGCTCACACTGCGGAGGTCTGTACTGTAAGAGCGGTCACACTGCGGAGGTCTGTACTGTAAGAGCGCTCACACTGCGGAGGTCTGTACTGTAAGAGCGCTCACAATGCGGAGGTCTCTACCGTAAAAGCGGTCACACTGCGGAGGTCTCTACGGTAAGAGCGGTCACACTGCGGAGGTCTGTACTGTAAGAGCGGTCACACTGCGGAGGTCTGTACTGTAAGAGCGGTCACACTGCGGAGGTCTGTACTGTAAGAGCGTCACACTGCGGAGGTCTCTACCGTAAGAGCGGTCACACTGCGGAGGTCTGTACTGTAAGAGCGGTCACACTGCGGAGGTCTCTACTGTAAGAGCGGTCACACTGCGGAGGTCTGTACTGTAAGAGCGGTCACACTGCGGAGGTCTGTACTGTAAGAGCGGTCACACTGCGGAGGTCTGTACTGTAAGAGCGGTCACACTGCGGAGGTCAGTACCGTAAGAGCGGTCACACTGCGGGGGTCTGTACTGTAAGAGCTGTCACACTGCGGAGGTCTGTACTGTAAGAGCACTCACACTGCGGAGGTCTGTACTGTAAGAGCGGTCACACTGCGGAGGTCTGTACTGTAAGAGCGGTCACACTGCGGAGGTCTGTACTGTAAGAGCTGTCACACTGCGGAGGTCTGGACTGTAAGAGCGGTCACACTGCGGAGGTCTGTACTGTAAGAGCGGTCACACTGCGGAGGTCTGTACTGTAAGAGCGGTCACACTGCGGAGGTCTGTACTGTAAGAGCGGTCACACTGCGGAGGTCTCTACGGTAAGAGCGGTCACACTGCGGAGGTCTGTACCGTAAGAGCGCTCACACTGCGGAGGTCTGTACTGTAAGAGCGCTCACACTGCGGAGGTCTGTACTGTAAGAGCGGTCACACTGCGGAGGTCTGTACTGTAAGAGCGCTCACACTGCGGAGGTCTGTACTGTAAGAGCGGTCACACTGCGGAGGTCTGTACTTGTAAGAGCGGTCACACTGCGGAGGTCTGTACTGTAAGAGCGGTCACACTGCGGAGGTCTGTACTGTAAGAGCGGTCACACTGCGGAGGTCTGTACTGTAAGAGCGGTCACACTGCGGAGGTCAGTACCGTAAGAGCGGTCACACTGCGGAGGTCTGTACTGTAAGAGCGGTCACACTGCGGAGGTCTGTACCGTAAGAGCGGTCACACTGCGGAGGTCTGTACCGTAAGAGCGGTCACACTGCGGAGGTCAGTACCGTAAGAGCGGTCACACTGCGGGGGTCTGTACTGTAAGAGCGCTCACACTGCGGAGGTCTGTACTGTAAGAGCGGTCACACTGCGGAGGTCTGTACTGTAAGAGCGCCACACTGCGGAGGTCTGTACTGTAAGAGCGCTCACAATGCGGAGGTCTCTACCGTAAAGCGGTCACACTGCGGAGGTCTCTACGGTAAGAGCGGTCACACTGCGGAGGTCTGTACTGTAAGAGCGGTCACACTGCGGAGGTCTGTACTGTAAGAGCGGTCACACTGCGGAGGTCTGTACTGTAAGAGCGCTCACACTGCGGAGGTCTCTACCGTAAGAGCGGTCACACTGCGGAGGTCTGTACTGTAAGAGCGGTCACACTGCGGAGGTCTCTACTGTAAGAGCGGTCACACTGCGGAGGTCTGTACTGTAAGAGCGGTCACACTGCGGAGGTCTGTACTGTAAGAGCGGTCACACTGCGGAGGTCTGTACTGTAAGAGCGGTCACACTGCGGAGGTCAGTACCGTAAGAGCGGTCACACTGCGGGGGTCTGTACTGTAAGAGCTGTCACACTGCGGAGGTCTGTACTGTAAGAGCACTCACACTGCGGAGGTCTGTACTGTAAGAGCGGTCACACTGCGGAGGTCTGTACTGTAAGAGCAGTCACACTGCGGGGGTCTCTACTGTAAGAGCGGTCACACTGCGGAGGTCTGTACTGTAAGAGCGCTCACACTGCGGAGGTCTGTACTGTAAGAGCGCTCACACTGCGGAGGTCTGTACTGTATATCGCTACTCACACTGCGGAGGTCTGTACTGTAAGAGCGGTCACACTGCGGAGGTCAGTACCGTAAGAGCGGTCACACTGCGGGGGTCTGTACTGTAAGAGCGCTCACACTGCGGAGGTCTGTACTGTAAGAGCGCTCACACTGCGGAGGTCTGTACTGTAAGAGCGCTCACACTGCGGAGGTCTGTACTGTAAGAGCGCTCACACTGAGGAGGTCTGTACTGTAAGAGCGGTCACACTGCGGAGGTCTGTACTGTAAGAGCGCTCACACTGCGGAGGTCTGTACTGTATATCGCTACTCACACTGCGGAGGTCTCTACTGTAAGAGCGGTCACACTGCGGAGGTCTGTACTGTAAGAGCGCTCACACTGTGGAGGTCTGTACTGTAAGAGCGCTCAGACTGCGGAGGTCTGTACTGTAAGAGCGGTCACACTGCGGAGGTCTGTACTGTAAGAGCGCTCACACTGCGGAGGTCTGTACTGTAAGAGCGGTCACACTGCGGAGGTCTGTTCTGTAAGAGCGGTCACACTGCGGAGGTCTGTACTGTAAGAGCGGTCACACTGCGGAGGTCTGTACTGTAAGAGCGGTCACACTGCGGAGGTCTGTTCTGTAAGAGCGGTCACACTGCGGAGGTCTGTACTGTAAGAGCGGTCACACTGCGGAGGTCTGTACTGTAAGAGCGGTCACTCTGCGGAGGTCTGTACTGTAAGAGCGCTCACACTGCAGAGGTCTGTACTGTAAGAGCGCTCACACTGCAGAGGTCTGTACTGTAAGAGCGCTCACACTGCGGAGGTCTGTACTGTAAGAGCGGTCACACTGCGGAGGTCTGTACTGTAAGAGCGCTCACACTGAGGAGGTCTGTACTGTAATAGCGCTCACACTGCGGAGGTCTATACTGTAAGAGCAGTCACACTGCGGAGGTCTCTACTGTAAGAGCGGTCACACTGCGGAGGTCTGTACTGTAAGAGCGGTCACACTGCTGAGGTCTGTACTGTAAGAGCGGTCACACTGCGGAGGTCTGTACTGTAAGAGCGCTCACACTGCGGAGGTCTGTACTGTAAGAGCGGTCACACTGCGGAGGTCTGTACTGTAAGAGCGCTCAGACTGCGGAGGTCTGTACTGTAAGAGCGGTCACACTGCGGAGGTCTGTACTGTAAGAGCGGTCACACTGCTGAGGTCTGTACTGTAAGAGCGGTCACACTGCGGAGGTCTGTACTGTAAGAGCGCTCACACTGCGGAGGTCTGTACTGTAAGAGCGGTCACACTGCGGAGGTCTGTACTGTAAGATCGCTGAGACTGCGGAGGTCTGTACTGTAAGAGCGCTCAGACTGCGGAGGTCTCTTCAGCCCTATGAAGTGCAGGAGTTGTGGGGCCCCCTGTGTGGACAGACCCTCTGCTCTTCACCAGATACTGTCCTAACACATGTGGGGGTCATTTCTGGGCAGTACGTTCTTGGTGCACATTGTACATATCTGCAGGGTTCTGTCCAGAGGGACATTATCAGGCTGCACAGGGTTAATACGAGCAGACTGCGGACCACCGCTCTCTCCGGGTGACCTATATAAGAATTAAAGGATGGCAGATAGCGAGGTCCCTGCAGCCCCTCCATGAGTCATCAGCAGCCGCCACGAATTCCCTCTGCACAAAGTGACTTGCCATAAATTCATCGCATTAAACCCGGTGATGCTGCAGGCGACGTATGGATGTCTGCGGGGAGAGAGCGCGGGTGAGCGGAGGCGGGCGGCACGGGCTCTCCCAGAGCTAAGGCAAGGTCTGCCCCCCCTTCCCCTGAGAATACAGGGATGAGAAAAAGGCATGAGTGCATCACACTGCGAATGTGCCACGTACCGGCGCGGATACACGGCCTGCGCTGCCCAGAGCTTTGTATGTGGACATTTGATTGTAATAAATGACATTTCAATACAAAAACTGAGACGCAATGTCATGGCTGCCGTTACACTGTCCACTGAGCCTGACAACCAGCTTTCCCAAAAGTCTGAGAGGTAGTCACAGCCCCGCCCCCTGCTGATGACATCACTGATATAATGACATGTGATCAGACATGAGATCCACACCTTATACTACAGGAACATCTATTACTGCTGACAACCTGCCTGTATATCCTGTCTGAGGGGTAGTCACAGCCCCGCCCCTGCTGATGACATCACTGATATAATGACATGTGATCAGACATGAGATCCACACCTTATACTACAGGAACATCCATTACTGCTGACAACCTGCCTGTATATCCTGTCTGAGGGGTAGTCACAGCCCCGCCCCCTGCTGATGACATCACTGATATAATGACATGTGATCAGACATGAGATCCACACCTTATACTACAGGAACATCTATCACTGCTGACAACCTGCCTGTATATCCTGTCTGAGAGGTTGTCACAGCCCCGCCCCCCGCTGATGACATCACTGATATAATGACATGTGATCAGACATGAGATCCACACCTTATACTACAGGAACATCTATTACTGCTGACAACCTGCCTGTATGTCCTGTCTGAGGGGTAGTCACAGCCCCGCCCCCTGCTGATGACATCACTGATATAATGACATGTGATCAGACATGAGATCCACACCTTATACTACAGGAACATCTATTACTGCTGACAACCTGCCTGTATATCCTGTGTGAGGGGTAGTCACAGCCCTGCCCCCTGCTGATGACATCACTGATATAATGACATGTGATCAGACATGAGATCCACCCCTTATACTACAGGAACCTCTATTACTGCTGACAACCTGCCTGTATATCCTGTCTGAGGGGTAGTCACAGCCCCGCCCCCTGCTGATGACATCACTGATATAATGACATGTGATCAGACATGAGATCCACACCTTATACTACAGGAACATCTATTACTGCTGACAACCTGCCTGTATATCCTGTCTGAGGGGTAGTCACAGCCCCGCCCCTGCTGATGACATCACTGATATAATGACATGTGATCAGACATGAGATCCACACCTTATACTACAGGAACATCTATTACTGCTGACAACCTGCCTGTATATCCTGTCTGAGAGGTAGTCACAGCCCCGCCCCTGCTGGTGACATCACTGATATAATGACATGTGATCAGACATGAGATCCGCACCTTATACTACAGGAACATCTATTACTGCTGACAACCTGCCTGTATATCCTGTCTGAGGGGTAGTCACAGCCCCGCCCTGCTGATGACATCACTGATATAATGACATGTGATCAGACATGAGATCCACACCTTATACTACAGGAACATCTATTACTGCTGACAACCTGCCTGTATATCCTGTCTGAGAGGTAGTCACAGCCCCGCCCCCTGCTGATGACATCACTGATATAATGACATGTGATCAGACATGAGATCCACACACCTTATACTACAGGAACATCTATTACTGCTGACAACCTGCCTGTATATCCTGTCTGAGAGGTAGTCACAGCCCCGCCCCCTGCTGGTGACATCACTGATATAATGACATGTGATCAGACATGAGATCCACCCCTTATACTACAGGAACATCTATTACTGCTGACAACCTGCCTGTACATCATGTCTGAGGGGTAGTCACAGCCCCGCCCCCTGCTGATGACATCACTGATATAATGACATGTGATCAGACATGAGATCCACACCTTATACTACAGGAACATCTATTACTGCTGACAACCTGCCTGTATATTCTGCCTGAGAGGTAGTCACAGCCCTGCCGCATTTCGTACAAATATATAACTAATACAATTTGGAGGCAATTCAACTATCAGAATTATCACTTAGGGAAACAAATTACTGTATTGTACTCCAGAGCTGCACTCACTATTCTGCTGGTGCAGTCACTGTGTACATACATTACTTATCCTGTACTGATCCTGAGTTACATCCTGTATTATACTCCAGAGCTGCACTCACTATTCTGCTGGTGCAGTCACTGTGTACATACATTACTTATCCTGTACTGATCCTGAGTTACATCCTGTATTATACTCCAGAGCTGCACTCACTATTCTGCTGGTGCAGTCACTGTGTACATACATTACTTATCCTGTACTGATCCTGAGTTACATCCTGTATTATACTCCAGAGCTGCACTCACTATTCTGCGTGGTGCAGTCACTGTGTACATTACATTACTTATCCTGTACTGATCCTGAGTTACATCCTGTATTATACTCCAGAGCTGCACTCACTATTCTGCTGGTGCAGTCACTGTGTACATACATTACTTATCCTGTACTGATCCTGAGTTACATCCTGTATTATACTCCAGAGCTGCACTCACTATTCTGCTGGTGCAGTCACTGTGTACATACATTACTTATCCTGTACTGATCCTGAGTTACATCCTGTATTATACTCCAGAGCTGCACTCACTATTCTGCTGGTGCAGTCACTGTGTACATACATTACTTATCCTGTACTGATCCTGAGTTACATCCTGTATTATACTCCAGAGCTGCACTCACTATTCTGCTGGTGCAGTCACTGTGTACATACATTACTTATCCTGTACTGATCCTGAGTTACATCCTGTATTATACTCCAGAGCTGCACTCACTATTCTGCGGGTGCAGTCACTGTGTACATTACATTACTTATCCTGTACTGATCCTGAGTTACATCCTGTATTATACTCCAGAGCTGCACTCACTATTCTGCTGGTGCAGTCACTGTGTACATACATTACTTATCCTGTACTGATCCTGAGTTACATCCTGTATTATACTCCAGAGCTGCACTCACTATTCTGCTGGTGCAGTCACTGTGTACATACATTACTTATCCTGTACTGATCCTGAGTTACATCCTGTATTATACTCCAGAGCTGCACTCACTATTCTGCTGGTGCAGTCACTGTGCACATACATTACTTATCCTGTACTGATCCTGAGTTACATCCTGTATTATACTCCAGAGCTGCACTCACTATTCTGCTGGTGGAGTCGCTGGGGCAGATATACTCACTATTTAAAATGTGTTAGTTTTTGGTGCAATTTATCACGTTATTTAGACATTTTCTAACCTTTTAACACCTCACCTAAAAAGGGTGACACCGATTCACAGGGAGGGGTGTGGCCTAAACTCTGACGTTGTGAATGGAAAGGTTGGCACATTTTGGAACAAACCTAAGTGAATCTATATATATAAAGAAGGACGTGTGTATGTTCCGCGTTCACTCAAAATCGCAACCATCGATTTCAACGAAACTCAGTATACACATCCCTTGCTACCTGGAAGTAAATCCTGTGGGGGTCCTCCGCCCGTACTCAGCAGCTGCATGGAGTCCGATGCTCCAACTGTTTTTGCTGCACACATTTTGCTCTGTAACTCAAATACTCATCAATCAATTCCTACTACACCTGGCGCACATATCGCTTACTATCCGGGAAAGAATTCTGTGGAGGTAACATGCCGGGACACAATGAGTGTCTGTCTGTCCTGACCTCTGTCTGTCTGTTCTTTATGCGAGACCAAACGACTGGACAGATCTTCACCAGATTTGGCACACGGGTACATCAGGTGTCCGGGAAAGTCTCAGCTCTCTAGGACATACCGTTCCTGAGATATTCCCAAAAAATGATCTGCACTAGCCAATACAAGCCTGCAAGTCTTTCTCTTCATATCCCAACTGCCATACACACGGTCACATGTCCTTTATCAGCCAATAGAAGCTCGCAGGCCCTTAGTCTCCACATACACACAGTTTTACTCCAGGTTTCCATAACAACCCAGACTTTTTTTTTCACTCCTGTAGGTCAGCTTTAGGCTAGGGCTACGTGACTACATGTGTCGCACAACACCTAGGGCACAACTACACTGCTACATGTGTCGCGCAACAATTTTGATAGTCCATGGTGTTGCTCTGCGACATGTGATATGTTGCGACTGCGATGCGACAGTCGCAGAACAATCCATCTTGGATTGATTTTTTGCGACTGTCATGTCGCAGTCGCAGCATGTCACATGTCGCAGTGCAACACCATGGACTATCATTATAAAAATTGTTTCGACAAAATGTCGCACGACACATGTCGTGTAGCCCTAGCATTATAGGAGCAGAGCGCTGTGGATGTTACTGTTAAGGGGGCAGGCCTCTGTGGAGGTCACTGATAAAGGGGCAGGGGCCACTATAAAAGGGGCAACTGCTGTGAAGGTCACTGTTAAGGCAGCAGGGTACTCTGAGGTCACTGATAAGGGGGCGGGCCCCTGAGAAGGTCACTGTCAAGAGAGTGGAGTGCTGTGAAACTCACTGTTAAAGGGGCAGGCTGCTGTGGAAGTCAAAGTTAAGTGATTGGGCTGCTGTGGAGGTCCCATTTTAAGGTGGCAGGGCACTGTTGGGGGGGGGGCAGTATTAAGGGGTAGGGGAATGTGGAGTTCACTGTTAAAGGGGCAGAGTGCTGTAGAGGTCACTGTTATGGGGGATACTGTCGCTATCTTTAAACGACACAAATATTAAATGAAATGGATAAAATATACCCATGCGAAGCCGGGTCCTTCTGATAGTTAGTGGTAAAAACAACCAGACTAATCAGCCACCAGGGCAGCTTAAATTTATAGGGGCAGATTTATCAACAAATTGCAACAAAAGCAACAAATTTTGTAGTAAGTGCCTTTTCTGCACCACCCTCAGAAAAGGGGTGTGGTGAGGGCAGGGACTGGGTGTGGCCAGCGGGTCCACCACATTGATTTTATTCTGGCGCACAGCCGGAGTATGTGCCTCATTTATAAAGAGCCCCGCACTTCATCACATGGGGGATGCGGCAAAGCAAAAATGGTTCTTTTTAAATTTTTTACAAAAAGGGTTTTTATTGTGCAAAAGCAGTAAAACTTTAAAAAAAAAAAAAACTCTATATGAATTTGGTTTCACTGTAATCGTACTGACCCAGGGAGTGAAGTTCTGTTTACTCATTTATTTTTTTCCCATGCACCAAAGAGTTAATAATTATTAACCAGTAGGTTATGTGTACCCATAAATGGTGCCATTAAAAACTACAACTTGTCGATGACAAAAAAAATGGATCCGCGAATGTGAGGTCACTACGGGGTTATCCAGGCTGCTCCTGCTGGCCGTCATACGCTCATTTGTTGTATGTACCATCACCCCCGTTCACCAGTTGTATGTCGCCCTCACTCCTGTTGTATGCTGCTGTGATTCCCATTCAGCCATTGTATGTCGCCATCACCCCTTTCGGTTGCTGTATGTTGTCAGCGATAAGAATCTATTTTGTATGAGTATTTCCTCCATCTTGTGCATATGTGGAAAACTAATGAGCCAGCTGGAAGGATGTAAGGAGTTTCTGTGTGTATAGATCAGAAGTTCTTAGCTGCAAGGTCTAGATAGCAGCTCCCTCCTTTCCTTATACAAGAGAGAGTTATGTTCCTTCATGTACTGCTGAAGAATGTCAACTCTGAGATAAGATGCTGCTGAAACTTTTTAATTATTAGAATTCTGATTCAGCAGTGTGTCTGTTTCATCTCTCCCGAGCGCTCGTATATCCACATCAATTTGGGACCCCGACAATCATAGATGTAGGGGGTTTTGCCCCAACAAAACTTGGCGCCCAACATGGGGCTTGACTAAAGGACACTTCATTGATCTCCCGAAAATTTGGATAATTCGGACAGGTACGAACAGATATAAAAGACAGCGCTGTGGCTCCCTGACCGGTTGTCTGGTTCAAGGGATTGTTGAAGGAACGTACAGTAAGTATAAAGTAAAATACCTATGATTGTTGGGTTTAGTCTCTGATCATGAGTAACTTTGATTGGGATGTTTTTGGTCTGGCTTTAGGAGTCATAGTATACTTTTGTTTGTTCTTTACTGTGTTTGGAAAATTGCAGAACATTATAGAAAAGGGACATCAAAATCCTTGGACTCCGATGTCCGGTTTGTAGACATTTGATTTGTATAATAAATCTCAGTAACAAAGTACACTAGGTGACATAATGAGGAAGCTCTGAGAAAACTGAGGCTCAGTAACAGAGTTCACTAGGTGATATAGTGGGGAAGCTCTGAGGAAACTGAGGCTCAGTAACAGAGTACACTAGGTGATATAGTGAGGAAGCTCCGAGGAAACTGAGGCTCAGTAACAGAGTACACTAGGTGATATAGTGAGGAAGCTCCGAGGAAACTGAGGCTCAGTAACAGAGTACACTAGGTGATATAGTGAGGAAGCTCCGAGGAAACTGAGGCTCAGTAACAGAGTACACTAGGTGATATAGTGAGGAAGCTCTGAGGAAACTGAGGCTCAGTAACAGAGTTCACTAGGTGATATAGTGAGGAAGCTCCGAGGAAACTGAGGCTCAGTAACAGAGTTCACTAGGTGATATAGTGAGGAAGCTCCGAGGAAACTGAGGCTCAGTAACAGAGTACACTAGGTGATATAGTGAGGAAGCTCTGAGGAAACTGAGGATCAGTAACAGAGTGCACTAGGTGATAAAGTAAGGAAGCTCCGAGGAAACTGAGGGGAAACAGACGTCTGAATTTTGTTACTTTCTATAGTTGTTCTGGTACAGTTGAACAGCAATGGGGAATAACTTCAGTATACCCAAAAGTTAGAAGACAGCCAAAACATGGGTGAAGAAAAGAGGAGGTAAGGAGGGTCTGAAGAATGTGGACAGAGTGTTGGAGAAGGCAGGGATGAAGTATGGGACTCTTAACCCTAGGAGTACTAGCACCCTGATTTAGGGAGGAAGCTAGGCTGGGAAATATTCAGAAGAACACATTATGGTTGGATAACGGATCATGGATGTAAAGAACTGGTTGATATATGGATAAAAGTAGCTCATGAGGTTGAAACTGAGGGATAGAGAGGAGAAGCCCGGCTTGCAGGCTCGGGGGAGGCAGCTCACACTTCCTGCTCATCAGTTAACCCCTTGTTATGTACCGGCTGTCGGATTTACAGGAGAAACAGTTTTTGTCAGTGAATCTGAGCCAGTTAAACTAAAGATAAAAGACAGTACGGTTGTTACCCAATTGTTAGTTAACCAGCTCTCGACTGCTGCACGCACGGATGCGTCCAGGCGGCGGCTGGTTCACTCCTCCTGGACGCATCCGTGCGTCATCTCGCGAGACACGAGATTTTCTGTGAACGCGTGCGCGTTCATAGCAGTGTACAGCTCGGCAGTGATACTACAGCCTGCCAGCGATGATCAATTGCTGGCAGGCTGTAGATGTAAAATACATTGCATCAAACCGGTATATCAGACGCTGTTTTGTTAACAGCGTCTGATATACCTGCTACCTGGTCCTCTGGTCCCATTCGCTGGGATCGACCACCAGAGGACCAGGTACCTCTGTAAAGTAGCACCAAGCACCACACTACACCCCCCCCCCGTCACTTAATAACCCCTTATTAACCCCATATAGACTCCCTGATCACCCCCCTGTATGGCTCCATTCAGACGTCTATATGTGTTTTGCGGATCCGCAAAACATGGACACCGGCAATGTGCTTTCCGCATTTTGCAGATCCGCACATTGCCAGAACTATATAGAAAATGCCTTTTCTTGTCCGCAATTGCGGACAAGAATAGGAAATGTTCTATATTTTTGCGGAACGGAAGTGCAGACCAGAGGCTGAACGGAAAAAAAAATCTCATTACCCATATGCTCAATATAAGGAGACTAGCAGAAACTCCTAATGCTGGGCATACAGGTAATGATTGCGGAGACCCTCAAATGCCAGGACAGTATAAATACCCCACATGTGACCCCATTTTGGAAAGAAGACACCCCAAGGTATTCCGTGAGGGGTATGGTGAGTTCATGGAAAATTTTATTTTTTGTCACAAGTTATGAGACTTTGTAAAAAAAAAATATATATATATATATATATATATATATATATATATATATATATATTGTGGTAAGGTGCAGGGTGCCGTCGTGGATGGCAGGTATGTGTCACAGAGGTGCATAGCCTCGGTGAGGTAAGAGCCCGTTTTTGTTGATGTCAGCAGCAGCTAGTGCTACTGACAGAGTTTAAATAGCATGGCTGCAAAGCCGATCCGGGCCGGCTCTTACCGGGAGCAGCTAAAGTGTAGGGTGGGTGGCTGCTCCCACGACCCAGTCCTGGTTTTGGGCTGGGTTTAAAAGCTCAGCCAGCTCAGCAGCTGGAGGCTGTGATTATCCTGGAGCTGCTAACAGGGCTGGGAGTTCTCTGTCCTGGAGGAAAGAGCTCAGCAAGGAGGTGTTTTGTTCCTGGCTACCTGAAGCTGGATTCTCCTGCGGCTGGGCCGACAGCGTGGTGCGAACCTGCACCTACACCTCCCAGGTGACTGAACCTGTGTTGGCCTGTTTTTGTTTTGCCACGTTATTTCCGTTGTGTGTGAACTGTCACCAAGAGACTGTTTTTCATTTATGGTGTGCAAGTGTGAATAAAACACTGTTTGTTGCACAATCTGGACTCCTTGTTTTGCCTCTAAACTGCACCCGCACCGCTGTCTACCAGAGCGACTCCCCACATTTGGTGTCGGATGCGGGCATGCGCAGTGAGGCTGGCGTGAACGCCGAACTTTGTTTTTGTGCTGAGCAAAAGTGAATGTCCTATATTAGGCCGGCAAAGTTGCAGCCTGTGATCTCTGGCAACATGGAGGCTGCTGTGAAGGCTCTCGTAGAAGCTAACGTGCAGCAGCGGGAGACCAACCAACTACTGCTACAACATGTGATGGCATTCCAGGCGGCCGGAGCGTCCCACCACGTCCATGATGCCCGGAAAGCGGTCCGTGCGGCGATCCCAAAGATGACCCCCGCAGACGACGTGGAGACATACCTAGCGGTCTTTGAGAAGGTCGCCGTGAGGGAAAAGTTACCCCGTGACCAGTGGGCCGAAGTGGTTGCTCCGTTCCTGGCATCCGGACCCCAGCAAGTTTTTTTTGATTTGGCAGACGACCAGGCTGCTGACTATTCCACGGTGAAGGGGGAGATCCTGGCCAGACTGGGGGTAAACGTGTTGGTCCGGGCTCAGCGTGTCCACCAGTGGGACTTTAACGTGGCTGAACCCGCCAGGCCGCAGTACTATGAGTTGCTGCACAGGTTGCAAAAATGGCTGCAGCCTGAGGTTCTGAGTCCGACTGCTATGCTGGACCGGCTGCTGGCTGACATGTTTTGGAGGGCCTTGCCTTACCCCCTTCAACACTGGATCGGCCAGGTATCCCCACCAATGCCCTTGAGATGGTCGACCTGGTGGAACGATATGAGGCCACCAGAAACCTGCAGGGGGTTCTTTTGGGAGGGGGCCAGTCAAACCCCGAAATCTCCACCCCAGTCCCGGCGGCCGGCCAAACCCGCCCGGGAGGTACCTCTTGCAGATCCGTCCCCAGTGGTCTGCTGGCAGTGTCGGGAGCCTGGACACATAAGGGCCAACTGTCCACAGTGGGGGGAACCCATGGAGACTAATTATGGGTACCGGGCTTCCATGTATGCCCGGAGACTGTGTGCGACCGGCATCCCCGAGACAATAGACAGTCGTCATCTGTGCCAGGTGCAAGTCGGGGATAACCTGGCAGTGGCGCTGTTGGACTCAGGGAGCCTGGTAACCCTGGTAAGTGCTGCCCTGGTACAGCCCACCCAGTATACGGGCCGGAAAGTTGGGGTGGTGTGCATACACGGAGACTTAAAGGACTATCCCACTGCTGAAATGTCTCTGTCCACGGCGGCCGGCACCTGGACTTGTGAAGTGGCGATCTCCGCTAAACTACCGTACGAACTGATACTTGGGAGGGACTTCCCCGGTTTTCCGGCGCTGTGGCCGGCAATGAAGGTATCTGAGGGACCCGAGACAGGGGTGACCCTAGTAGAGTGGCCTGATACCACTGGAAGGCCAGAACCCTGGGAGCCTGAGTCTGAAGGGCCGGCGGTAGGGGTGACCACTGCTCCAGCGGTAGAGGGGGAGACAACCCCACTGAGTGTAATGGTGGGAGACACGGAGGACTTGCCACCGGGACCTGAGTTGGCAGACCTCAATGTCTCCGGGGAAAATTTTGGGACCGCACAACACCGGGACCAAACTCTAACCAGGGCCTGGGAGAATGTGCTAGAAATTGATGGTAAACCCCAGAAACCAGGGGCGGAATTAATGTTCCCACGATTTATTGTTCTGCAGGATATGTTGTATCGGGTGAACCAAATCCGAGGTGAACCTGTTGAACAGTTGGTGGTGCCCACAGCGTATCGCAAGCTTGTCATGGAGCTTGCCCACCAACATGTTCTTGGGGGACACCTGGGGTGGCAGAAAACCCAGGACCGCATACTGCAGCGGTTTTATTGGCCCAGTGTGTTCAAGGAGGAAGAAAATTATTGTAAGTCCTGTCCAACCTGTCAGATAACTAGCCCCCAGCCACATTTCCGTAGTCCTCTGGTACCTCTGCCAATTATTGAAGTACCGTTTGAGCGAATCGCTATGGATTTAATTGGGCCTGTACCAAAGTCTGCCAGGGGCCACCAACACATTCTGGTAGTTCTCGACTATGCCACTGGTATCCGGAGGCGGTGCCTCTGCGACATACCTCAGCTAAGCTCATTGCCAAAGAGTTAATGGAGATGTTTTCCCGTGTGGGCCTGCCAAAAGAGGTTCTGACAGACCAAGGGACCCCTTTTATGTCCAAAGTAATGAGGGAACTGTGTAAATTGTTGCGTATAAAGCAGTTACTGGACGTCCGTTTACCATCCGCAAACAGACGGTCTTGTGGAGAGGTTTAACCAAACTCTAAAAAATATGTTAAGGAGGGTAGTGTCTAGAGATGGGAAGGACTGGGATCTGCTTCTGCCCTATCTCATGTTCGCAGTGCGAGAGGTGCCCCAGGCCTCTACTGGCTCTCGCCTTCGAACTGCTTTATGGCAGACACCCTCGGGCCTGTTGGATATCGCCAAGGAAGCATGGGAACAACAGCCTGTCCCCCACAAAAGTGTCATTGAGTATGTCGCCCAGATGCAGGAACGGATGGAAAGGGTGTTGCCCTTGGTCCGGGAGCATATGGAGGCAGCGCAACAAGCCCAGAGTAGGGTGTACAATCGTCAGGCTCGGGTACGGGACTTCAATCCGGGAGATCGGGTTTTGGTTCTGGTACCCACCCTTGACAGCAAATTCCTAGCTAGGTGGCAGGGCCCCTATGAGGTGATCGAGAAGTAGGGAAGTAATTACAAAGTACACCAGCCAGGCGGCGCAAGCCGGAGCAGGTGTACCACGTGAATTTACTTAAGCCGTGGAAAGATAGGGACGCGGCCGACGACCACAGCCCCGGCCAGGGCTTCTAGGTGAAAAGGGTCCAGCCCCACAGTTCGAGGCCTGTGAAGCCGTAACCACGGTAAAAATTGCAGACAGCCTGTCGTCCAAACAAGTTCAGGAAGTCAGGGAGTTCATCAGTCGGAACACGGATGTGTTCTCGGACCTCCCTGGCCGCACGTCTCTCATCCGACATGACATCGCTCACTGAGCCTCAGGCCAAGGTCCGGTTAAAACCATACCGGGTACCCGAGGCTCGGCGGCGGGCCATCGCGGAGGAAGTGCAGTTAATGTTGAAGCTCGATGTCATTGAAGAGTCGAAAAGTGAGTGGGCCAGTCCCATAGTCCTAATACCCAAGCCGGATGGGACGTTGCGGTTCTGCAACGACTTTCGCAAGTTAAATGAAGTATCCAAGTTTGACGCGTATCCCATGCCTCGAGTAGACGAGCTTGTTGAAAGTTTAGGACAAGCCCGTTATTTTTCTGTGCTGGACCTCACTAAAGGGTACTGGCAGGTACCCTTAACGGAGTCGGCTAAGGAAAAAACCGCATTTGTTACCCCGCAGGGCCTGTATCACTACAAGGTGTTACCCTTTGGCCTGCATGGCGCCCCCGCCACTTTCCAAAGGTTAATGGACATAGTGCTGCGACCTCATCGTCGGTACGCCTCGGCCTACTTAGATGATGTAGTCATCCACAGCACCGACTGGGAAAGCCATTTACCCAAGGTGCAGGCGGTAGTGGATGCCCTGAGGAAAGCCGGACTAACCGCTAACCCAAAGAAGTGCTCCATAGGGTTAGAGGAGACAAAATATCTGGGATATGTAATTGGGAGGGGAGTCATCAAACCTCAGGTAACTAAGGTAGAGGCCATTCGTAACTGGCCCCGACCGGTCACCACCAGGCAGGTAAAGTCGTTCCTGGGGATTGTAGGTTACTACATGAGGTTTGTGCCCCACTTTGCCACAATAGCAGCGCCATTGACAGACCTGTTGAAGGGGCGAAAGTCTGGGAGGCTTAGCTGGAGTGAGAAGGCGGAGGAGGCTTTCTCCGCGTTGAAGTCGGCCCTGTGTGGGTCCCCGGTTTTGGTGACACCCGACTTCAACAAGGAGTTTGTCGTACAGACCGACGCCTCGGAGGTAGGCCTCGGTGCGGTACTGTCTCAGGAGGTCAACGGGGAAGAACATCCCGTTTTCTTCCTGAGCCGTAAGCTCAGTCCCGCCGAGTCCAGATATAGTATAGTGGAGAGGGAGTGCCTGGCTATCAAGTGGGCACTCGAATCTCTCCGCTACTACCTGTTAGGGAGGAGGTTCCGTCTGGTGACCGACCATTCCCCCCTCAAATGGATGAGTCAGGCCAAGGAGAGGAATGCTTGGGTCACCAGGTGGTTCCTATCCCTTCAAAATTTCAAGTTCTCCGTGGAACATAGGGCAGGTCGCTTGCAGGGAAATGCAGATGCCCTTTCCCGCGTCCACTGCCTCACATGTGTCCACCCCTCAGGGTTGAACAAAGGGGGGTGTGGTAAGGTGCAGGGTGCCGTCGTGGATGGCAGGTATGTGTCACCGAGGTTCAT
Organism: Bufotes viridis; assembly: GCA_033119425.1. Classification (NCBI taxonomy): domain Eukaryota; kingdom Metazoa; phylum Chordata; class Amphibia; order Anura; family Bufonidae; genus Bufotes; species Bufotes viridis. Next base: position 2,358,300 of record CM065597.1, read on the forward strand.
AGCCTCGGTGAGGTAAGAGCCCGTTTTGTTGATGTCAGCAGCAGCTAGTGCTACTGACAGAGTTTAAATAGCATGGCTGCAAAGCCGATCCGGCCGGCTCTACCGGGAGCAGCTAAAGTGTAGGGTGGGTGGCTGCTCCCCACGACCCAGTCCTGGTTTTGGGCTGGGTTTAAAAGCTCAGCCAGCTCAGCAGCTGGAGGCTGTGATTATCCTGGAGCTGCTAACAGGGCTGGGAGTTCTCTGTCCTGGAGGAAAGAGCTCAGCAAGGAGGTGTTTTGTTCCTGGCTACCTGAAGCTGGATTCTCCTGCGGCTGGGCCGACAGCGTGGTGCGAACCTGCACCTACACCTCCCAGGTGACTGAACCTGTGTTGGCCTGTTTTTGTTTTGCCACGTTATTTCCGTTGTGTGTGAACTGTCACCAAGAGACTGTTTTTCATTTATGGTGTGCAAGTGTGAATAAAACACTGTTTGTTGCACAATCTGGACTCCTTGTTTTGCCTCTAAACTGCACCCGCACCGCTGTCTACCAGAGCGACTCCCCACAATATATATATATTTTTATATATATAAATTTCCGCTAACTTGTACCCCAAAAATTTTTTTTCTGTGAACTCGCCATGCCCCTCACGGAATACCTTGGGGTGTCTTCTTTCCAAAATGGGGTCACATGTGGGGTATTTATACTTCCCTGGCATTTTAGGGGCCTTAAAGCGTGAGAATCCAAATGCGTAAAAATGCCCTGTGAAATGCTCACAATTTAGCCCCGCCCAAAATGCCAGAACAGTAAACACACCCCAGAAATGACCCCATTTCGGAAAGTAGACACCTCAAGGTATTCACTGAGGGGCATATTGAGTCCGTGGGAGATTTTTATTTTTTTTGCCAGAAGTTAGCAGAAATGGAAACTTTATTATAATTTTTTTTTCCTCAGAAAGTGTCATTTTCCGCTAACTTGTGAGAAAAAATGAAATGATACATGAACTCACCATGCCCCTCCGCGAATACTTTGGGGTGTCTTCTTTCTAAAATTGTGTCATTTAGGGGGTATTTTTACTATCCTGGCATTCTAGCACCTGAAGAAACATGACAGGCGCTCAGAAAGTCAGAGCTGCTTCAAAATGCCGAAATTCACTTTTTTGCACCATAGTTTGTAAACGCTATAACTTTTACCCAAACCAATAAATATACACTTATTGGATTTTTTTTTTATCAAAGACATGTCGAACAATAAAAGAAAAAATTTATATAGAAATCTAGTTTTTTTAAAAAAAATTTACAACAGAAAGTGAAAAAGTTTGCTAAAATTTCGGTTATTTTTGATTAATAGCAAAAAAAAAGTAAAAATGTCAGCAGCAATGAAATACCACCAAATGAAAGCTCTATTAGTGAGAAGAAAAGGAGGTAAAATTCATTTGGGTGGTAAGTTGTATGACGGAGCAATAAACGGTGAAAGTAGTGTAGTGCGGAATTGTAAAAAGTGGTCTGGTCATTAAGGGGGTTTAAGCTAGGGGGGCTGAAGTGGTTAAAGAAAACCTGCCAGAACCTCTTTTAGGGACTGATGTTTTGCAAGCATTGGGAGCCCACATACACTTTTACCCGATGGCACTTCACATGTAGATATTGGGGCCCCAGAAGAAGTATTATGTCTCTTAATTGCGACACTGGCCCTGCCTTAGACTGAACCATCAGAATTAACCCTTGTAGACCAGGCTGTTCTTGAGGTGGTACTCCCCGTGGCTCCAGTCACTGTGCATCTCAGGCCAGGATGTCGGCCACCTCAAGTGAAGCAGTTCCCCCTCAGTCATGCCCAGGAGATAGCAGTGGCCAGCAAATTGATGCTTTCCTCCAGGCCGGTGTATTGATAAAAACAGTATCTCCTGCTAATGCCCCACTGTTCCCAATAAAGAAAAAAACAGTTAAGGGACAGGCTGTCAGTTACAGGATGGTTCATGATCTTAGAGAAGTTAACAAGGTGACAGTTTTACAAACTCCAATAGTGCCAAACCCACATACCTTACTGTCACAAGTTCCATCCACTGCCACGTGTGTCACAGTGATAGATCTGGCAGATTCTTTTTTTAGTGTCCCATTACATCCTGACTGCCAGTATCTGTTTGCCTTTACATTTAAGGGGAACCAGTATACTTGGACCGTCCTGCCTCAGGGAGCTTAGAACTCCCCGACCATGTATCCACAGGTTCTGCAATCTGTCCTTACAGACTAGGCACCTCCCGGCACAGTGGTTTCGTTACAATACGTGGATGATTTGCTCCTGTGTGCTAAAGACAATGAGACTTGCTGTGAGGCAACTATATCTCTTAATTTTCCTACATCAGAATGGGTGTAAAGCCTCAAAGCAGACGTTGCAGTTTTGTAAAAACAAGGTTGTATTTCTAGGACACGGCCTCTCCCATGGAGCTCGCCACCTAACCCCAGAAAGAAAGGGGGCTACTGAAAGGATACAAGTGCCCAAAGGAGCACAAAGCCTAAGGGTGTTTTTTGGGGCTGGTGTCATACTATCTAACTATGTTAATGCAGCCTCTGTATGATTGTCTGTCATCTGACCCATTTCACCTGACAGAAGAGGCAGTGAATAATCTCCATACATTAAAGCTGTGCATAACCTCGGCCGCAGCCCTGGGTATTCCAAAATATGACGCTGTACTGACTCAGAAACATGGCGACCACCTACGGCCAGTGGCGTAATTTTCAGCCAGATTAGATCCTGTTGCCAGAGGCGCCCCTCGTGTGTGAAGGCGGTAGCGGCAGTGCAGGCAATGATAGAAAAAGCCTCTGAAATTGTGTTAGACTACCTGGTGATTGTAAAAACACCCCATGACATACAGGGCATATTAACACAGGTTCAACCTCAGCACATTTCTATGGCCAGGCAACTCAGACTCCAATGTGCACTCTTTATGCCGCTTACATTTCCTTCACAAGGTGTTCTACTCTTGAATCCTGCTACTTTGTTACCAATCACAGATTCAGAAATGGGGGAAGGGGGCATAGAAGGTGCAGGCAGCCTCCTAAATGACATGATGGGACATGAACCCCATGACTGTGTACAATTAATGCAATAAGAAACATCAGGATTTAATCATGGCCATGAAAACCCCCTTGATAACCCTGATTTTGAGTATTTTGTAGATGGAAGCAGGTTGATGGGAGAGGACGGCTGGTTCCACACTGGATATGCAGTGGTCACACAGCATGAGGTAGGGATAGCTGAACCGCTCCCTCCTCACATGTCAGCACAAGAGGTGGAGCTGAAGGCATTCACTGAGGCATGGAAATTGGCCAAGGGAAAGAAAGTGAACATCTATACGGACTCAAGGTATGCTTTTGGTATTGCACATGACTATGGACCCATATGGCAGACTAGAGACTTTCTAACATCAGCAGGCCAGCTAATTAAAGATAAAGACTCTGTACTTGAACTTATGAAGTCTCTGTTATTAACAGAGGAGGTCGCTATTATTAAGGTAAAGGCTCATACAAGATGTACCACGGTGGAAGCAAAAGGAAATGATCGAGCAGACAAGGCAGCCAAACGAGCTGCTCTCCAGCCATTAAATGCTGACACCTCCTGGTGAGAGATAGTGATGAGCGGCAGGTGCCATATTCGATTTCAACGAAATTCGCGAATATTCGAAAGAATATTCGTCGAATTCGAATATTCGTCATTATTCTAGTTGTCGCGATTAATATGCGATTTAAATAATCGCGTATTGCGATTATAACTTAGGCTACTTTCCTATTGGTTTCATATCTAGAATTATAGCGAAGATGACGAATGTATTCGTCATATTCCTCAAAACGAAGATAACGAAGTATTCTACATCTTCGTTTTAGCAACCTATTCGTCAACTTCGCTAATTCTAGCAATCAAATAGGAAGGTTGACTATAGAGACAACTGTGTTTAATTCGCTATGCGATTATATCATTTTTTTTTTATAAATAGAATAATTATAATAATTATCAAGTAATATAATTATTCTATTAAAAAAAAATATATAAAAAAAAAAAAAAAAAAAAAAAATCGCATAGCGAATTTAACACAGCTGTCTATAGTCAACCTTCCTATTTGATTTCTAGAATTAGCGAAGTTGACGAATAGGTTGCTAAAACGAAGATGTAGAATACTTCGTTATCTTCGTTTTGAGGAATATGACGAATACATTCGTCATATTCGCTAATACTACCAAGCCAACCATAGTAAACCAGGTCTAAGTAGAAATAGCAATGCGATTAATTCAAGTTATATTAATCGCATTGCGATTTCAACTTAGAGCTGGGTTTATAATGGGTCAGCTTGCTAGAATTAACGAAGTTAACGAATATGGAATATAGCACTAGCAGTGCTAAGTTGCAATCGCAATGCGATTAATATAACTTGAATTAATCGCATTGCGATTTCAACGTAATTCCTCAAATCCGACAGTACATTTTAGTATATGGAGACGTTCCCATGGTGATGGGGACGCTCCATGAGCACGGAAGTCGGCAGAAGCGGCAACGGGCACTGACTAGAGCAGCCAGGAATCCTCAGGACAGGTAAGAACTACTTTTGGGAAGTGGGAAAGAAAAAAATATAACACAAAAAAACAAATATTCGAAATAGCGAATTTATAGCGCTATATTCGAAATATTCGCGAATTAGCGAAGTGCCGATATTCGCTAAAAAAATTTGCTATTCGAATATTCGCGCTCAACACTAGTGAGAGACTTGAGGACATTTCAGTAAGTACATTTCAAAGAATGCTCGAACAAGCCCCTCCTGAGGAATAATAACTTTGGGCAAAACAAGGGGCCAAACCTAATGAACATGGTATTTGGAGAAACAAGGTCTACCATGCCCTCTATACCCAGCTATGTCTCAGGACCCACTCACCTATAAAAAAGGTGCCACGGTAAGTGTGGTTAATGCAGGGTGGATTGCTCCAGGATTTTCTACAGTAGCCGCTCGGTTTGTACAAGGATGTATGGTCTGTGCATTGAACAATCCCGGTCAAGTTGTGAAGACTCCAAGCAGGCACACCCCCAGGCCACTGTACCCGTTCCAGAGACTGCAGATAGACTATATACAACTGCCTAAGGTAGAAGTATAGGAGTTTGTCCTTGTGTGTGTTGATCATCTCTTTTCAGGGTGGCCGGAAACTTTCCCAGTAGCAAAGCCAAATGCAAAGAACACAGCAAAGAAGCTGGTCAGTGAGCTGGTGGCAGGTATGGTGTCCCTGAAGTTATTGAATCAGACAGGGGTTCCCACTTCACACGAGAAGTAATGAGGGAAGTGATACAGGCTTTAGGGGTCACCCAAGCTTTCCATACAGCATACCATCCCCAAAGCAGCAGCCGTGTCGAGCGCCTAAATGGCACGTTTAAGTTTAAAATTCTGCCATGCAGGAAACTCAGCGGCCTTGGCCAGAGTGCCTTTAGCCTTATACTCAGTCAGGACCACTCCAAACAGAAAGACAGCATTAACCCCATATGAGATTCTGTTTGGAAGCGCCCCCAGATTAGGATTGTATTTTCCACAACAGTTACAAATGAACTATGATAGCCTAACAAGCTACATGCGGCCCTCACAAAGAGGCTCGAGCGCACCCATAAACAAGTGTTTGCTTCCCTTCCAGATCCAGTAGAAGGAACACACAGTCTGCAACCAGGAGACCGGGTGGTGATAAAAAGACATGTGAGGAAATGCCTGGATCCCAGATTTGACGGTCCTTTCCAAGTCCTGTTGACTACTCATACAGCAGTAAAGGTTGAAGGAAAGCCTAACTGGATACACGCGTCTCACTGCAAGAAAGTTCTGACACCCGAGGGTGGATCCTCCTGCTGATGGCCGCCCTAATCCTGGGAACAACGGCCCTGTACCAACAACTGAAGGATGACCGGGACAATCGGGTGCTGTTTACAGGACTCAATGACACTGACAGTAAAATTAAAGACTGTTGGACCTGTACTCACAGTCCCATGAGTTCAAGAACTCTGCCTTATCTGGCAATCCCTTTGACTTTTAAAGAACTTATTCATATTTGTTGTTGGCAGTTTGTCTCACAAAGAAGACCAGGGCCTGATGATTAAGAGTATAACCCCACTGCAGTCCCTTTCCCGGGTGGGTGGAGGATCCCCGGTGGAAAGAAAAACAATGATGCAAGTAGTGCTGATTATAATAGTAGTATATGCTGGGATTAAGCTTATGTCTATGTGTATAAACAGATTCTGTACCGAAAGGAGAAACTACCAGGATTATTGAGAGGTCTTGGGAACTGCATCAATACCTGGGAAGGAATCTGGCCTCTGGCTGGCAGCTGGACCTATCCACCTAAAGTACCTCTGGGTTAAGATGTCAGTTCCAAGATATCTCAAAATGGGGGAATTGTGAGGGATGAGAATCCATTTTGTATGAGTATTTCCTCCATCTTGTTCATATGTGGAAAGGCAGCTGGAAGGATGAGGGAAGTCTCTGTGTATATAGATCAGAAGTTCTTATCCGCAAGGTCAAGATAGCAGCTCCCTCATTTCCTTATCAGAGTTTGACATACCAGAGTTTCGGGATGTACTGCTGAAGAATGTCAACTGTGAGATCAGATGCTGCAGAAACTTTTTAACTATTAGAATTCTGTTAGTATGGTGCTGAAATATTGCCTTATATGAATAATGAATCAATTCATTAGTTTCTATTTCCAGCCCCTTTGTGGTGTGCCAGATTTGTCTGTGATTATCTGTAGTGTTATAAAGATGTATGCTTTTATGGAATAAAGGAGAGAATCTGATTCAGCAGTGTGTCTGTGTCAGCCCTCTGAGCGCTCGTACATCCACATCAAGTTGGGACCCCAAAAATCATAGATGTAGGGGGTTTTGCCCCAACAATGTCGCCATCACCCCTGTTCAGCCGTCGTATGTCACCGTCACCCCTGTTCACCAGTTGTATGTCGTCCTCACCCCTATTCTGCTATCAATGTGCACCGACTTTATTCTGACCAAATCTAATCTGCCCCCGAAATAATGGAATCCGACCTGACATTATTTTCTGGACGCTTGCTCCTCGCTATTGACATAGCCAGATGTGCGCAGTGCCCGAGATGGAAACTGCAGTCACATGAGCCTGGACATCACCACGGCCACAAGCCTCCTGTAAAGATAAGCAGCGCCTGCTTCTGACAGGCACAACTTCTGCCGCAACGCCAAGAGCGCTGACCTCCATCCGTCATGCTCAATCAGTCCAGAGCGCAGCCCTCCATAGCTGGCACCCCCAATCGGCTGTTGTATGTAGTCGTCACCCCCATTCACCCATTGTATGATGCCGTCACCCGCTTCTGTCCGTCTAACTCCATCTGTCCTGAGAACGGCCCACCATCTGTCCAGAGCGTGGACTGCCATCTGTCCACCTCCATCCGTCCAGTGCTTGGCCCATCCGTTCAGAGCGTAAACTGCCATCCGTCCACCTCCATCTGTCCAGTGTGCAGACCACCATCCGTCCACCTCCATCTGCCCAGTGCGTGGACCACCATCCGTCCACCTCCATCTGTCCAGTGCGTGGACCACCATCCGTCCACCTCCATCTGTCCAGTGCGTGGACCACCATCCGTCCACCTCCATCTGCCCAGTGCGTGGACCACCATCCGTCCACCTCCATCTGTCCAGTGCGTGGACCACCATCCGTCCACCTCCATCTGTCCAGTGCGTGGACCACCATCCGTCCACCTCCATCTGTCCAGTGCGTGGACCACCATCCGTCCACCTCCATCTGTCCAGTGCGTGGACCACCATCCGTCCACCTCCATCTGTCCAGTGCGTGGACCACCATCCGTCCTGAGAATGGCCCACCATCCGTCCAGAGCGTGGACTGCCATCTGTCCACCTCCATTTGTCCAGTGTGGGGACCACCATCAGTCCAGAGCGTGGACTGCCATCTGTCTACCTCCATCCGTCCAGTGCTTGGCCCACCATCCGTTCAGAGCGTAAACTGCCATCCGTCCACCTCCATCTGTCCAGTGTGCAGACCACCATCCGTCCACCTCCATCTGCCCAGTGTGTGGACCACCATCCGTCCACCTCCATCTGCCCAGTGTGTGGACCACCATCCGTCCACCTCCATCTGCCCAGTGTGTGGACCACCATCCGTCCACCTCCATCTGCCCAGTGCGTGGACCACCATCCGTCAACCTCCATCTGTCCAGTGCGCAGACCACTATCCGTCCACCTCCATCCGTCCAGTGTGCAGACCACCATCCGTCCACCTCCATCTGTCCAGTGCGCAGACCACCATCCGTCCACCTCCATCTGTCCAGTGCGCAGACCACCATCCGTCCACCTCCATCTGTCCAGTGCGCAGACCACCATCCGTCCACCTCCATCTGTCCAGTGCGTAGACCACCATCCGTCCACCTCCATCTGTCCAGTGCGCAGACCACCATCCGTCCACCTCCATCTGTCCAGTGCGTAGACCACCATCCGTCAACCTCTATCTGTCCAGTTAGCAGACCACCATCCGTCCACCTCCATCTGTCCAGTGCGTAGACCACCATCCGTCAACCTCCATCTGTCCAGTGCGCAGACCACCATCCGTCAACCTCCATCTGTCCAGTGCGCAGACCACTATCCGTCCACCTCCATCCGTCCAGTGTGCAGACCACCATCCGTCCACCTCCATCTGTCCAGTGCGTAGACCACCATCCGTCCACCTCCATCTGTCCAGTGCGCAGACCACCATCCGTCCACCTCCATCTGTCCAGTTAGCAGACCACCATCCGTCCACCTCCATCTGTCCAGTGCGTAGACCACCATCCGTCAACCTCCATCTGTCCAGTTAGCAGACCACTATCCGTCCACCTCCATCCGTCCAGTGTGCAGACCACCATCCGTCCACCTCCATCTGTCCAGTGCGCAGACCACCATCCGTCCACCTCCATCTGTCCAGTGCGCAGACCACCATCCGTCCACCTCCATCTGTCCAGTGCGCAGACCACCATCCGTCCACCTCCATCTGTCCAGTGCGTAGACCACCATCCGTCCACCTCCATCTGTCCAGTGCGCAGACCACCATCCGTCCACCTCCATCTGTCCAGTGCGTAGACCACCATCCGTCAACCTCTATCTGTCCAGTTAGCAGACCACCATCCGTCCACCTCCATCTGTCCAGTGCGAAGACCACCATCCGTCAACCTCCATCTGTCCAGTGCGCAGACCACCATCCGTCAACCTCCATCTGTCCAGTGCGCAGACCACTATCCGTCCACCTCCATCCGTCCAGTGTGCAGACCACCATCCGTCCACCTCCATCTGTCCAGTTAGCAGACCACCATCCGTCCACCTCCATCTGTCCAGTGCGCAGACCACCATCCGTCCACCTCCATCTGTCCAGTGCGCAGACCACTATCCGTCCACCTCCATCCGTCCAGTGTGCAGACCACCATCCGTCAACCTCCATCTGTCCAGTGCGCAGACCACCATCCGTCCACCTCCATCTGTCCAGTTAGCAGACCACCATCCGTCCACCTCCATCTGTCCAGTGCGCAGACCACCATCCGTCCACCTCCATCTGTCCAGTGGGCGGTCTGTGATCCATCCAGTGCGCAGACCACCATCCGTCAACCTCTATCTGTCCAGTTAGCAGACCACCATCTGTCCACCTCCATCCATCCAGTGCGCAGACCACCATCCGTCCACCTCCATCTGTCCAGTTAGCAGACCACCATCCGTCCACCTCCATCTGTCCAGTGCGGTGACCACCATCCGTCCACCTCCATCTGTCCAGTGCGCAGACCACCATCCGTCCACCTCCATCTGTCCAGTGCGGTGACCACCATCCGTCCACCTCCATCTGTCCAGTGGGCGGTCTGTGATCCATCCAGTGCGCTGACCACCATCACTCCAGCTGCCTCAACATCCAGAGCTGGACCCTGCATAGTGGGACACAGCCCCTCAGCAGCCATTCCCGCCACTTCATGAATGTAGAACACAGCCCCCTCAGCGGCCGTCCCCACCACACGTCTTTCCCGCTCTAATTGTAGGCGGACGGGTTTCCCTATGACGTCGATCAGTGGGCGGTTCCTATCTGACGGGGTGGTTACCTGAGTTGTGACGTCCCGTTGTCATGGAGACAGTATTACGCCGGGAAGACGATGAGGTAGATGAGGAGGAGGCTCCGCTGTTGGTCGCCGCGCACTCGAGGACTCGCAGCTACAGGGAACCGATCCAGCCTGAGCCGCCAGAACTGGCCCGACAACCACCCCGGAGTCCCGCACATCTCTCCCGAGAGGCGGAGGAGCCGGCTGCCGCTGCGGGGAGGTGTGCGGGGCAGACAACAGGTGAGCCTCATCCTCCGGACCTCAGGAGTAGTGCCTCACTGTACCTCAGGAGAGTAGTGCCTCACTGTACCTCAGGAGAGTAGTGCCTCACTGTACCTTATTGTACCTCAGGAGTAGTGCCTCACTGTACCTCAGGAGAGTAGTGCCTCACTG
>CM065597.1:2369273-2731029 GCA_033119425.1 Bufotes viridis
GCGCTGTGGAATATGTCAGTGATATATAAGTGATGAGAATGTCTGTACAGCGCTGTGGAATATGTCAGTGATATATAAGTGATGAGAATGTCTGTACAGCGCTGTGGAATATGTCAGTGATATATAAGTGATGAGAATGTCTGTACAGCGCTGTGGAATATGTCAGTGATATATAAGTGATGAGAATGTCTGTACAGTGCTGTGGAATATGTCAGTGATATATAAGTGATGAGAATGTCTGTACAGCGCTGTGGAATATGTCAGTGATATATAAGTGATGAGAATGTCTGTACAGCGCTGTGGAATATGTCAGTGATATATAAGTGATGAGAATGTCTGTACAGCGCTGTGGAATATGTCAGTGATATATAAGTGATGAGAATGTCTGTACAGCGCTGTGGAATATGTCAGTGATATATAAGGGATGAGAATGTCTGTACAGCGCTGTGGAATATGTCAGTGATATATAAGTGATGAGAATGTCTGTACAGCGCTGTGGAATATGTCAGTGATATATAAGTGATGAGAATGTCTGTACAGCGCTGTGGAATATGTCAGTGATATATAAGTGATGAGAATGTCTGTACAGCGCTGTGGAATATGTCAGTGATATATAAGTGATGAGAATGTCTGTACAGCGCTGTGGAATATGTCAGTGATATATAAGTGATGAGAATGTCTGTACAGCGCTGTGGAATATGTCAGTGATATATAAGTGATGAGAATGTCTGTACAGTGCTGTGGAATATGTCAGTGATATATAAGTGATGAGAATGTCTGTACAGCGCTGTGGAATATGTCAGTGATATATAAGGGATGAGAATGTCTGTACAGCGCTGTGGAATATGTCAGTGATATATAAGGGATGAGAATGTCTGTACAGCGCTGTGGAATATGTCAGTGATATATAAGTGATGAGAATGTCTGTACAGCGCTGTGGAATATGTCAGTGATATATAAGGGATGAGAATGTCTGTACAGCGCTGTGGAATATGTCAGTGATATATAAGTGATGAGAATGTCTGTACAGCGCTGTGGAATATGTCAGTGATATATAAGTGATGAGAATGTCTGTACAGCGCTGTGGAATATGTCAGTGATATATTAGAGATGAGAATGTCTGTACAGTGCTGTGGAATATGTCAGTGATATATAAGTGATGAGAATGTCTGTACAGTGCTGTGGAATATGTCAGCTGTATATAAGTGATGAGAATGTCTGTACAGCGCTGTGGAATATGTCAGTGATATATAAGTGATGAGAATGTCTGTACAGTGCTGTGGAATATGTCAGCTGTATATAAGTGATGAGAATGTCTGTACAGCGCTGTGGAATATGTCAGCGATATATAAGGGATGAGAATGTCTGTACAGCGCTGTGGAATATGTCAGTGATATATAAGGGATGAGAATGTCTGTACAGCGCTGTGGAATATGTCAGTGATATATAAGTGATGGGAATGTCTGTACAGCGCTGTGGAATATGTCAGTGATATATAAGTGATGAGAATGTCTGTACAGCGCTGTGGAATATGTCAGTGATATATAAGGGATGAGAATGTCTGTACAGCGCTGTGGAATATGTCAGTGATATATAAGTGATGAGAATGTCTGTACAGCGCTGTGGAGATATGTCAGTGATATATAAGTGATGAGAATGTCTGTACAGCGCTGTGGAATATGTCAGTGATATATTAGAGATGAGAATGTCTGTACAGTGCTGTGGAATATGTCAGTGATATATAAGTGATGATAATGTCTGTACAGTGCTGTGTAATATGTCAGCTGTATATAAGTGATGAGAATGTCTGTACAGCGCTGTGGAATATGTCAGTGATATATAAGTGATGAGAATGTCTGTACAGTGCTGTGGAATATGTCAGCTGTATATAAGTGATGAGAATGTCTGTACAGCGCTGTGTAATATGTCAGCGATATATAAGGGATGAGAATGTCTGTACAGCGCTGTGGAATATGTCAGTGATATATAAGGGATGAGAATGTCTGTACAGCGCTGTGGAATATGTCAGTGATATATAAGTGATGGGAATGTCTGTACAGCGCTGTGGAATATGTCAGTGATATATAAGTGATGAGAATGTCTGTACAGCGCTGTGGAATATGTCAGTGATATATAAGGGATGAGAATGTCTGTACAGCGCTGTGGAATATGTCAGTGATATATAAGTGATGATAATGTCTGTACAGCGCTGTGGAATATGTCAGTGATATATAAGTGATGAGAATGTCTGTACAGCGCTGTGGAATATGTCAGTGATATATTAGAGATGAGAATGTCTGTACAGTGCTGTGGAATATGTCAGTGATATATAAGTGATGATAATGTCTGTACAGTGCTGTGTAATATGTCAGCTGTATATAAGTGATGAGAATGTCTGTACAGCGCTTTGGAATATGTCAGTGATATATAAGTGATGAGAATGTCTGTACAGTGCTGTGGAATATGTCAGCTGTATATAAGTGATGAGAATGTCTGTACAGCGCTGTGGAATATGTCAGTGATATATAAGTGCATAAAATATATAAATGATCTGATGTTTAGACACAGGGGAAAGACCTAAAGGTTCTTTACACATACTGAATTATCAGGATAGAGCAGGAATCAGCGACCTGCGGCACTCCACCTGTTGTGAAACTACAATTCCCAGCATGCTCCATTCATTTCTGTGGGAGTTTTGAGAACAGCAGAGCAAGTATGCATGCTGGGAGTGGTAGTTTCACAACAGATTGACGTGTCGGAGGTTGCCTACCCCTGGGATAGAGCAAAACTTTCCCAATAATTGCCTATTCGTCAGGGAAATGCAATGATCTCCTAGTATGGTGACAAGCAATTTCTTCCTGCTCAGCTCCTCCTGCTCTATAACACGCTGCCTGCAGATTACATGGTGACAGGTTCTGTATATATAATCTGCTCAGCTCCTCCTGCTCTATAGCACACTGCCTGCAGATTACATGGTGACAGGTTCTCTGTATATATAATCTGCTCAGCTCCTCCTGCTCTATAACACACTGCCTGCAGATTACACGGTGACAGGTTCTCTGTATATATAATCTGCTCAGCTCCTCCTGCTCTATAACACGCTGCCTGCAGATTACATGGTGACAGGTTCTGTATATATATAATCTGCTCAGCTCCTCCTGCTCTATAACACGCTGCCTGCAGATTACACGGTGACAGGTTCTCTGTATATAATCTGCTCAGCTCCTCCTGCTCTATAACACGCTGCCTGCAGATTACATGGTGACAGGTTCTCTTTATATATAATCTGCTCAGCTCCTCCTGCTCTATAACACGCTGCCTGCAGATTACACGGTGACAGGTTCTCTGTATATATAATCTGCTCAGCTCCTCCTGCTCTATAACACGCTGCCTGCAGATTACATGGTGACAGGTTCTCTTTATATATAATCTGCTCAGCTCCTCCTGCTCTATAACACACTGCCTGCAGATTACATGGTGACAGGTTCTCTATATATAATCTGCTCAGCCCCTCCTGCTCTATAACACACTGCCTGCAGATTACATGGTGACAGGTTCTCTGTATATAATCTGCTCAGCTCCTCCTGCTCTATAACACACTGCCTGCAGATTACACGGTGACAGGTTCTCTGTATATATAATCTGCTCAGCTCCTCCTGCTCTATAACACGCTGCCTGCAGATTACATGGTGACAGGTTCTCTGTATATATAATCTGCTCAGCTCCTCCTGCTCTATAACACACTGCCTGCAGATTACATGGTGACAGGTTCTCTTTATATATAATCTGCTCAGCTCCTCCTGCTCTATAACACGCTGCCTGCAGATTACATGGTGACAGGTTCTGTATATATAATCTGCTCAGCTCCTCCTGCTCTATAACACGCTGCCTGCAGATTACATGGTGACAGGTTCTCTATATATAATCTGCTCAGCTCCTCCTGCTCTATAACACGCTGCCTGCAGATTACATGGTGACAGGTTCTCTGTATATATAATCTGCTCAGCTCCTCCTGCTCTATAACACACTGCCTGCAGATTACATGGTGACAGGTTCTCTTTATATGTAATCTGCTCAGCTCCTTCTGCTCTATAACACACTGCCTGCAGATTACACGGTGACAGGTTCTCTGTATATATAATCTGCTCAGCTCCTCCTGCTCTATAACACACTGCCTGCAGATTACATGGTGACAGGTTCTCTGTATATATAATCTGCTCAGCTCCTCCTGCTCTATAACACGCTGCCTGCAGATTACATGGTGACAGGTTCTCTGTATATATAATCTGCTCAGCTCCTCCTGCTCTATAACACGCTGCCTGCAGATTACATGGTGACAGGTTCTCTTATATATATAATCTGCTCAGCTCCTCCTGCTCTATAACACGCTGCCTGCAGATTACATGGTGACAGGTTCTGTATATATAATCTGCTCAGCTCCTCCTGCTCTATAACACGCTGCCTGCAGATTACATGGTGACAGGTTCTCTGTATATATAATCTGCTCAGCTCCTCCTGCTCTATAACACACTGCCTGCAGATTACATAGTGACAGGTTCTCTGTATATATAATCTGCTCAGCTCCTCCTGCTCTATAACACACGGCCTGCAGATTACATGGTGACAGGTTCTGTATATATAATCTGCTCAGCTCCTCCTGCTCTATAACACACTGCCTGCAGATTACATGGTGACAGGTTCTCTGTATATATAATCTGCTCAGCTCCTCCTGCTCTATAACACGCTGCCTGCAGATTACATGGTGACAGGTTCTCTTGTATATAATCTGCTCAGCTCCTCCTGCTCTATAACACACTGCCTGCAGATTACATGGTGACAGGTGCTCTGTATATATAATCTGCTCAGCTCCTCCTGCTCTATAACACACTGCCTGCAGATTACATGGTGACAGGTTCTGTATATATAATCTGCTCAGCTCCTCCTGCTCTATAACACACTGCCTGCAGATTACATGGTGACAGGTTCTCTTATATATAATCTGCTCAGCTCCTCCTGCTCTATAACACGCTGCCTGCAGATTACATGGTGACAGGTTCTCTATATATAATCTGCTCAGCTCCTCCTGCTCTATAACACACTGCCTGCAGATTACATGGTGACAGGTTCTCTGTGTATATATAAATCTGCTCCGCTCCTCCTGCTCTATAACACGCTGCCTGCAGATTACATGGTGACAGGTTCTCTGTATATATAATCTGCTCAGCTCCTCCTGCTCTATAACACACTGCCTGCAGATTACATGGTGACAGGTTCTCTGTATATAATCTGCTCAGCTCCTCCTGCTCTATAACACACTGCCTGCAGATTACATGGTGACAGGTTCTCTTTATATATAATCTGCTCAGCTCCTCCTGCTCTATAACACGCTGCCTGCAGATTACATGGTGACAGGTTCTCTGTATATATAATCTGCTCAGCTCCTCCTGCTCTATAACACGCTGCCTGCAGATTACATGGTGACAGGTTCTCTTTATATATAATCTGCTCAGCTCCTCCTGCTCTATAACACGCTGCCTGCAGATTACATGGTGACAGGTTCTCTGTATATATAATCTGCTCAGCTCCTCCTGCTCTATAACACGCTGCCTGCAGATTACATGGTGACAGGTTCTGTATATATAATCTGCTCAGCTCCTCCTGCTCTATAACACGCTGCCTGCAGATTACATGGTGACAGGTTCTCTGTTATATATAATCTGCTCAGCTCCTCCTGCTCTATAACACGCTGCCTGCAGATTACATGGTGACAGGTTCTCTGTATATATAATCTGCTCAGCTCCTCCTGCTCTATAACACGCTGCCTGCAGATTACATGGTGACAGGTTCTCTTTATATATAATCTGCTCAGCTCCTCCTGCTCTATAACACGCTGCCTGCAGATTACATGGTGACAGGTTCTCTGTATATATAATCTGCTCAGCTCCTCCTGCTCTATAACACGCTGCCTGCAGATTACATGGTGACAGGTTCTCTGTATATATAATCTGCTCAGCTCCTCCTGCTCTATAACACACTGCCTGCAGATTACATGGTGACAGGTTCTTGTATATATAATCTGCTCAGCTCCTCCTGCTCTATAACACACTGCCTGCAGATTACATGGTGACAGGTTCTCTGTATATATAATCTGCTCAGCTCCTCCTGCTCTATAACACGCTGCCTGCAGATTACATGGTGACAGGTTCTCTTTATATATAATCTGCTCAGCTCCTCCTGCTCTATAACACACTGCCTGCAGATTACATGGTGACAGGTTCTCGTATATATAATCTGCTCAGCTCCTCCTGCTCTATAACACGCTGCCTGCAGATTACATGGTGACAGGTTCTCTGTATATATAATCTGCTCAGCTCCTCCTGCTCTATAACACACTGCCTGCAGATTACATGGTGACAGGTTCTGTATATATAATCTGCTCAGCTCCTCCTGCTCTATAACACACTGCCTGCAGATTACATGGTGACAGGTTCTGTTATATATAATCTGCTCCAGCTCCTCCTGCTCTATAACACACTGCCTGCAGATTACATGGTGACAGGTTCTCTTTATATATAATCTGCTCAGCTCCTCCTGCTCTATAACACACTGCCTGCAGATTACATGAGTGACAGGTTCTCTTTATATATAATCTGCTCAGCTCCTCCTGCTCTATAACACACTGCCTGCAGATTACATGGTGACAGGTTCTCTGTATATATAATCTGCTCAGCTCCTCCTGCTCTATAACACACTGCCTGCAGATTACATGGTGACAGGTTCTCTGTATATATAATCTGCTCAGCTCCTCCTGCTCTATAACACACTGCCTGCAGATTACATGGTGACAGGTTCTCTTTATATATAATCTGCTCAGCTCCTCCTGCTCTATAACACACTGCCTGCAGATTACATGGTGACAGGTTCTCTGTATATATAATCTGCTCAGCTCCTCCTGCTCTATAACACACTGCCTGCAGATTACATGGTGACAGGTTCTCTGTATATATAATCTGCTCAGCTCCTCCTGCTCTATAACACACTGCCTGCAGATTACATGGTGACAGGTTCTCTGTATATATAATCTGCTCAGCTCCTCCTGCTCTATAACACGCTGCCTGCAGATTACATGGTGACAGGTTCTCTGTATATATAATCTGCTCAGCTCCTCCTGCTCTATAACACACTGCCTGCAGATTACATGGTGACAGGTTCTCTTTATATATAATCTGCTCAGCTCCTCCTGCTCTATAACACACTGCCTGCAGATTACATGGTGACAGGTTCTCTGTATATATAATCTGCTCAGCTCCTCCTGCTCTATAACACGCTGCCTGCAGATTACATGGTGACAGGTTCTCTGTATATATAATCTGCTCAGCTCCTCCTGCTCTATAACACACTGCCTGCAGATTACATGGTGACAGGTTCTCTGTATATATAATCTGCTCAGCTCCTCCTGCTCTATAACACGCTGCCTGCAGATTACACGGTGACAGGTTCTCTTTATATATAATCTGCTCAGCTCCTCCTGCTCTATAACACGCTGCCTGCAGATTACATGGTGACAGGTTCTCTGTGTATATATAATCTGCTCAGCTCCTCCTGCTCTATAGCACACTGCCTGCAGATTACACGGTGACAGGTTCTCTCTATATATAATCTGCTCAGCTCCTCCTGCTCTATAACACGCTGCCTGCAGATTACACGGTGACAGGTTCTCTTTATATATAATCTGCTCAGCTCCTCCTGCTCTATAACACACTGCCTGCAGATTACATGGTGACAGGTTCTCTGTGTATATATAATCTGCTCAGCTCCTCCTGCTCTATAGCACACTGCCTGCAGATTACACGGTGACAGGTTCTCTCTATATATAATCTGCTCAGCTCCTCCTGCTCTATAACACGCTGCCTGCAGATTACAGGATGACAGGTTCTCTGTATATATAATCTGCTCAGCTCCTCCTGCTCTATAACACGCTGCCTGCAGATTACATGGTGACAGGTTCTCTTTATATATAATCTGCTCAGCTCCTCCTTCTCTATAACACGCTGCCTGCAGATTACACGGTGACAGGTTCTCTTTATATATAATCTGCTCAGCTCCTCCTGCTCTATAACAAGCTGCCTGCAGATTACATGGTGACAGGATCTCTGTATATATAATCTGCTCAGCTCCTCCTGCTCTATAACACGCTGCCTGCAGATTACATGGTGACAGGTTCTATATATATAATCTGCTCAGCTCCTCCTGCTCTATAACACGCTGCCTGCAGATTACATGGTGACAGGTTCTCTGTATATATAATCTGCTCAGCTCCTCCCGCTCTATAACACGCTGCCTGCAGATTACATGGTGACAGGTTCTCTGTATATATAATCTGCTCAGCTCCTCCTGCTCTATAACACGCTGCCTGCAGATTACATGGTGACAGTTTCTCTTTATATATAATCTGCTCAGCTCCTCCTGCTCTATAACACACTGCCTGCAGATTACATGGTGACAGGTTCTCTGTATATATAATCTGCTCAGCTCCTCCTGCTCTATAACACGCTGCCTGCAGATTACATGGTGACAGGTTCTGTATATATAATCTGCTCAGCTCCTCCTGCTCTATAACACGCTGCCTGCAGATTACATGGTGACAGGTTCTCTTTATATATAATCTGCTCAGCTCCTCCTGCTCTATAACACGCTGCCTTCAGATTACACGGTGACAGGTTCTCTGTATATATAATCTGCTCAGCTCCTCCTGCTCTATAACACGCTGCCTGCAGATTACATGGTGACAGGTTCTCTTTATATATAATCTGCTCAGCTCCTCCTGCTCTATAACACACTGCCTGCAGATTACACGGTGACAGGTTCTCTGTATATATAATCTGCTCAGCTCCTCCTGCTCTATAACACTCTGCCTGCAGATTACATGGTGACAGGTTCTCTGTATATATAATCTGCTCAGCTCCTCCTGCTCTATAACACGCTGCCTGCAGATTACATGGTGACAGGTTCTCTATATATATAATCTGCTCAGCTCCTCCTGCTCTATAACACACTGCCTGCAGATTACATGGTGACAGGTTCTCTGTATATATAATCTGCTCAGCTCCTCCTGCTCTATAACACGCTGCCTGCAGATTACATGGTGACAGGTTCTCTTTATATATAATCTGCTCAGCTCCTCCTGCTCTATAACACACTGCCTGCAGATTACATGGTGACAGGTTCTCTGTATATATAATCTGCTCAGCTCCTCCTGCTCTATAACACGCTGCCTGCAGATTACATGGTGACAGGTTCTCTTTATATATAATCTGCTCAGCTCCTCCTGCTCTATAACACACTGCCTGCAGATTACATGGTGACAGGTTCTCTGTATATATAATCTGCTCAGCTCCTCCTGCTCTATAACACGCTGCCTGCAGATTACATGGTGACAGGTTCTGTATATATAATCTGCTCAGCTCCTCCTGCTCTATAACACGCTGCCTGCAGATTACATGGTGACAGGTTCTCTTTATATATAATCTGCTCAGCTCCTCCTGCTCTATAACACACTGCCTGCAGATTACACGGTGACAGGTTCTCTGTATATATAATCTGCTCAGCTCCTCCTGCTCTATAACACGCTGCCTGCAGATTACATGGTGACAGGTTCTCTGTATATATAATCTGCTCAGCTCCTCCTGCTCTATAACACGCTGCCTGCAGATTACATGGTGACAGGTTCTCTATATATATAATCTGCTCAGCTCCTCCTGCTCTATAACACACTGCCTGCAGATTACATGGTGACAGGTTCTCTGTATATATAATCTGCTCAGCTCCTCCTGCTCTATAACACACTGCCTGCAGATTACATGGTGACAGGTTCTCTGTATATATAATCTGCTCAGCTCCTCCTGCTCTATAACACACTGCCTGCAGATTACATGGTGACAGGTTCTCTTTATATATAATCTGCTCAGCTCCTCCTGCGCTATAACACACTGCCTGCAGATTACACGGTGACAGGTTCTCTTTATATATAATCTGCTCAGCTCCTCCTGCTCTATAACACGCTGCCTGCAGATTACATGGTGACAGGTTCTCTGTATATAATCTGCTCAGCTCCTCCTGCTCTATAACACACTGCCTGCAGATTACATGGTGACAGGTTCTCTTTATATATAATCTGCTCAGCTCCTCCTGCTCTATAACACACTGCCTGCAGATTACATGGTGACAGGTTCTCTATATATAATCTGCTCAGCTCCTCCTGCTCTATAACACGCTGCCTGCAGATTACATGGTGACAGGTTCTCTTTATATATAATCTGCTCAGCTCCTCCTGCTCTATAACACGCTGCCTGCAGATTACATGGTGACAGGTTCTCTGTATATATAATCTGCTCAGCTCCTCCTGCTCTATAACACGCTGCCTGCAGATTACATGGTGACAGGTTCTCTGTATATATAATCTGCTCAGCTCCTCCTGCTCTATAACACGCTGCCTGCAGATTACATGGTGACAGGTTCTCTGTATATATAATCTGCTCAGCTCCTCCTGCTCTATAACACGCTGCCTGCAGATTACATGGTGACAGGTTCTCTTTATATATAATCTGCTCAGCTCCTCATGCTCTATAACACACTGCCTGCAGATTACACGGTGACAGATTCTCTTCATATATAATCTGCTCAGCTCCTCCTGCTCTATAACACACTGCCTGCAGATTACATGGTGACAGGTTCTGTATATATAATCTGCTCAGCTCCTCCTGCTCTATAACACGCTGCCTGCAGATTACACGTTGACAGGTTCTCTGTATATATAATCTGCTCAGCTCCTCCTGCTCTATAACACGCTGCCTGCAGATTACATGGTGACAGGTTCTCTGTATATATAATCTGCTCAGTTCCTCCTGCTCTATAACACGCTGCCTGCAGATTACATGGTGACAGGTTCTGTGTATATATAATCTGCTCATCTCCTCCTGCTCTATAACACACTGCCTGCAGATTACATGGTGACAGGTTCTCTTTATATATAATCTGCTCAGCTCCTCCTGCTCTATAACACACTGCCTGCAGATTACACGGTGACTGGTTCACTTTATACAATCTGCTCAGCTCCTCCTGCTCTATAACACGCTGCCTGCAGATTACATGGTGACAGGTTCTCTTTATATATAATCTGCTCAGCTCCACCTGCTCTATAACACGCTGCCTGCAGATTACATGGTGACAGGTTCTCTGTATATATAATCTGCTCAACTCCTCCTGCTCTATAACACACTGCCTGCAGATTACATGGTGATAGGTTCTCTTTATATATAATCTGCTCAGCTCCTCCTGCTCTATAACACGCTGCCTGCAGATTACATGGTGACAGGTTCTGTATATATAATCTGCTCAGCTCCTCCTGCTCTATAACACACTGCCTGCAGATTACATGGTGACAGGTTCTCTGTATATATAATCTGCTCAGCTCCTCCTGCTCTATAACACACTGCCTGCAGATTACATGGTGACAGGTTCTCTGTATATATAATCTGCTCAGCTCCTCCTGCTCTATAACATACTGCCTGCAGATTACATGGTGACAGGTTCTCTGTATATATAATCTGCTCAGCTCCTCCTGCTCTATAACACACTGCCCGCAGATTACATGGTGACAGGTTCTCTGTATATAATCTGCTCAGCTCCTCCTGCTCTATAACACACTGCCTGCAGATTACATGGTGACAGGTTCTGTATATATAATCTGCTCAGCTCCTCCTGCTCTATAACACGCTGCCTGCAGATTACATGGTGACAGGTTCTCTGTATATATAATCTGCTCAGCTCCTCCTGCTCTATGACACGCTGCCTGCAGATTACATGGTGACAGGTTCTCTGTATATATAATCTGCTCAGCTCCTCCTGCTCTATAACACGCTGCCTGCAGATTACATGGTGACAGGTTCTCTGTATATATAATCTGCTCAGCTCCTCCTGCTCTATAACACACTGCCTGCAGATTACATGGTGACAGGTTCTCTTTATATATAATCTGCTCAGCTCCTCCTGCTCTATAACACACTGCCTGCAGATTACATGGTGACAGGTTCTCT
This sequence comes from Bufotes viridis, assembly GCA_033119425.1. Taxonomy (NCBI): domain Eukaryota; kingdom Metazoa; phylum Chordata; class Amphibia; order Anura; family Bufonidae; genus Bufotes; species Bufotes viridis. The sequence goes on from CM065597.1 coordinate 2,381,369, forward strand.
GTATATATAATCTGCTCAGCTCCTCCTGCTCTATAACACGCTGCCTGCAGATTACATGGTGACAGGTTCTCTTTATATATAATCTGCTCAGCTCCTCCTGCTCTATAATACACTGCCTGCAGATTACACGGTGACAGGTTCTCTTTATATATAATCTGCTCAGCTCCTCCTGCTCTATAACACGCTGCCTGCAGATTACATGGTGACAGGTTCTGTGTATATATAATCTGCTCAGCTCCTCCTGCTCTATAACACACTGCCTGCAGATTACATGGTGACAGGTTCTCTTTATATATAATCTGCTCAGCTCCTCCTGCTCTATAACACACTGCCTGCAGATTACATGGTGACAGGTTCTCTGTATATATAATCTGCTCAGCTCCTCCTGCTCTATAACACGCTGCCTGCAGATTACATGGTGACAGGTCCTCTTTATATATAATCTGCTCAGCTCCTCCTGCTCTATAACACACTGCCTGCAGATTACATGGTGACAGGTTCTGTGTATATATAATCTGCTCAGCTCCTCCTGCTCTATAACACACTGCCTGCAGATTACATGGTGACAGGTTCTCTGTATATATAATCTGCTCAGCTCCTCCTGCTCTATAACACGCTGCCTGCAGATTACATGGTGACAGGTTCTCTGTATATATAATCTGCTCAGCTCCTCCTGCTCTATAACACACTGCCTGCAGATTACATGGTGACAGGTTCTCTGTATATATAATCTGCTCAGCTCCTCCTGCTCTATAACACACTGCCTGCAGATTACATGGTGACAGGTTCTCTGTATATATAATCTGCTCAGCTCCTCCTGGTCTATAACACGCTGCCTGCAGATTACACGGTGACAGGTTCTCTTTATATATAATCTGCTCAGCTCCTCCTGCTCTATAACACACTGCCTGCAGATTACATGGTGACAGGTTCTCTGTATATATAATCTGCTCAGCTCCTCCTGCTCTATAACACGCTGCCTGCAGATTACATGGTGACAGGTTCTCTATATATATAATCTGCTCAGCTCCTCCTGCTCTATAACACGCTGCCTGCAGATTACATGGTGACAGGTTCTCTATATATATAATCTGCTCAGCTCCTCCTGCTCTATAACACACTGCCTGCAGATTACACGGTGACAGGTTCTCTGTATATAATCTGCTCAGCTCCTCCTGCTCTATAACACACTGCCTGCAGATTACATGGTGACAGGTTCTCTGTATATAATCTGCTCAGCTCCTCCTGCTCTATAACACGCTGCCTGCAGATTACACTGTGACAGTTTCCCTCTGGAGAAATCTCCGCTTCCCGTCGGCAGGATTGACTTCCTATATGGCAGTGTTTGGGGTTGTTTCTGCTTTCTGTGTATAATTGCAGAACCCCCTTCCACCGTTTTCCAGCTCGCTGACCTGCTGCTGCTTCTCCTTGTGCAGGGAGGGGGCTGCTGGTTCTGTCCGGAGACTCCTGGTTCCAGCATCGCCGGCTTCTCACTCCAGGTTTCCATTATGATGTTCTGAAGCCGTACGTCAAACTGATCTCGGATTCTACCAATGTCATGCTGGTGAGTAACACGGTGACCTCTGCGGCATCTCCCCCGGGGTCACGGATCATTCCGTGTGAGCACAGGTGGTCAGCAGTGCACCATGGCAGTACAGGCCTGTGTGATGGGGACGAGGCACAGGAATCGCCCCGCATCATCCCCACAAGAACCGAACAAATAGTTGTTCCCTGTGACCTGTAGAGACACGTGTAGCCTTTAGTGGTGTCAGGGCAAGTAATGAGAATGCCACGAGGACCAGTCCACGAATTATCCTGATCCTCTGCCAGCTTTCTCCATCGTCTAGCTCTGCTCCGGACAGAAATGCTTTAGGCCCCACTGTGGGCTTTACACAGCGTTAATGAAACCTAAAGGGCAGTCCGGGTCTCCACCGACCGAGCCGCAGAGTCCAATGATAATGAGGATTTCTATAGCTGAAAAGCTGGTAACGGAGCTGCAGGCGGAAGGTTATAAATGGAGAAGGTAAAATCAGTGCTAGTGTAGTATATATCTGTACACACTGCGTCTATTATACCTCATATATCAGTACACTGCTGTATATACTATATATCTGTACACACTGCATCTATTATACCTCATACCTCACATATCAGTACACTGCTGTATATACTGTATATCTGTACACACTGCGTCTATTATACCTCAGATATCAGTACACTGCTGTATATACTATATATCTGTACACACTGCATCTATTATACCTCATATATCAGTACACTGCTGTATATACTATATATCTGTACACACTGCATCTATTATACCTCATACCTCACATATCAGTACACTGCTGTATATACTATATATCTGTACACACTGCATCTATTATACCTCATATCACATATCAGTACACTGCTGTATATACTATATATCTGTACACACTGCATCTATTATACCTCATACCTCACATATCAGTACACTGCTGTATATACTATATATCTGTACACACTGCATCTATTATACCTCATACCTCACATATCAGTACACTGCTGTATATACTATATATCTGTACACACTGCATCTATTATACCTCATACCTCACATATCAGTACACTGCTGTATATACTATATATCTGTACACACTGCATCTATTATACCTCATACCTCACATATCAGTACACTGCTGTATATACTATATATCTGTACACACTGCATCTATTATACCTCATACCTCACATATCAGTACACTGCTGTATATACTATATATCTGTACACACTGCATCTATTATACCTCATACCTCACATATCAGTACACTGCTGTATATACTATATATCTGTACACACTGCATCTATTATACCTCATACCTCACATATCAGTACACTGCTGTATATACTATATATCTGTACACACTGCATCTATTATACCTCATACCTCACATATCAGTACACTGCTGTATATACTATATATCTGTACACACTGCATCTATTATACCTCATACCTCACATATCAGTACACTGCTGTATATACTATATATCTGTACACACTGCATCTATTATACCTCACATATCAGTACACTGCTGTATATACTATATATCTGTACACACTGCATCTATTATACCTCATACCTCACATATCAGTACACTGCTGTATATACTATATATCTGTACACACTGCATCTATTATACCTCATACCTCACATATCAGTACACTGCTGTATATACTATATATCTGTACACACTGCATCTATTATACCTCATACCTCACATATCAGTACACTGCTGTATATACTATATATCTGTACACACTGCATCTATTATACCTCATACCTCACATATCAGTACACTGCTGTATATACTATATATCTGTACACACTGCATCTATTATACCTCATACCTCACATATCAGTACACTGCTGTATATACTATATATCTGTACACACTGCATCTATTATACCTCATACCTCATATATCAGTACACTGCTGTATATACTATATATCTGTACACACTGCATCTATTATACCTCATACCTCACATATCAGTACACTGCTGTATATACTATATATCTGTACACACTGCATCTATTATACCTCATACCTCACATATCAGTACACTGCTGTATATACTATATATCTGTACACACTGCATCTATTATACCTCATACCTCACATATCAGTACACTGCTGTATATACTATATATCTGTACACACTGCATCTATTATACCTCATACCTCACATATCAGTACACTGCTGTATATACTATATATCTGTACACACTGCATCTATTATACCTCATACCTCACATATCAGTACACTGCTGTATATACTATATATCTGTACACACTGCATCTATTATACCTCATACCTCACATATCAGTACACTGCTGTATATACTATATATCTGTACACACTGCATCTATTATACCTCATACCTCACATATCAGTACACTGCTGTATATACTATATATCTGTACACACTGCATCTATTATACCTCATACCTCACATATCAGTACACTGCTGTATATACTATATATCTGTACACACTGCATCTATTATACCTCATACCTCACATATCAGTACACTGCTGTATATACTATATATCTGTACACACTGCATCTATTATACCTCATACCTCACATATCAGTACACTGCTGTATATACTATATATCTGTACACACTGCATCTATTATACCTCATACCTCACATATCAGTACACTGCTGTATATACTATATATCTGTACACACTGCATCTATTATACCTCATACCTCACATATCAGTACACTGCTGTATATACTATATATCTGTACACACTGCATCTATTATACCTCATACCTCACATATCAGTACACTGCTGTATATACTATATATCTGTACACACTGCATCTATTATACCTCATACCTCACATATCAGTACACTGCTGTATATACTATATATCTGTACACACTGCATCTATTATACCTCATACCTCACATATCAGTACACTGCTGTATATACTATATATCTGTACACACTGCATCTATTATACCTCATACCTCACATATCAGTACACTGCTGTATATACTATATATCTGTACACACTGCATCTATTATACCTCATACCTCACATATCAGTACACTGCTGTATATACTATATATCTGTACACACTGCATCTATTATACCTCATACCTCACATATCAGTACACTGCTGTATATACTATATATCTGTACACACTGCATCTATTATACCTCATACCTCACATATCAGTACACTGCTGTATATACTATATATCTGTACACACTGCATCTATTATACCTCATACCTCACATATCAGTACACTGCTGTATATACTATATATCTGTACACACTGCATCTATTATACCTCATACCTCACATATCAGTACACTGCTGTATATACTATATATCTGTACACACTGCATCTATTATACCTCATACCTCACATATCAGTACACTGCTGTATATACTATATATCTGTACACACTGCATCTATTATACCTCATACCTCACATATCAGTACACTGCTGTATATACTATATATCTGTACACACTGCATCTATTATACCTCATACCTCACATATCAGTACACTGCTGTATATACTATATATCTGTACACACTGCATCTATTATACCTCATACCTCACATATCAGTACACTGCTGTATATACTATATATCTGTACACACTGCATCTATTATACCTCGTACCTCACATATCAGTACACTGCTGTATATACTATATATCTGTACACACTGCATCTATTATACCTCATACCTCACATATCAGTACACTGCTGTATATACTATATATCTGTACACACTGCATCTATTATACCTCATACCTCACATATCAGTACACTGCTGTATATACTATATATCTGTACACACTGCATCTATTATACCTCATACCTCACATATCAGTACACTGCTGTATATACTATATATCTGTACACACTGCATCTATTATACCTCATACCTCACATATCAGTACACTGCTGTATATACTATATATCTGTACACACTGCATCTATTATACCTCATACCTCACATATCAGTACACTGCTGTATATACTATATATCTGTACACACTGCATCTATTATACCTCATACCTCACATATCAGTACACTGCTGTATATACTATATATCTGTACACACTGCATCTATTATACCTCATACCTCACATATCAGTACACTGCTGTATATACTATATATCTGTACACACTGCATCTATTATACCTCATACCTCACATATCAGTACACTGCTGTATATACTATATATCTGTACACACTGCATCTATTATACCTCATACCTCACATATCAGTACACTGCTGTATATACTATATATCTGTACACACTGCATCTATTATACCTCATACCTCACATATCAGTACACTGCTGTATATACTATATATCTGTACACACTGCATCTATTATACCTCATACCTCACATATCAGTACACTGCTGTATATACTATATATCTGTACACACTGCATCTATTATACCTCATACCTCACATATCAGTACACTGCTGTATATACTATATATCTGTACACACTGCATCTATTATACCTCATACCTCACATATCAGTACACTGCTGTATATACTATATATCTGTACACACTGCATCTATTATACCTCATACCTCACATATCAGTACACTGCTGTATATACTATATATCTGTACACACTGCATCTATTATACCTCATACCTCACATATCAGTACACTGCTGTATATACTATATATCTGTACACACTGCATCTATTATACCTCGTACCTCACATATCAGTACACTGCTGTATATACTATATATCTGTACACACTGCATCTATTATACCTCGTACCTCACATATCAGTACACTGCTGTATATACTATATATCTGTACACACTGCATCTATTATACCTCATACCTCACATATCAGTACACTGCTGTATATACTATATATCTGTACACACTGCATCTATTATACCTCATACCTCACATATCAGTACACTGCTGTATATACTATATATCTGTACACACTGCATCTATTATACCTCATACCTCACATATCAGTACACTGCTGTATATACTATATATCTGTACACACTGCATCTATTATACCTCACCTCACATATCAGTACACTGCTGTATATACTATATATCTGTACACACTGCATCTATTATACCTCATACCTCACATATCAGTACACTGCTGTATATACTATATATCTGTACACACTGCATCTATTATACCTCGTACCTCACATATCAGTACACTGCTGTATATACTATATATCTGTACACACTGCATCTATTATACCTCATACCTCACATATCAGTACACTGCTGTATATACTATATATCTGTACACACTGCATCTATTATACCTCATACCTCACATATCAGTACACTGCTGTATATACTATATATCTGTACACACTGCATCTATTATACCTCATACCTCACATATCAGTACACTGCTGTATATACTATATATCTGTACACACTGCATCTATTATACCTCATACCTCACATATCAGTACACTGCTGTATATACTATATATCTGTACAGACGGCATCTATTATACCTCATACCTCACATATCAGTACACTGCTGTATATACTATATATCTGTACACTGCATCTATTATACCTCATACCTCACATATCAGTACACTGCTGTATATACTATATATCTGTACACACTGCATCTATTATACCTCATACCTCACATATCAGTACACTGCTGTATATACTATATATCTGTACACACTGCATCTATTATACCTCATACCTCACATATCAGTACACTGCTGTATATACTATATATCTGTACACACTGCATCTATTATACCTCGTACCTCACATATCAGTACACTGCTGTATATACTATATATCTGTACACACTGCATCTATTATACCTCATACCTCACATATCAGTACACTGCTGTATATACTATATCTGTACACAGTGCATCTATTATACCTCATACCTCACATATCAGTACACTGCTGTATATACTATATATCTGTACACACTGCATCTATTATACATCATACCTCACATATCAGTACACTGCTGTATATACTATATATCTGTACACACCACATCTATTATACATCATACCTCACATATCAGTACACTGCTGTATATACTATATATCTGTATACACTGCATCTATTATACCTCGTACCTCACATATCAGTACACTGCTGTATATACTATATATCTGTACACACTGCATCTATTATACCTCATACCTCACATATCAGTACTCTGCTGTATATACTATATATCTGTACACACTGCATCTATTATACCTCATACCTCACATATCAGTACACTGCTGTATATACTATATATCTGTACACACTGCATCTATTATACCTCGTACCTCACATATCAGTACACTGCTGTATATACTATATATCTGTACACACTGCATCTATTATACCTCATACCTCACATATCAGTACACTGCTATATACACTATATATCTGTACATACTGCCTCTATTATACCTCATACCTCACATATCAGTACACTGCTGTATATACTATATATCTGTACACACTGCATCTATTATACCTCATACCTCACATATCAGTACACTGCTGTATATACTATATATCTGTACACACTGCATCTATTATACCTCCTACCTCACATATCAGTACACTGCTGTATATACTATATATCTGTACACACTGCCTCTATTATACCTCATACCTCACATATCAGTACACTGCTGTATATACTATATACCTGTACACACTGCCTCTATTATACCTCATACCTCACATATCAGTGCACTGCTGTATATACTATATATCTGTACACACTGCATCTATTATACCTCAAACCTCACATATCAGTACACTGCTGTATATACTATATATCTGTACACACTGCATCTATTATACCTCGTACCTCACATATCAGTACACTGCTGTATATACTATATACCTGTACACACTGCGTCTATTATACCTCATACCTCACATATCAGTACACTGCTGTATATACTATATACCTGTACACACTGCATCTATTATACCTCGTACCTCATATATCAGTATACTGCTCTATATACTATATACCTGTACACACTGCATCTATTATACCTCATACCTCACATATCAGTACACTGCTGTATATACTATATATCTGTACACACTGCATCTATTATACCTCATACCTCACATATCAGTACACCTCTGTATATACTATATATCTGTACACACTGCATCTATTATACCTCATACCTCACATATCAGTACACTGCTGTATATACTATATATCTGTACACACTGCATCTATTATACCTCCTACCTCACATATCAGTACACTGCTGTATATACTATATATCTGTACACACTGCATCTATTATACCTCATACCTCACATATCAGTACACTGCTGTATATACTATATATCTGTACACACTGCATCTATTATACCTCCTACCTCACATATCAGTACACTGCTGTATATACTATATATCTGTACACACTGCATCTATTATACCTCGTACCTCACATATCAGTACACTGCTGTATATACTATATATTCTGTACACACTGCATCTATTATACCTCGTACCTTACATATCAGTACACTGCTGTATATACTATATATCTGTACAGACTGCATCTATTATACCTCGTACCCCACATCCCATTTACTCAACCTCTGGACTCTAAGTGTGAGTGAATCCTGATATTCCCTGTATGTGGAGCCTGTGCGGACCGCCGTCCTATAAACTCCGAGCCTGTAATAGAGGAGCGATTCATTGCTCGGATGTGACGCCCGATCTCCGTCCAAAGCTGAAGCACTAGATTTATCTCGGTTACCGTTTCTGAGTGCACCAGTAACCGTGAGGTCTGCGCGGCGGGGAAAATATTGGGAGAGATGGTAAGAAACGCCGCCAGGGGGGAGTGTATTTCCCAGATACGGCAGCGAAAAATCGGGGTCATTTACAAAGACTGTCTTTTTACACCCCTTGTGCGCTGGCGGAAGATGCGCCTATGTTACGGCGAGGTGTGGGACCCTTCAGTAGTCCTGGCCCCTGGCTGCAGTAGTTTTTCACCAACATTTGCAGGAGTAAATTTGTCAAGGCTGAAGTCCGGACCCCCGGCACGCCCCCACCTCACCCGGCACTCCAATGTGTCTAACGCGGTGAAAAAAATATCTTGCCTCACGGGTGTTAAAAAACTCCCAAAAAAAAGGCTTGTGCCATTTTCACGCTAAAAGTTGGAGTAAAAATGTTTATAAATGAGCCCCAATGTCTGCCGCACTACAGCCTCTCACCTTCACCATAGCTTCTGGGTAGGTACATCTACCTACCGCAGCTGTCAGTACCTGTGCGCCAGACCGCTGACATCTGGGGTCCCTGCACCAACGCACAGAGACAGATTCCAGCAGAACATATGAAGTCCCCACAGGACAGGCTGAGGCTGTGGTGTGGCCGAGGCTGTGGTGCCGCGCAGTGTGGTATACTGACGGCTGTGGTGCCGCGCCGCGTGTTATACTGACAGCTGTGGTGCCGCGCAGTGTGGTATACTGACGGCTGTGGTGCCGTGCCGTGTGGTATACTGACTGCTGTGGTGCCGCGCAGTGTGGTATACTGACGGCTGTGGTGCCGCGCAGTGTGGTATACTGACGGCTGTGGTGCCGTGCCGTGTGGTATACTGACTGCTGTGGTGCCGCGCAGTGTGGTATACTGACGGCTGTGGTGCCGCGCAGTGTGGTATACTGACGGCTGTGGTGCCGCGCAGTGTGGTATACTGACGGCTGTGGTGCCGCGCAGTGTGGTATACTGACGGCTGTGGTGCCGCGCAGTGTGGTATACTGACGGCTGTGGTGCCGCGCCTTGTGGTATACTGACGGCTGTGGTGCCGCGCCGTGTGGTATACTGACGGCTGTGGTGCCGCGCCGTGTGGTATACTGACGGCTGTGGTGCCGCGCCGTGTGGTATACTGACGGCTGTGGTGCCGCGCCGTGTGGTATACTGACGGCTGTGGTGCCGCGCAGTGTGGTATACTGACGGCTGTGGTGCCGCGCAGTGTGGTATACTGACGGCTGTGGTGCCGTGCCGCGCAGTGTGGTATACTGACGGCTGTGGTGCCGCGCAGTGTGGTATACTGACGGCTGTGGTGCCGCGCAGTGTTGTATACTGCCGGCTGTGGTGCCGCGCAGTGTTGTATACTGCCGGCTGTGGTGCCCCGCCGTGTGTTATACTGACGGCTGTGGTGCCGCACCACGTGTTATACTGACGGCTGTGGTGCCGCACCACGTGTTATACTGACGGCTGTGGTGCCGCACCGCGTGTTATGTGCCATGTAGCGCCTCATGAAGGGCAGCCGCTGCCGGGGCACCCACTTCGCTGCAGCTCATAGCGTAAACCTCAACATCACAGATTCATCCCTGTAACGAGCCGGAAGCTTCCGTCTTACAAATTGTCAGGACACAACTGGGAGGTACCGGGACTAAACACGTGTAAAACTCTAGTAATGCCTGAAGCTGCAGGGGCCGTTCCCTGTGCTGTCATCAGTAAGGACTGACACAGCTTCTTCTGCAGGGAGCTCCAGTAACCTCGATCCCGCCAGACGGTCCCAGGACTGCAGTGAGGTTGCCTGCCGCCTCTGGTCCGCTTGACTGTTCTTCTGTTGACTGTCATAAAAGTTGTCTTGTTTTGGAGCCTTCTGTCCACAGTCATAATGGCTCTGAACAAGGATAGAGAAATAGTACTGGGGTGCCAATACTAATGCAACATCATGCAGGCTGCGCAGTGCTGCTTGCATGTCCATTACCCTGGTCTGGGTGCAGATATGAGGTTGTTATGGTTTCATCCACTGAACACCCCACCTCTGTGACCTCATCTGCCTCGTCCTCCCCTCCTGGACCCTTCACCCCACCTCTGTGACATCATCTGCCTCGTCCCTCCCTCCTGGACCCTTCACCCCACCTCTGTGACATCATCTGCCTCGTCCCTCCCTCCTGGACCCTTCACCACCTCTGTGACCTCATCTGCCTCATCCTCTCCTCCTGGACCCTTCACCCCACCTCTGTGACATCATCTGCCTCGTCCTCCCCTCCTGGACCCTTCACCCCACCTCTGTGACCTCATCTGCCTCGTCCTCCCCTCCTGGACCCTTCACCCCACCTCTGTGACCTCATCTGCCTCGTCCTCCCGTCCTGGACCCTTCACCCCACCTCTGTGACATCATCTGCCTCGTCCTCCCTCCTGGACCCTTCACCCCACCTCTGTGACATCATCTGCCTCGTCCTCCCTCCTGGACCCTTCACCCCGCTACTGTGACCTCATCTGCCTCGTCCTCCCCTCCTGGACCCTTCACCCCTCCTCTGTGACATCATCTGCCTGGTCCTCCTCTTCTGGACCCTTCACCCCACCTCTGTGACATCATCTGCCTCGTCCTCCCTCCTGGACCCTTCACCCCACCTCTGTGACCCCATCTGCCTGGTCCTCCTCCTGGGCCCTTCACCCCACCTCTGTGACCTCATCTGCCTCGTCCTCCCTCCTGGACCCTTCACCCCACCTCTGTGACCTCATCTGCCTCGTCCTTCCTCCTGGACCCTTCACCCCACCTCTGTGACCTCATCTGCCTCGTCCTTCCCTCCTGGACCCTTCACCCCACCTCTGTGACCTCATCTGCCTCGTCCTCCCCTCCTGGACCCTTCACCCCACCTCTGTGACCTCATCTGCCTCGTCCTCCCCTCCTGGACCCTTCACCCCACCTCTGTGACATCATCTGCCTCGTCCTCCCCTCCTGGACCCTTCACCCCACCTCTGTGACCTCATCTGCCTGGTCCTTCCCTCCTGGACCCTTCACCCCACCTCTGTGACCCCATCTGCCTGGTCCTTCCTCTCCTGGACCCTTCACCCCACCTCTGTGACCCCATCTGCCTGGTCCTCCTCTCCTGGACCCTTCACCCACCTCTGTGACATCATCTGCCTCGTCCTTCCCTCCTGGACCCTTCACCCCACCTCTGTGACATCATCTGCCTGGTCCTCCTCTCCTGGACCCTTCACCCCACCTCTGTGACCTCATCTGCCTCGTCCTTCCCTCCTGGACCCTTCACTCCACCTCTGTGACCTCATCTGCCTCGTCCTCCCCTCCTGGACCCTTCACCCCTCCTCTGTGACATCATCTGCCTGGTCCTCCTCTCCTGGACCCTTCACCCCACCTCTGTGACATCATCTGCCTCGTCCTCCCCTCCTGGACCCTTCACCCCGCTACTGTGAACTCATCCGCCTCGTCCTCTCCTCCTGGACCCTTCACCCCTCCTCTGTGACATCATCTGCCTGGTCCTCCTCTTCTGGACCCTTCACCCCACCTCTGTGACATCATCTGCCTCGTCCTCCCCTCCTGGACCCTTCACCCCACCTCTGTGACCTCATCTGCCTGGTCCTCCTCTTCTGGACCCTTCACCCCACCTCTGTGACATCATCTGCCTCGTCCTCCCCTCCTGGACCCTTCACCCCACCTCTGTGACCCCATCTGCCTGTTCCTCCTCTCCTGGACCCTTCACCCACCTCTGTGACATCATCTGCCTCGTCCTTCCCTCCTGGACCCTTCACCCCACCTCTGTGACCTCATCTGCCTCGTCCTTCCCTCCTGGACCCTTCACCCCACCTCTGTGACCTCATCTGCCTCGTCCTCCCCTCCTGGACCCTTCACCCCACCTCTGTGACCTCATCTGCCTCGTCCTCCCCTCCTGGACCCTTCACCCCACCTCTGTGACCTCATCTGCCTCGTCCTCCCCTCCTGGACCCTTCACCCCACCTCTGTGACCTCATCTGCCTCGTCCTCCCGTCCTGGACCCTTCACCCCACCTCTGTGACCTCATCTGCCTCGTCCTCCCTCCTGGACCCTTCACCCCACCTCTGTGACATCATCTGCCTCGTCCTCCCTCCTGGACCCTTCACCCCACCTCTGTGACATCATCTGCCTCGTCCTCCCCTCCTGGACCCTTCACCCCGCTACTGTGACCTCATCTGCCTCGTCCTCCCCTCCTGGACCCTTCACCCCACCTCTGTGACATCATCTGCCTGGTCCTCCTCTTCTGGACCCTTCACCCCACCTCTGTGACATCATCTGCCTCGTCCTTCCCACCTCTGTGACCCCATCTGCCTGGTCCTCCTCTCCTGGGCCCTTCACCCCACCTCTGTGACCTCATCTGCCTCGTCCTCCCCTCCTGGACCCTTCACCCCACCTCTGTGACATCATCTGCCTCGTCCTCCCCTCCTGGACCCTTCACCCCACCTCTGTGACATCATCTGCCTCGTCCTCCCCTCCTGGACCCTTCACCCCGCTACTGTGACCTCATCTGCCTCGTCCTCCCCTCCTGGACCCTTCACCCCACCTCTGTGACATCATCTGCCTGGTCCTCCTCTTCTGGACCCTTCACCCCACCTCTGTGACATCATCTGCCTCGTCCTCCCCACCTCTGTGACCCCATCTGCCTGGTCCTCCTCTCCTGGGCCCTTCACCCCACCTCTGTGACCTCATCTGCCTCGTCCTTCCCTCCTGGACCCTTCACCCCACCTCTGTGACCTCATCTGCCTCGTCGTCCCCTCCTGGACCCTTCACCCCACCTCTGTGACATCATCTGCCTGGTCCTCCCCTCCTGGACCCTTCACCCCACCTCTGTGACATCATCTGCCTCGTCCTCCCCTCCTGGACCCTTCACCCCGCTACTGTGACCTCATCCACCTCGTCCTCCCCTCCTGGACCCTTCACCCCTCCTCTGTGACATCATCTGCCTGGTCCTCCTCTTCTGGACCCTTCACCCCACCTCTGTGACATCATCTGCCTCGTCCTCCCCTCCTGGACCCTTCACCCCACCTCTGTGACCCCATCTGCCTGGTCCTCCTCTCCTGGGCCCTTCACCCCACCTCTGTGACCTCATCTGCCTCGTCCTTCCCTCCTGGACCCTTCACCCCACCTCTGTGACCTCATCTGCCTCGTCGTCCCCTCCTTGACCCTTCACCCCACCTCTGTGACCTCATCTGCCTCGTCGTCCCCTCCTGGACCCTTCACCCCACCTCTGTGACATCATCTGCCTGGTCCTCCCCTCCTGGACCCTTCACCCCACCTCTGTGACCTCATCTGCCTCGTCGTCCCCTCCTTGACCCTTCACCCCACCTCTGTGACCTCATCTGCCTCGTCGTCCCCTCCTGGACCCTTCGCCCCACCTCTGTGACATCATCTGCCTGGTCCTCCCCTCCTGGACCCTTCACCCCACCTCTGTGACCTCATCTGCCTCGTCCTCCCCTCCTGGACCCTTCACCCCACCTCTGTGACCTCATCTGCCTCGTCCTCCCCTCCTGGACCCTTCACCCCACCTCTGTGACATCATCTGCCTCGTCCTCCCCTCCTGGACCCTTCACCCCACCTCTGTGACCTCATCTGCCTCGTCCTCCTCTTCAGGACCCTTCACCCCACCTCTGTGACCTCATCTGCCTTGTCCTCCCCTCCTTGACCCCACCTCTGTGACCTCATTTGCCTTGTCGTCCCCTCCTGGACCCTTCACCCCATCTCTGTGACCTCATCCGCCTCGTCCTCCCCTCCTGGACCCTTCACCCCACCTCTGTGACCTCATCTGCCTCGTCCTACCCACCCTGGACCCTTCACCCCACCTCTGTGACCTCATCCGCCTCGTCCTCCCTCCTGGACCCTTCACCCCACCTCTGTGACCTCATCCGCCTGGTCCTCCCCTCTTGGACCCTTCACCCCTCCTCTGTGACATCATCTGCCTGGTCCTCCCCTCCTGGACCCTTCACCCCTCCTCTGTGACATCATCTGCCTTGTCCTCCCCTCCTGGACCCTTCACCCCACCGCTGTGACCTCATCTGCCTCGTCCTCCCCTCCTGGACCCTTCACCCCACCTCTGTGACCTCATCTGCCTCATACTCCCTCCTTGACCCTTCACCCCACCTCTGTGACCTCATCTGCCTCGTCCTCCCCTCCTTGACCCTTCACCCCTCCTCTGTGACATCATCTGCCTGGTCCTCCCCTCCTGGACCCTTCACCCCTCCTCTGTGACATCATCTGCCTGGTCCTCCCCTCCTGGACCCTTCACCCTACCTCTGTGACATCATCTGCCTCGTCCTCCCCTCCTGGACCCTTCACCCCACCTCTGTGACCTCATCTGCCTCGTCCTCCCCTCCTTGACCCTTCACCCCTCCTCTGTGACATCATCTGCCTGGTCCTCCCCTCCTTGACCCTTGACCCCACCTCTGTGACCTCATCTGCCTCGTCCTCCCCCCCTGGACCCTTCACCCACCTCTGTGACATCATCTGCCTCGTCCTCCCCCCCTGGACCCTTCACCCACCTCTGTGACATCATCTGCCTCGTCCTCCCCTCCTGGACCCTTCACCCCGCTACTGTGACATCATCTGCCTGGTCCTCCCCTCCTGGACCCTTCACCCCACCTCTGTGACCTCATCTGCCTGGTCCTCCCCTCCTGGACCATTCACCCCACTACTGTGACCTCATCTGCCTCGTCCTCCCCTCCTGGACCCTTCACCCCACCTCTGTGACCCCATCTGCCTGGTCCTCCTCTCCTGGGCCCTTCACCCCACCTCTGTGACCTCATCTGCCTCGTCCTTCCCTCCTGGACGCTTCACCCCACCTCTGTGACCTCATCTGCCTCGTCCTCCTCTCCTGGACCCTTCACCCCACCTCTGTGACCTCATCTGCCTCGTCCTCTCCTCCTGGACCCTTCACCCCACCTCTGTGACCTCATCTGCCTCGTCCTCCCCTCCTGGACCCTTCACCCCACCTCTGTGACCTCATCTGCCTCGTCCTCCCCTCCTGGACCCTTCACCCCACCTCTGTGACATCATCTGCCTGGTCCTCCCTCCTGGACCCTTCACCCCACCTCTGTGACATCATCTGCCTCGTCCTCCTCTCTGGACCCTTCACCCCACCTCTGTGACCTCATCTGCCTCATACTCCCTCCTTGACCCTTCACCCCACCTCTGTGACCTCATCTGCCTCGTCCTCCCCTCCTTGACCCTTCACCCCTCCTCTGTGACATCATCTGCCTGGTCCTCCCCTCCTGGACCCTTCACCCTACCTCTGTGACATCATCTGCCTGGTCCTCCCCTCCTGGACCCTTCACCCCTCCTCTGTGACATCATCTGCCTGGTCCTCCCCTCCTGGACCCTTCACCCCTCCTCTGTGACATCATCTGCCTGGTCCTCCCCTCCTGGACCCTTCACCCTACCTCTGTGACATCATCTGCCTCGTCCTCCCTCCTGGACCCTTCACCCCACCTCTGTGACCTCATCTGCCTCGTCCTCCCCTCCTTGACCCTTCACCCCTCCTCTATGACATCATCTGCCTGGTCCTCCCCTCCTTGACCCTTGACCCCACCTCTGTGACCTCATCTGCCTCGTCCTCCCCCTGGACCCTTCACCCACCTCTGTGACATCATCTGCCTCGTCCTCCCCCTGGACCCTTCACCCACCTCTGTGACATCATCTGCCTCGTCCTCCCCTCCTGGACCCTTCACCCCGCTACTGTGACATCATCTGCCTGGTCCTCCCTCCTGGACCCTTCACCCCACCTCTGTGACCTCATCTGCCTGGTCCTCCCCTCCTGGACCATTCACCCCACCTCTGTGACCTCATCTGCCTCGTCCTCCCCTCCTGGACCCTTCACCCCGCTACTGTGACATCATCTGCCTCGTCCTCCCCTCCTGGACCCTTCACCCCACCTCTGTGACCTCATCTGCCTCGTCCTCCCCTCCTGGACCCTTCACCCCACCTCTGTGACCTCATCTGCCTGGTCCTCCCCTCCTGGACCCTTCACCCCACCTCTGTGACCTCATCTGCCTCGTCCTCCCCTCCTTGACCCTTCACCCCTCCTCTGTGACATCATCTGCCTGGTCCTCCCCTCCTGGACCCTTCACCCCTCCTCTGTGACATCATCTGCCTGGTCCTCCCCTCCTGGACCCTTCACCCTACCTCTGTGACATCATCTGCCTCGTCCTCCCTCCTGGACCCTTCACCCCACCTCTGTGACCTCATCTGCCTCGTCCTCCCCTCCTTGACCCTTCACCCCTCCTCTATGACATCATCTGCCTGGTCCTCCCTCCTTGACCCTTGACCCCACCTCTGTGACCTCATCTGCCTCGTCCTCCCCCTGGACCCTTCACCCACCTCTGTGACATCATCTGCCTCGTCCTCCCCCCCTGGACCCTTCACCCACCTCTGTGACATCATCTGCCTCGTCCTCCCCTCCTGGACCCTTCACCCCGCTACTGTGACATCATCTGCCTGGTCCTCCCCTCCTGGACCCTTCACCCCACCTCTGTGACCTCATCTGCCTGGTCCTCCCCTCCTGGACCATTCACCCCACCTCTGTGACCTCATCTGCCTCGTCCTCCCCTCCTGGACCCTTCACCCCGCTACTGTGACATCATCTGCCTCGTCCTCCCCTCCTGGACCCTTCACCCCACCTCTGTGACCTCATCTGCCTCGTCCTCCCCTCCTGGACCCTTCACCCCACCTCTGTGACCTCATCTGCCTGGTCCTCCCCTCCTGGACCCTTCACCCCTCCTCTGTGACCTCATCTGCCTGGTCCTCCCCTCCTGGACCCTTCACCCCACCTCTGTGACCTCATCTGCCTCGTCCTCCCCCCCTGGACCCTTCACCCCGCTACTGTGACCTCATCTGCCTGGTCATACCCTCCTGGACCCTTCATCCCGCTACTGTTACATCGTCCGCCTCGTCCTCCTTGTTCTGGACCCTTCACCCCACCTCTGTGACATCACTCACCTTGTGAGTGGGAGGGGGTGGGGCCACCCCTGAGTGGGCCTTTAGAGGTTGGGGGCCACCCCTGAGGGGGCCTTTAGTGGTTGGGGGCCACCCCTGAGGGGGCTTTTAGTGGTTGGGGGCCTTTAGAGGTTGGGGGCCACCCCTGAGAGGGCCTTTAGTGGTTGGGGGCCACCCCTGAGGGGGCCTTTAGTGGTTGTGAGCCATCCCTGAGGGGGCCTTTAGAGGTTGGGGGCCATCCCTGAGGGGGCCTTTAGAGGTTGGGGGCCATCCCTGAGGGGGCATTTAGTGGTTGGGGGCCATCCCTGAGGGGACCTTTAGAGGTTGGGGGCCATCCCTGAGGGGGCCTTTAGAGGTTGGGGGCCACCCCTGAGGGGGCTTTAGAGGTTGGGGCCACCCATGAATGTGGACATTTCTCCATTAGAGGATGAAGAAAATATGAGGCGTTTCTTGTCCGGTTATAAGAGCCGAGCAGGGAAGTCGATGCAGACGGGAAATGTCAGTGAGATCGGGGGCCGGAGGATTGTGGGACTTGTGGTGCCGACGCGTCAAATGTCCTATTATTGCCCGCAAATCACGATCCGTGGCTCCATTCAAGTCAAAGGGTCCGCCAAAAAAAAAAAACGGAACGCATACGGAGCTGCATCCATATGTCTTCCGTATCCGTTCCGTTTTTTGCGGAACAATCTATTGAATATTTTAAGCCCAGCCCAATTTTTTCTATGTAATGACTGTATACTGTATATGCCATACGGAAACAGTTTTCTTTATTTCTTATTTTCACTGGCAAAGAAAAGCCATAAAAGTCCCTTCCACTGTAAATATGGCTTCATCTGTTCCACAGATCTCTGCTTGCGGTCAGTGAGTGGAAACAAACCCATCCATATCTGAAGGCTGTTGATCTCGCAGCAGATTCTCTAGGCTGAGCACAATTGTAACAAACCCTCAGCTGTGAGAACAGGACGTGGTCCCGACGTGTTTCCAGCCTCCGGGTGTCAGTAGTGAATATTCCTTTTCAGTGACTGCAAGCAGAGACCTTGAGAGTGCTGAGGAATGAAACACAAAGGGGGTCACTTACTATCCAGACATGAGGCGTATTTCTGGGCGCAATCGGCGACTTTTCCTCGCTCACGCTAGTTCTAAAGAAGTGGGCGGGGGAGGGGCCGGTAGACCCGTTTCATCTGCCATTTGGTGTAAATGTAAGACCGCTCGGAAGCTAGCGTACATTTAGAAGCGGCGGTAGATGCGCCAACGTTATGTAGATTCCGTCGCCTCTTCGCCCACTCCGGCGGATCCACCGCCAGCTATGAGCCTTTATTAAACGCTGAGTGTATCAGGCCGCGTTCACATCTCCATGTAGGACATCAGGCAGGCAGTGCAGAGCACCGCCGGATCCGCTGCCTCACTGCCGGCGGTCATCCCGAAGATTTCCAACATTAGTGCCGGGTTTCGGACAGACAAAAACCGTTGTGGACTAAGGTTTTTTGTCCGGCTGGTATTTGCGCTGGATCTCCTGATTGAGATGTGAACGCGGCCTTAGAGAGTTGCAGACATTTAACATTGCTGACTCTTTAGGTTTCTGTCCCCCAAGAGGCGTGCAGTGCTGCCCCCTGTGGGTGAGAGCAGGGTCTGGGGGTCAGTCGCTAAACCAGTGGCTGTAATCCCTGGTACTGGATTATCGGGAGCTTGCCTGGTGGTCCGGCATTGTCCGGAGCGGCGGTGTGACACTGCTCGGCTGTCTCGCAGTCTTTCCCAGTGCTTGGTGTCTCTTTCTTACTTTGCCCTCTCGTCTCTCTGCAGGTGTCTCCTGTCTGTATGTGACACGACGAGAATCCGAGCGTCACATGAGTCATCCGACTAATCTCCCGGCCGAGCAGCAGAGACGTCTTTGGTGAGTGACATTTAACCAGTGACTGCCGCCAGCCTTGCATCAGCGGTATATGGTATAAATCCTGTAATCTGGCACCTGGTGGTCCGGAACGCAGACCGCCGCAGAGCATTACCCTTACATGATAGCAAAGATGACATCCACTATTTTCTGAATACCGCTGCACTGTATATGAGTAAACAGCCACCGCCAGTCTCGCTTAGCGCAGGACCAGGGTGGTGAGGCCCAGCAGCTGCTCCAGAGGCGGACCCCGCACCCCCGGGGCCCAGACATCAGCCGCTCCTGCACTGCCTCTCATTAACCTGTAATTATCTGCAGACCCCTGGGAGCGATCCGCTGTTTAGATCTCGCTCAGCGCTGTCACTGCCTCCAGGGCTTCAGGAACAGATAGTGTCAGCTCCGAGCTTTCCTGCCGCACATTGGGGGTCATTTATGAAGACGGGGGCCGGTCTTAATAAGGTCCTGCTCTGGCGGTGGATCCGTATTCTCCCATGTACAGACGGTACTGCCCGACCCCCTGTAACACTTCTCTTTGCTCTATGGACTATTCCCCCCCCCCCCCCGGGTCTTCTACAGACGGTACTGCCCAACCCCCTGTAATGCTCCTCTTTCCTCTATGTAACATCCTCCCCCCGTCTTCTCCGGACGGTACTGCCCGACCCCCTGTAACGCTCCTCTTTCCTCTATGTAACATCCTTCCCCCGTCTTCTCCGGACGGTACTAACGCTCTTCTAACACTTTTCTCTTAGATAGTCCAAGTATCATTGAGCGTCCGCCATGACTGAAGAGTTGAACTGTAGATTCAGCAATCTGACCCGGGATCAAATCACCATCCTCAATCAGGTTCTGACTGAGGTCGTCCCTATCCACGGCAGAGGGAACTTCCCAACCATGGAGGTGAAACCCAAGGATATCATCTGTGTGGTGAAGGAGCAGCTAATAAAGAAGAAAATCGCAATACGAGACATTCGCCTGAACGGCTCCACAGCCAGTCACATCCTCATGCGCCAGAGCGGGACCAGCTGCAAGGACTTGGACATCATCTTCGGTGTGGAGCTTCCAGACGATCAGGCCTTCCAGACTGTGAAGGAGATTGTCTTAGATTCTCTCTCAGACTTTCTTCCCAAATGCGTCAACAAGGAGAAGATCACTGCCCTCACCATGAATGAGGCCTACGTCCAGAAGATGGTGAAGGTGTCCACCGACCACGACCGCTGGAGCTTAATCTCACTATCCAACAACAGCGGTAAGAACGTGGAGCTGAAGTTTGTTAACTCCCTCCGCAGGCAGTTTGAGTTCAGTGTGGACTCCTTCCAGATCACCCTGGACTCCATCCTCCATGTTTACACCGATGAGGACTTTGAACTGACCCCAGATAGCTACCCCACTGTGGTGGCCGAGAGCATGTACGGAGATTTCCAGGAAGCAATGGAACATCTCCGCTGCAAACTTATCGCCACAAGGAACCCCGAAGAGATCCGAGGGGGCGGCCTTCTAAAGTACAGCAACCTCTTGGTTCGTGATTACAAGCCAACCAGTGAGACGGAAATCAAGTCCCTGGAGCGCTACATGTGTTCCCGATTCTTCATAGACTTTCCTGATGTGACCGAACAGCAGAGGAAAATCGAGTCCTATCTGCGCAACCACTTCATCGGAGAAGAGAAGAGCAAGTACGACTACCTGATGACCCTGCGCACGGTGGTCAATGAGAGCACGGTGTGTCTGATGGGGCACGAGCGCCGGCAGACTCTTAATATGATCACCATCTTGGCTCTGAAAGTGCTTGGAGAACAGAACATCATCCCGAACACAGCAAACGTGACCTGTTACTACCAGCCCGCCCCCTACATGAGCGACAGGAACTTCAACCACTATTACATACCTCAGGGCCAGTCGGCCATCTTCTACCCGCCCTACCAGTTTCACATACACCTGCAGAGCGGGCTGGTGTAGGAATAAAGATTTCCCCGAGCGCACGTCGTCTGCCAAATCTCACTTCATGAAAAACCTCATGCGAGCTATATCTATAGAATATTCGACATAAATGGCAGAGACACGCTGTACATACATGGCTTATCTAGTACTGAGCATACTCCAGAGCTGAACTCGCTCTTCTACCGCTTGTTATCGGAGACTGGCAGCAGGCACCATACAAGCTTAGTTCAGCTCGTATAATGCATGGGAGATCTGACGATTTTGATCAAGTGGGAAATATATGACTGCGCATACCTCAGAGCTGCATTCCCCATTCTGCACATTCTGAGATAAGTGATGTATGTGCACAGTGACTCTGCAGTTCATGGCGATGAGGTCTGTGACCGGGAGAATGCTCCCCAGAACTGGGGCGTTCATCCTGAACAGGGGCGTTCATCCTGAACTGGGGCGTTCATCCTGAACTGGGGCGTTCATCCTGAACTGGGGCGTTCATCCTGAACTGGGGTGTTCATCCAGAACTGGGGCGCTCATCCTGAGACTGTATTGATGAGGTGGATGCCTGCGGTGCCCGGAGAAGCTGCTTGTACCGGGGATTCGTGTCATTAATGGTTTCCTTTTCTTGCCTTTGCTGGTTTTTCAGTGTCTGTGTCAGGGTCTTCGTGCTGTGTGTAATCCGGGTCGGGGGCGCTGGAGTCTTCTCATCACCTCTTATATCTTCTCTGATCCCAAGTTCCATCTCCAGTGCCACCCAGAGCTGCAGTGGCGTTACAGAGCATGCTTTGCTGTGGTGCATGATAGGTGATGTAGTGATTACATGGGTCAGGCTGGTTCTCTCAGCAAACTGCTGACGGGACCAGGTATTCACACCAACCAGCAGAATACTGACTGCAGCTCTGGATGTGGCTAGAGTATGAGTGGAAGCCGCTCAGCACAAAAAGTGTAGCAGACGTCCTCAGCCGTGTGGGGATTGTCAGTGTTGTGTGCTCTTCCTATCAATGATTGATTATTACTGGATGACCCCGGGTGTAACCCCCAGGGGG
This sequence comes from Bufotes viridis, assembly GCA_033119425.1. Lineage (NCBI taxonomy): Eukaryota > Metazoa > Chordata > Amphibia > Anura > Bufonidae > Bufotes > Bufotes viridis. The sequence goes on from CM065597.1 coordinate 2,404,520, forward strand.
AGGGCTGGCTGGATGACCCGGGTGTAACCCCCAGGGGGAGGGGCTGACTAAATGACTGCGGGTGTAACCCCCAGGGCGAGGGGCTGACTGGATCACCCTGGGTGTAATCTCCAGTGGGAGGGGTTGACTGGATGACCACGGGTGTAACCTGCAGAGGGAGGGGCTCACTGGAAGACCACGGGTGTAACCTGCAGAGGGAGGGGCTCATTGGAAGACCACGGGTGTAACCTCTATAGGCAGGGGCTGACTGGACGACCCCGGGTGTAACCCCCAGGGGGAGGGGCTGGCTGGATGACCCCGGGTGTAACCCCCAGGGGGGGCTGACTAAATGACTCCGGGTGTAACCCCCAGGGGGAGGGGCTGGCTGGATGACCCCAGGTGTAACCCCCGGGGGAGGGTCTGACTAAATGACCCCCAGGTGTAACCCCCAGGGGGAGGGGCTGACTGGATGACCCCGGGTGTAACCCCCAGGGGGAGGGGCTGACTAAATGACTGCGGGTGTAACCCCCAGGGCGAGGGTCTGACTAAATGACTCCGGGTGTAACCCCCAGGGCGAGGGGCTGACTGAATGATCGTGGGTGGGGTTGACTGGATGACCACGGGTGTAACCTGCAGAGGGAGGGGCTCACTGGAAGACCACGGGTGTAACCTCCAGAGGCAGGGGCTGACTGGATGACCCCGGGTGTAACCTGCAGAGGGAGGGGCTCACTGGAAGACCACGGGTGTAACCTCTATAGGCAGGGGCTGACTGGACGACCCCGGGTGTTATCTCCAGAGGGAGGGGCTCGCTGGACGACCCCGGGTGTAACCTCCAGAGGGAGGGGCTCGCTGGACGACCCCGGGTGTAACCTCCAGAGGGAGGGGCTCGCTGGACGACCCCGGGTGTAACCTGCAGAGGGAGGGGCTCGCTGGACGACCCTGGGTGTAACTTCCAGAGGGAGGGGCTCGCTGGACGACCCCAGGTGTAACCTCTAGAGGGAGGGGCTCGCTGGACGACCCCGGGTGTAACCTCCAGAGGGAGGGGCTTGCTGGACACAAGGGCATTACTTTCCTACGTCTGAAGGGATGGGCCGGGATCTGCTATCAGGACCCATGAACTGATAGAAGGCAGGGCCAGCAATACCATATTGAGGCACATTATACCGCCCCAACAGAGCCAAATACCACAGCACATCACAAAATACTGCCCCAAGAACTTCCTCTGGTCGGCCATGAGGAGGGTTCATGTGGCCCCCTGGGCATCGGCCCAATGGGAAATTTCCCTGTAAGGTCTATGGCCAATCTGCCCCTGACCATGAATAAAGTTGCTTACAGGTTCGCCCCCATACTGGTCTCCTTCTGAGACGGGACGTCCGTGAGATTCCGAAGAGGGAAATAAGAAGTTCTTTTCCTTATGCTCCGCCCATTCATATAGGCCACTCCCACTTTTGTATCACAAATAGAACTGATGACCCAAGACCCCATTTCCGCATATACAGACCCTTCCATTATTCATACCCTAAGCCAATACCCCCCCCCTTTATATACAGAACCCAGACCAATGACCCATCCCCCCCCCCATTATTCATACCCTAGGGCCTAGGTCAATACCCCCCCCTATATACTGAACCCAGACCAATATCTCCCCCCCCCCCCATTATATACAGAACCCAGACCAATGTCTCTTCCCCCCCCCCCATTATTCATACCCTAAGCCAATACCCCCCCCCCACTTATATACAGAACCCAGACCAATGTCCCCCCCCCATTATTCATACCCTAGGTCAATCCTCCCCCCTTATATACTGAACCCAGACCAATATTCCCCCCATTATTCATACCCTAGGTCAATCCTCCCTTATATACTGAACCCAGACCAATATTTCCCCCATTATTCATACCCTAGGTCAATACTCCCCTTATATACTGAACACAGACCAATGTCTCTTCCCCCATTATTCATACCCTAGGTCAATACCCCCTTATTTACGGAACCCAGACCAATGTCTCCCCCATTATTCATACCCTAGGTCAATACCCCCTTATATACGGAACCCAGACCAATGTCTCCCCCATTATTCATACCCTAGGTCAATACCCCCTTATATACGGAACCCAGACCAATGTCTCCCCCCATTATTCATACCCTAGGTCGATACTCCCTTGTATACTGAACCCAGACTGATATCCCCCCATTATTTATACCCTAGGTCAATACCCCCTTATATACGGAACCCAGACCAATGTCTCCCCCATTATTCATACCCTAGGTCAATACCCCCTTATATACGGAACCCAGACCAATGTCTCCCCCATTATTCATACCCTAGGTCGATACCCCCTTGTATACTGAACCCAGACTGATATCCCCCCATTATTTATACCCTAGGTCAATACCCCCTTATATACGGAACCCAGACCAATGTCTCCCTCCCCCATTATTCATACCCTAGGTCAATACCCCCTTATATATGGAACCCAGACCAATGTCTCCCCCCATTATTCATACCCTAGGTCGATAATACCCCCTTGTATACTGAACCCAGACTGATATCCCTCCCCCCCCATTATTCATACCTTAGCGCAGTGATGTGAACCTTTTAGAGACCGAGCGCCCAAATCGCAACCCAAACCCCACTTCCAATGGCAATTTAACCTTCATACTGAGGCTTTATTTTAGAGAAACTCCGACATTCACATCTTTTGCTTTAAAAGAAAAGCACAATAACAGCTTTCAATGATACAAATAACTTTTCATAGAAAAGTAAAATGGTAAAGGATCGCACTTATTGTGAATTTCGCTGTTTTCTGCTGACAATTTGTCAAATCTTGGCTCATACTTTGTAAGTTTGAGAGGAGCACGTGCAGCGCCGAGGTCGTCGGTCAGATATCATTCAGGGCTGGAAACAGCTGCTCACAAGCAGAAGATGATCCAAAGTAAGGAAAGCAATGGCAGGTGCCCTCAGGTATTCGGCAGAGAATCCCACTCTCTAAGGATCCCGTTTTCAGAACTACCTGCGCTGTCCTGTGTCATCCCTTCCATCTTCTGTTTCACGCAGGTCGGGGAATTCATTTTTCCAGATAGAGCTTTCTCGAAATCCCAATGGCTCCATTTCCAGACTTTTAAGCAGGAAAGATCAAGGTCTTCAAATTTGGCGTTATCTGGAGAAGTGAGAAAACACAGGGTTGTCTCCAATTTACGGAACTGTAAAAATCTTTTACTAAAATTCACCTTCGCAGCTGCTAGGATGCTAGAAAATTCCTGGTGACTGGTCGGATTGTCTGCGAATGCTGGAGAATTTTCTAAATGCTTCGAAATATTTCAGCTGCCGACTTTTAAGGTTTCTTTCAAAAACCTTTAGTTTTCTCTCAAATGTTTTGATATCACAAAACATCCTTTCTGCTGTTGTCCCTGCACCTTGCAGTATAAAATCTGTAAAAAACATGGGGTTGGTAAGCCAGGCCACGTCAGTGAGCTACACATCTCTCCAGGACTCGTCGGACACCGCGCGCTTCTGTACATCAGTAAACCGTGACACTGGGCCTGAACCTCCTCAAGAACTGCTAGAAACTGTCGGAAGTCAGAGCACGAGCCACGATGTCATTTCTGTGACATCACGGAGAACATCGTCCAACTTTTTGCTGCTTTCCCTGGCACAAGAGCTTCTTGGTGTATAATACAATGGAACTGAATGACTTCATGTTTTGTTTCTTTAACCCCTTCAGGACCCGGCCATTTTTCACCTTAAGGACCCGGCCATTTTTCACCTTAAGGACCCGGCCATTTTCCACCTTAAGGACCCGGCCATTTTTTGCATATCTGACCAGTGTCACTTTATGTGGTGATAACATTAAAACGTTTTACTTATCCCGGCCGTTCTGTTTTCTCGTCACATATTGTACTTCATGACAGCGGTAAATTTGAGTCAAAATATTTTATTTTTATTTATAAAAAAAACTACCAAATTTACAAAGATTTACCAAAACTACATGATAAGGTGGCAGATTTGTTGGTACTATTTTAGGGTAGATAGGATTTTTTGGTTCCTCTATATTACACTTTTTGTGAGGCAAGTTAAAAAAAAATAGCTGTTTTGGCACCGTTTTAATTTTTTGTTATTTACAATGTTCACCTGGCAGGTTAGATCATGTGGTATTTTTATAGAGCAGGTTATTACGGACGGTAACACTTTTACATAATAAAGCATTTTTGAAAAAATTGATGTTTTTAGTGTCTCCGTATTCTGAGAGCCATAGTTGTTTTTTTTTTGGCTATTGTCCTAGGTAGGGGCTCATTTTTTTTCGGGATGAGAGGATGGTTTGATTGGTACTATTTTAGGATGCAAATGACTTTTTGATCGCTTGGTATTACACTTTTTGTGATGTAAGGTGACAAAAAATAGCTTTTTTTACACCATTTTTATTTTTTTACGGTGTTCATCTGAGGGGTTAGAGTTCATGTGATTTTTTTTTTTTTTTTAGAGCAGGTTGTTACAGACGCGGCGATACCTAATATGTATACTTTTTTCCATTTTTTTTTTCCATTTAACACAAAAGCATTTTTTGAAACCAAAAAATTCATGTTTTAGTGTATCTATAGTCTGAGAGTCATAGTTTTTTTTGTTTTTTTTTTGGGGGGGGGGGCGATTGTCAGGTAGGGGCTCATTTTTTGTGGGATGAGGTGACGGTTAGATTGGTACTATATTGGGTGGCATACGCCTTCTTGATCGCTTGGTGTTGCACTTTTAGTGATGTAAGATAATGAGTTTTTAGCACAGTTTTTATTTTATTTTTTTGACGGTGTTCACCTGAGGGGTTAGGTTATGTGATATTTTTATAGTGTCGGTCAATATGGACGCGGCGATACCTAATGTGTTTGTTTTTACTTGAAATTTTTTCATTATTATTTTTTTCACTTTATTTCTTTGTCCCACTCTGGGACTTCAGCTTTTGGGGTCTGATCCCCTTTACAAGGCAGTACAGTACTTCTATATTGTAATGCACCAGTGTAACACAGGGGGCTGGATCTCACAGGCATCGGGCTGCCTTCCCTGCACTCGGATCCCCGTCACAGCAGCGTGGGGACCCAATGGCCACCCTGCACCCAGCACGATCCTGCACAGCTCGGTCAGTGCTGACCGCGGCAGTATAAGGGTTAGTGCGCCTGCATCGGTGTTTTCACTGATGCCGGCGCATACAGCAGGGGTCCGGCTATCAGTGACTGCCGGACCCTTCCACTGATCGGGTGGGCACAGCTCCTGCACCTGCCCGATCAGCGCGCTGTACATGTACGGCGCGGGTCCTTAAAGGGTTAACAAAGAACTGTATGAAACCAGAATCGCCCCCACCATAGAAGGTGCCCCATAGATCTCTGTCCCTTCTCGTTTCTCCAGCTCTTCTCTCATGATGTCACCAACATTACTGCTCGCCGGGCACGTGGAGGAACAGGCTGCTGCTACCCTCACTGGCCATGCGCTGGACTCGATCTTTAACAGGATTCCTGTCCGTGGCATCTCAGAGACGCCCTGAGTAATTTCATCCTTGTTTGGGAAATCATGGAAAAGACCACGTGGCCGTTTGGATAATCTCCCCATCAGGGCGCGGCTCACCATGTTAGCCCTGCAGAGGGAAAGCGGCCATTTGTCAGATGATTTGCTCTAGAAAGGTAGTTGCAAAAACCGCGATACTGGGAATTATATTTTCTTAATTTCCCTTCGAAAAACTCTTTTCTTTCAGTTTCACCAAGTGCGGAAACGCTTTTGTGGTTGGTGTCAAAATGCCGCCTGACACTTGATGTGCGACACACAACGGTTTCATTACACGGAAGACAGAGCGCTTTCCCAGTGCGTTCAATCACTCTGTCCAGGCCTCTTGGAATGATCTTCCACGATCTTTTTGCTGCACACATTTTTGGGTGTTCAAGAGTTGGAGTCTACAAAAACACAAAATAAAAAATAAAAATGAAGCGCCCAATAAAATCTATCCCTATACCAAAAATAGCTAATGCTATTCGGTAACAGTAAAGAAAAGGATATTCTTTTAAATCCACACTCTACGGCCGTGCTTCTGAGCTGGGTTTCTATTTCAATTTTCTGATCGCAAGCACAAGAGGGCAATGGATGCAAAAAACGTATTGCGTGCATCAGTTATGCAGGTTTACTTCTGTCTCAGATCTGTTTTTCAGGTGGAAAAAAAAAGTCCTGCATGTAGAACCAGTCTACTTTCAGACCTGCAGTGGTCAGCCAGATTTACTGTATTTTTTGCCCATAAGACGTATTTTTCCCCCCAAAAGTGTGTAGGGGGGAAATGCCCCAATGTCTTATGGGGCGAATACTAATGAGCGCTTCCATTATGGTGGTGGCGTCCAGAGCAGGACAAGAATGGAAAAATAATGGTAATTTGAACGCTCCCTAACTAAGGCTACTTTCAGACGAGCAGAACTACCATGTGCAGCCGTGCACTGCCGGAAGTTCGTCTGCTCCTGTTCGCTATAATGAGGACCGGCGGAGATTCGGTTTTGGGAGGGTGCATTCACTAAAATAACGAGAGCGGACCATCTGTCCCGGAGCGACATTGATCGTGTGCAGGGGAGCGCACAGCATAATAGGTTACTGTGATGCTGATGTTGTGCTGTCAGCGGGACTATTGTCCCGCACTCTTAAGATCATATGAGTGTGGGACAATAGTCCTGTGGGTGGCCTGACGTGCAACCCATGATGCTGTGCGCTCCCCTGCACACGATCAATGTCGCTCCGGCACATGTGGCCCGCTCACAGACTGTATGTCTCGCAGGGCATGTGGTTGTGTGCATGGGCCCTTAGGGAGGAGGACCCCCCCACCTACCACCGCCCATACACAGGGGGGGAGTCTGGAGGTGTATGAATGGTCCCCTCAGTCAGTGGAGGGCCAGTGACACACTTTATAATTTAGATTAGGTGTTGACTTGAGCAAGTGAGCAGCATTCACATTAAAGTATAATTATACCAGGGCAGATGACTGTGATTCCCGCTCTGCGGTCAGGAACAGCCATGGGGCCGGGCTGCGCCACTCGCAGAGCCAGAAGATGCTGTGCTGATGGCTGACACAGCAGAGGAAGAAGCCTAACGCTGATTGACAGAAGCTCAGCCAACCAGCGTTAGGCTTGTACCTGTCACTGACCGAATACGGCAGGTTAGTGTGCGCCGCTGCAATGTTCCGCTCGGTCCTCTAGCTCTGCCTCCGCCCCCCCTATGTCACATATTGCGCCCTCTCTGCTTGCCTCTTACTCCCATTTCTGCTCTGCCGACAGAGAAGGCTCTGCGTGCCATAGGTTCATAGGTTCGCCATCACGGCCCTAGGCCAACACCCCCCCCCCATATATACTTATCCCAGACCGAAATCTCTCCCCACCCCTAGTATTCATACCCTAGGTCTGTGATGGCTAACCTTCGGCACTCCAGCTGTGATAAAACTACAACTCCCAAGATGCACACTTGCTTGGCTGTTCTCAGAACTCCATAGAAATGAATAGAGCATGCTGGGAGTCGTAGTTTCACCATAGCTAGCGTTCCGGAGAGTAGTCATCATGGCCCTATGCCAAAAACCCCCCCCCCCACTTATATACTGAACCCAGACCAATGTCTCCCCCCATTATTCATACCTAGGCCAGTGATGAGCAGCGTGCGGCTCTCCAGCTGTTGCTAAACTACAACTCCCACCATGCCCTGCAGTAGGCTGATAGCTATAGACAGGCTTTGCATGCTGGGAGTTGTGGTTCTGCAACAGCTGGAGAGCCGCACGTTGCCCATCACTGCCCTAGGCCAATACCCCCCCCCTCCCTTATATACTGAACCCAGACCGTTATACCCCCCCCCCCATTATTCATACCCTAGGCCCATACCCCCCCCTTATATACCGAACCCAGACTGATATCCCCCCCCTCCCCATTATTCATACCCTAGGCCAATACCCCCCCTTATATACCGAACCCAGACCGATATCCCCCATTATTCATACCCTAGGCCAATACCCCCCCTCCCTTATATACTGAACCCAGATCGGCACTCCGAGCCCTCTCTGTGGTCATCCGAACCCTGGAAAAAGTCTATGGTGAACCAATATGTCTTAGACTTTTCCTGTTATTCATTAGCGCAGGACGCGCTATGTACGGCGCAGGGCGCGCTACGTACGGCACAGGCAGCGCAGGGCGCGCTATGTACGGCACAGGCAGCGCAGGGCGCGCTATGTACGGCACAGGCAGAGCAGGACGCGCTATGTACGGCACAGGCAGCGCAGGGCGCTCTATGCACGGCACAGGCGGCGCAGGTCACACTACGTACGGCACAGGCGGCGCAGGGCGCACTATGTACAGCACAGGCGGCGCAGGGCGCTCTATGCACGGCACTGGCGGCACTGGGCGCTCTATGCACGGCACAGGCAGCGCAGGGCGCGCTACGTACGGCACAGGCAGAGCAGGACGCGCTATGTACGGCACAGGCAGCGCAGGGCGCTCTATGCACGGCACAGGCAGCGCAGGTCACACTACGTACGGCACAGGCGGCGCAGGGCGCACTATGTACGGCACAGGCGGCGCAGGGCGCTCTATGCACGGCACTGGCGGCACTGGGCGCTCTATGCACGGCACAGACAGCGCAGGGCGCTCTATGCGCGGCACTGGGCGCTCTATGTTCGGCACAGGCAGCGCAGGGCGCACTATGTATAGCGCAGGGCGCTCTATGAACAGCACAGGCAGCGCACTGAATGTAAGCAGGCTATTATAGCGAATGATAAAGTACATGGAAGATATACTATACTGGTATTCAGGTTAAATTGCCGTGTTGGCACTTTGCGATAAATAAGTGGGTTTTGGGTTGCAGTACAGGCACTTGATCTCTAAAAGGTTCACCATCACTACCCTAGGCCAATACCCCCCCTTATATACTGAACCCAGACCGATATTCCCCACCCCCCCAGTATTCATACCCTAGGCCAATACCCCCCCCCCGCCCCCTTATATACTGAACTTAGACCAATATCCCCCCCCCCAATTATTCATAACTTAGGCCAATACCCCCCCCCCTTATATACTGAACCCATACCGATATCCCCCACCCCCGCAGTATTCATACCCTAGGCCAATACCCCCCCCCCTTATATACTGAACTTAGACCAATATCCCCCCAATTATTCATAACCTAGGCCAATACCCCCCCTCCTAATATACTGAACCCAGACCGATATCCCCATCCATTTACAGGTCCAGGCCGGACCCACCCTGTATTCAGACCTCAGATGAGGTGAGACCCCAGTGCAGACCCCAGACTTGCCCTTTCCACACTTCGGATCAGATTTTCCTCTTCTCACCCCTTCCTGTTCTTGCTCTTGCCGCTGGTCTCTGGTACCACTACTCCCAATACCCTGGGTGTGGAGGGTGGTGCAAGAATGGGGGGGATTAGCTGGTTCTTTTGGGAGTCTGGTAGGGTATCCGCTTTCCCGCAGTCTTCTGGAAGTGTTGGCAAATATGACCCCCCCAATCTAAGAGCAGACATGACTGTTACAGGAGGTCCAGATCTGCGTTATGTACAGGGTTCTGGAGAGGTCCGGTTACTAGTTCACAAAGAGGAGTTTGTGAATGTGCCCTTCCACCTGTATTCACTGGCCCCAGCTCCAGCCGGCTGTAGGGCCCCGGGGCCCATGCTGTGCTGCCGTTACAATGTGCACGTTTCTCCTCTGGCTGTGAAGGGCGGAGCGGCCGCCATGTTCATAGATCTACATGATGGGAAAGCTATTTTTCTATGGACAATAAAAGTTCTGTACTTAAAAGATTATTTCACATTTTCGAACATTTTTTCCCCATGTATTATACTCCAATCACATCCAAAGCTGCTTTCGAAATCCCACTTATGCCTATAAAAACAAGTTTGATTAGCTCTTTTCTACCGATAAATGAACTGTCAGCTGAGCTCCCATAATGCACTGCTCTCCCGTAACTGTAGCTCTGGATGTGATTGGAGTATAAGATACAAAAGTCTACACACCCCCGTTAAAATGTCAGGTTTCTGTGCTGTAAAAAAATGAGACAAAGATAAATCATTTCAGACCTTTTTCCACCTTTAATGTGACCTATAAACAAACTGAAATCTTTTAGGTGGAGGGAAGAAAAAAAAAGAAAAAATATGGTTGCATAAGTGTGCACACCCTTAAACTAATACTTTGTTGAAACACCTTTTGATTTTATTCCAGCACTCAGTCTTTTTGGGTCGGGGTCTATCAGCACGGCACATTGTGACTCCACATCTGTCAGATTGTGAGGGCGTCTCCTGGGCACGCCCCTCTTCAGATCACCCCACAGATTGTCAATCGGATTCAGGTCTGAGCTCGGGCTGGGCCATTCCTTTAATCTTCTTCTGGTGAAGCCGTTCCTTTGTGATTTGGATGATGCTTTGGGTCGTTGTCCTGCTGAGAGGTGAAGTTCCTCCTCATGTTCAGCTTTCTAGCAGAAGCCTGAAGGTTTTGGGCCAATATTGATGGTTTTTGGAACTGTCCATAATTCCCTCTATCTTATCTAAGGCCCCAGTTCCAGCTGAAGAAGACCAGCCCCGCAGCCCGATGCTGACCCGCCATGCCTCACTGGAATTGGAATTATGGACAATAAGTTCCCCCTTGGTTTCCTCAGACATAACCCCTTTCCCCACAGGCTTCTGGGAGACCTCAGATGGGTTTTTGCAGTCGCCTGGCTCGGATGTTCTTCTTGGTAAGAAAAGGCTTTCGTCTCGCCGCTCTCCCCCATAGCCCGGACATATGAAGAATACGGAGATTGCTGTCACATGTCCCACACCGCCGGTACTCGCCGGATATTCCCGCCGCTCCTGTAATGTCGCTGTCGGCCTCTTGGTCGCCTCCCGGACCAGTTTTCTTCTCGTCTTTTCATCAGTTCTTGGTGATGTCCCTGTTGGGCCATATTTTCTCCCGTTTATGATGACGGTCTCCACTGTGTTCCATGGTAGATCTAATGCCTTGGAGATTCTTCTGTCCCCTTCTCCTGACTGATACCTCTAACAATGAGATCCTCTGATGCTCTGGATGCTCTTTGTGGACCGTGGCTTCTGCTGTGGGAGGCGACTAAGAAAATTTCAGGAAAGACCAACTAGAGCAGGGGTGCACAACATGTGGCCCGGGGGCTTCTTACATGTATTCTCCTATTAGATGGGAGTCCTAGAACTGTAATTAGACATTTATAGTATATACTGTATGTTCAATATGCCAAAAATACAGTATTTCAGTTGGTAATACCCCTTTAAGTTTTATTTTTGGCCCTTGGAATTGGTTCAGGCTGACAATGTGGCCCCCAACCAGAAAAGGTTGTGCACCCCTGAGCTAGAGCATTGGAACTTTATCTGGGGTTAATAAGAGGCTGTAAATGATGGCGGGTGTACGCTGACTCCTATTAACAGGATTCTGAACACAGCTACATCCCCAGTTATAAGAGGGTGTGCACACTTATGCAACCACAATATTTTAGTTTTTTTGTTTTCTTCCCTCCACCTAAAAGTTTTCAGTTTGTTTTTCAATTGAGTTGTACAGTTTATAGGTCACATTAAAGGTGGAAAAAGTTTGGTGTTCTGGGAGGGCCTTTCTGACCTGATTAAGGATGAATTAGCTAGTCGCGACCGTCTGTCTACTCTGAATGACCTGATCACCTTGGCCACAAGGATAGATATGTGTTTCAAGGAACGTTCTAAGGAGGTCACATGCACCAGAAGGCCACCTCGTTTGGCTCCATCCTTCCAGAGACCGGTTCTTCCTCTAGTGTCCACTCCATCTGAAGAGCCCATGCAAATAGAGCGCCTTTGATTGTCTGACCAGCAACGTTAACACCTCAAAGCAGAGAACCTGTGTCTGTATTGCGGAGGCAAGGCCAACTTTGTGCATAATTGTCCACACAAACCGGAAAATGCCAATGTCTAGGATCTGTTGGAGAGGTGATCCTAGACAAAGAGAAGTCCTCTCTGAAACTTTCAGTTCCGGTGATTCTCTCTCACAAGGGAGTCACACTGTCTGTGCCTGCTTTCCTGGACTCTGGGGCAGCCGGTAACTTCATTTAGCAAGCTCTGGTCCATTAGTACCAGCTCCCTACTATCCGTCTAGAAAGGCCTCTGTCAGTGGCTGCCGTTAATGGACTGCCACTCCCTGAACCTGTGTTTTCTGTTACTATGCCCCTTAAGTTGCAAATAGGGGGTCTGCATTCAGAGATGATCTTCTATGTGCTGCCAGCGTCCATGAATCTAGTTATCCTTGGTCTTCCCTGGCTGCGTCAGCACACTCCAGTTTTGGACTGGCCCTCCGGTCAAATTCTGCGTTAGGGATCATCCTGTCAGTCCAGCTGCTTATCAGAGGTCCGACCTGCATCCTCGCCACTGTACCTGTAGACCTGCCTGGCAGTATGCCAGTTTTGCAGATGTCTACAGTAAGAAAGAGGCCGAGACCCTGCCTTCTTATCGTCCTTATGTTTGTCTTATTGACCTTCTGCCTGGTGCCACTCCTCCTCGTGGTCGAGTCTACCCACTCTCACTTCCCGATACCCAATGTCTGATTACATCAAGGAGAATCTCGAGAGGGGGTTTATCCGGAAATCTACTTCACCAGCCGGTGTCAGGTTCTTCTTTGTGCAGAAAAAAGATGGATCATTGTGGCCCTGTATCGACTATTGAGGTCTGAATAAGGTCACAGTCAAGAATCGATACCCTCTTCCGCTAATCTCGGAACTCTTCGACAGGATCCGGGGAGCTAAGGTCTTCACTAAATTCGACCTGCGCGGCTCATACAACCTTATCCGCATTCTAAAGGGTGATGAATGGAAGACTGCTTTCAACACTCGTGATGGTCACTATGAGTATCTCGTCTTGCCTTTCAGTCTGTGCAATGCTCCCGCGGTTTTTCCAGTAGTTGGTAAACGATATCTTCCAGGACCTGCTCTATGTCTGCGTGCTAGTGTACCTGGACGATATACTGATCTATTCTCCATATTTGACCACTCACCGGAAGCATGTACGTTTAGTTTTACAGCAGTTGAGAGAGAATTGACTTTATGCCAAACTCGAGAAATGGATCTTTGAAAAATCTACCATACCGTTCCTCGGATACATAATCTCGGATTCCAGGTTGCAGATGGATCCTGAGAAATTGAATGCAGTAATGGACTGGCCCCGCCTACAGAGTCTTCGTTCTATACAGTGCTTCCTTGGATTTGCTAATTTCTGTCGTCAGATCTCCGATCTCTGCTCTTAGGCCCTTGCAGACGAGCGTGTCCGGATTATGTCCAGATGCATTGCGGATGCATTCAGTGAAAACTGCGCGATTTCGCAAAGTCATTCAGTGTTGTTTGCAATCATGTTCAGTTTTTATCGCGCGGGTCCAATGCGATTACTGCGTTTTGCATGCGCGTGGTAAAAAACCGAATGTGTACAAACAACATCTCTTAGCAACCATCCGTGAAAATCGCATCGCATCAGCACTTGCTTGCGGATGCGATGCAATTTTCATGCAGCATCATTCACTTCTGTGGGGCCAGCGTTGCGTGAAAATCACAGAATATAGAACATGTTGCAATTTTCACGCAATGCAAAAGTGATGCGTGTAAACCACCGCTCATGTACACAGACGATTTAAATAAATAGGGCTAGATTCCATGCGGGCACAATGCGTTCACATCACGCATTGCACCCACGCAGAATTCTCGCTCGTATGAAAGGGGCCTTACTAAGAAAGGGGTGCATGCCAAAATCTGGACTCCTGAGGCTGTAGATCCTGCTCACTTGATCACAGTGGCTCCTATCCTGGTAAGAGACATCCCTCCCGGGAAGACATTCATGCCTTTTGCCAAGAGAAAACGTATTCTAGCTTGGGGGCAAAACTCCAAACTGGCTGGTCACCCTGGGATCTGCAAGACCACAGAACTTTTGTCTCGCCACTACTGGTGGCCCATACTGTCTAGGGATGTGCGTGATTATGTGTCTGCCTGCACCATCTGTGCTCAGAATAAAGTCTCCCGGTCTGTACCACCCGGGCTGTTGTTATCCCTTCCTGTTCCTGATGCCCCATGGCAACACATTGCCATGGACTTTGGTACAGATATGCCCTCTTCTGCCGGATGTACAGCTATCTGGGTGGTCGTGGACCGGCTCTCCAAGATGGCGCACTTCGTTCCTTTGGCTGGACTGCCCTCGGCTGCTGAACTTGCTAAACTGTTCGTGAGACACATTATCTGCTTGCATGGTCTACCTTGGCATATTTTTTCCGATCGCAGAGTCCAGTTTACCTCTAAGCTCTGGAAAGTTTTTTGCCGGCTGCTTGAAGTTTAGCTGGACTTCTCTTCCGGTTATCATCCCCAGACCAACGGGCAAGTAGAGCGGGTCATTCAAATATTAGAGAACTATCTCCGGCATTTTGTTTCAGCCCAACACGACAACTGGGTACAATTGCTACCTTGGGCTGAATTCTCCTATAACAACCACTCTAGTGAGTCTACTGGATCCTCTCCGTTCTTTGTCAATTATGGACAACACCCTCGTATTCCTCTCCCTGTTCCTAAATCTTCTGGGGTACCAGCTGCGGATTCCTCTTTTAGGGATTTTTTTTGAAGATTTGGCATGACACCAAGGACTGCATCAACAAAGCGGTGACTCGCATGAAAACGAATGCAGACAAGAGAAGAAAACCGCCTCAGTTCTTGTCTGGAGATAAGGTATGGCTCTCCTCTAAAAACATCTAGGGTTCCTAGTTTCAAGTTTGCTCCTAGGTTCCTTGGACCCTTTGAAGTATTGAGGAGGATCAATGAAGTGACATATAAGTTACGCCTGCCTCTCTCTCTACGTATTTCTAATGCCGTCCACGTGTCCTTACTAAAACCAAGTTCTTAATCGCTTCTCTACTGCTCCTTCTACTCCTACTCCGGTATCTGGAGATTCTGACGAGATATTTGAGGTCAAAGACATCCTTGACATCAAGAAGAGTGGCAAGAAGACCTACTATCGTGTGGACTGGAAGGGCTTTGCTCCTGAGTCGAGGTCCTGGAACCAGAGGAGAACATTCATACTCCAAACTTGGTAAAAAGTTTTCTGTCTCGCCGTGGACATAAGAAGAGGGGGCGTCAAAGGGAGCTACTGTACGCTGCTGTTCCCCTGCTTACCACCTTGGTCCCGGGCGCTGTGTTCAGCGGTGATCTTCTGCCAGTGTTTCCTCTCAGCCCTGGCCACAGAAGGCTTGCTGCTTGTTTCCTGCAGCACTTCCTTAAGGACCGGCGTGCATTACTTCCTGTGCTTTATGAGTTAGATTATGTGACCTTGCTGACCAATCCTAGCCCTCCTGCACATATATAAGTGGCTCAGCCCCCTTTCCAGATGCCTCAGTGTCAAGGTCCTTGTGTCCTGCTAAGGTTCCTGATATCTGCTTGTGTTCCTGACTCGTACTTGTATTCTTGGACTCTGCTACCTGTTTTATCCCTGCCTGCTTGCCTTGACTCTCCTGTTGCTGATCCAGATTGCCTGACCTGTACCTGTGCCGCCTGCTCTGACCTATTGCCTGTTTGACTTTGCCTCTGCCTTCTGTCCTGCACTGTTGTTCCTGGTTACGACTCGGCCTGCTGACAACGCCTGTACCTCTGATACCTCGTTTAGGTACCTCCCAGTCCACCTAGACCCGCTGCCTTGTGTGCCAATCCTCCTCAAGAGGTAGCGACCTGGTGTTCCCCTCGGGAAAGTCTATCCCCACCATCAGGGATACTGTGAAGATCGAGGGATTCACTTAGAGAACGCCCTTAGAGGAGGTAGGACACGTGGCACAGTGGGTTCCCACCTGCTGGTTCATGAAAACTTCTATGTACCATTCTGTCTTGTAATTAGCTGTATGCGGTTAGACCAGGGGTGGGGAACCTTTTTGCTGCCAAGGGCCATATTGGTATTTGTAACATCTCAACTTAGAAATTTGACTACTTTATTTGGTCAGAAACATAAAATTAACTTAGGGGTAAGTTACATAAATTGTGCTATCAATAAAAAAAAAATACAGAGCTCTGTATTTTTGCAGCACAAAATGGCGCCTGCACTATACACATATACACATATATCTCTAGTACAGGCGCCATTTTGACCAAATATAGCAGTCTAATTTTTAAGTTGAGAATGTTATGTATTTAGTTCTTTATTTGGCATCAATAACAGTCAAGCTCATCCCAGAGAGGGGTTTACCCAGCTTTCATTCTGCCTGCCACTGTCCCTTCCTCTTCCTTCGCAATGGTCTCTGCCTTTGTCCCTTTCATCAGACCCCCAGCCTCAGATCAGACCCTCCCTAGCCTCCATTAGCCTCAGATCAGACCCCCAAAGTCTACATTAGACTCAGATCAGATCCCCCCAGCCTCAGATCAGTCCCCCATTAGACGCCCAAACTCTCCAACAGCCACAGATCAGACCCTCCCTAGCCTCCATTAGCCTCAGATCAGCCCCATCAGACCTCCAAAGTCTCCATCAGCCTCAGATCAGACCGTACCTAGCCTCCATTAGCTTCAGATCAGACCCCCAAAGTCTTCATCAGACTCAGACCGAACCCCCGCAGCCTCAGATCAGACCCTCCCCACCCTCTATTAGCCTCAGATCAGCACCTATCAGTCCCCCCCCAGCATCAGATCAGCCTTCATCAGAACCCTAAGCTTTCATCAGCCTTAGAACACACCATCAGACCCCCCCAGCCTCAGATCAGACCGCCATCAGATCATCCCTAGCCTCCATTAGCCTCAGATCAGGCCCTCCCCACCCACGATTAGCCTCAGATCAGCCACCATCAGAACCCTCAGCCTCAGAACACACCATCAGACCCCCAGCCTTAGATGAGCCCCCCCATCAGACGCTCCCCACCATCCAATAGCCTCAGATCAGCCTCTATCAGCCACCCAGCCTCAGATCAGAACCCCAAGCCTAAATCAGACTCAGATTACACCATCAGAACCCCCAAAGTCTCCATGAGCCTCAGATCAGACCCCCCAGCCTCAGATCAGTCCCCCATCAGACCATCTCCAGCCTCCATTAGCTTCAGCTCAGATCCCCATCAGATCATATCAGCCTCCATTTGCCTCAGATCAGCCACGATCAGATCCCCCCAGCCTCACATCAGTCCCCATCAGACCATCTCCAGCCTCCATTAGCCTCAGATCAGCCTCATCAGAGCCCCCAGCCTCAGATCAGACCCCTAGCCTGACACTGTAAGTGTCAGGACACAGAGCGGAACTGGAAGTAGACCAGGAAGGTACAACGCTGTTCTCACCTTTCTGTGCCTCCCGCATGCTTATTCCATAATGGAAGTGCTCTTTAGTATTTGCACTATATGCTCTGGCAGGGCTGGAGGTTCCCCGCCCCTGGGTTAGACCAAAGTGCCTGCACCAGATGTTTAATCAGCCAGAGCCCCGGGATTGATCTGTTTTGGGTTTAGACGCCATCTGTAAGATAAGGCGAGGTCTACACGACGACATTTGTCGCATTAATGTTGCGCGACAATTTTTATAATGGTAGCCTATGGTGTCGCAATGCGACATGCTGCAAAACCAGAATGGATTTATCATTATAAAAATTGTTGCGCGACACTGGTGCGACATCAATGTCGCACGACACATGTTGCAGTATAGTTGTGTCCTAATGTTGTCGTGTAGACCTAGCCTTAGTGAATCTGCCCCCTTGTCTCTAGCGGTTGGCGTTCTCTGTTCTTCGGTGCTTGCCGAGCCTTTAGGCTAGGTCTACACGACGACATGTGTCGCGCGACAATAAGTCGCAAGACACAGGGCACAACTACAATGCAACATTTTGTCGCACCAATGTTGCGCAACAATTTTTATAATGATAGTCTATGGTGTCGCACTCCGACATGCTGCGACTGCGATGCGACAATCACAGAAAAATCCATTTTGAATGACAGGACAGTCGCAGCATGTCGTAATACAACACCATAGACTACCATTATAAAAATTGTCGTGCGGCAAATGTCGTTGTGTAGCCCTAGCCTTAGTGAATCTGCCCCCTTGTCTCTGGTGGTTGGCGTGTGCTGCTCTTCCGTTACACGTTGCTTTTGTCAGTTGTTTTGCTGCTACTGATCTGCGCCTTGAGTTCCTGCGCGGTGAATGTGAGCCCTGTATAAATCCTGTGAAGGTTTCTCTATCTTCCAGACGGCCGTCCTGTATGTGGTTATATTTGTATAAATCTTCTGGATATCAAGCACCGACCTTCATCTACTGAGTATGGGCAGCATGCCTCCATGAGCCGACCTGTGCCACAGCATCGCACGTCCTACAAGCTGTGGTGTGGGAGGTCGGCCGTGGATGGGGTATATGGGGGATGGTTATTACATAGAAGCAAGCACGCTTGGGCTTGTGAGGTCTCTATAATTGTGTCACCTCTGAGAACAGAAGCTGAAGGCAAAAACCCGGGAGTCAACAGGATGATTACCGACTAAACGAAAATGACTTCACCCTCGAGGCAGAACATCATGAGAATTGTCATAAGAGCCACCCTAAGATACTGGCCACGCTCCCTTGCAGCCAGCGTGCTCCATACATAGTGCCAGCATGCAGAGCGCCCCCAGTGCACAGAGCATCGGGATGGGACATTGTGGTTACATCCTCTACTACAAGGACAAGCACCCTGAGGAAGGCATCTCTCCTGCAGCAAGATGGAGATGGTGGAATCATATGTAACACCTCGAAGATGGGAAGTAACAAGAATAATAGTGTAATTATATAATAGCACCATCCGAGTGTCTACAACAGTGACACCCAAGGAGGAGGACATCCTGATACCTCCTACAGCTCATGCAGGCAGAGCAGAGAGAGCTCAGTCATTCTCAACCCGTCCGCCCCCTGAATTCACATCGGGCTGCATAATAGAGCACTAGAGCGATGGGTTTTCACAATTAATATGGCAGATTATTATTATTATTACTTTTAATTAGTTTTTATTAACATTTTCAAAATACAGTAGCTAATCAGAAGTCTGTTATAACATCATGTGATCAGTATCAGGCGCAGTATTAAGGGACATTTAAAGAGTCATTCAATAAAGAAATATATCCCTGCGCCCAAGGAATTCATCAATAAAATCTGCATGAAAGGTAATAAAAGTCCTGTCAGTCCCGGAGGATCTGCTAAACCCCTGCAGATGATATATAGATCTCCGGGAGCCTCTCTTGAGCACATGCTGGAGACCCTCTCACTACCCCGACCACGGACTCCTCTCTGCATGTACATAGAGTCCTGTCTAGGTAACAATTGTACCCAGTTGTCATGTTGAGCTGAAACAAAATGCCGAAGATAATTCTCCAATATCTGATTGACCCGCTCTACTTGTCCGTTGGTTTGAGGCAAAGAGCTCTCCAGAGCTTGGAGGTAAACTGGACTCCCCGATCAGAAACAATATGCCCAGGTAAACCATGCAGACGAAATATATGTTTCACGAACAGTTTAGAAAGTTCCGCAGTCAAGGGCAATCCAGTCAAAGGAACGAAGTGTGCCATCTTAAAGAAGCGGTCCACGACCACCCAAATCACGGTACATCCAGCCGAAGAGGGCAGATCTGTAATAAAGTCCATGGCAATGTGTCTGGTCTTGCCATGGAGCATCAGGAACAGGTAGCGGTAAAAACAGACCATTTTATTTTGAGCACAGATGGTGCAGGCTGAGACATAATCACGCTAATCCTTGGACAATGTGGGCCATCAGTAGTGGCGAGACACCAGTTCTGTGGTCTTGTGGATCCCTGGGTGACCAGCCAGTTTGGAGTTGTGCCCCCATGTTAGGATACATTTTCTTTTGGCAGATGGCATGAATGTCCTCCCCGGAGGGATGTCTCTTACCAGGAGAGGAGCCACTGTGATCAAGCATGCAGGATCTACAATGTATTGGGGCTCCTCCTGCTGGTCTGCAAAGTCAAATGACCGAGACAGAGCATGCGCCTTGATGTTTTTCTCAGCCCGGGGAAAGTGCAACTCAACATCTAAAACGAGAGAAGAAGAGTGCCCATCTGGCTTGGCGAGGGTTCAGATGCTGAGCTGTCTGCAGATATGTGAGGTTCTTGTGATGAGGGAAGAATTATCACCAGATGCTGGGCCCCCTCCAACAGATAACGCCACTCGTCCAAGGCAAGTTTTATGGCCAGAAGTTCTCTGTCTCCTATACAGTAATTCCTCTCGGCTGGTGAGAAGAGTTTGGAGCAGGGGCGTAACTATAGTGGAAGCAGGGGAATCGGCTGCTTTGGGGCCCTGACCCAGAAGGGGCCCATCCAGGAGGAGAAGGACTAAAAGATTTTGTCAGGGCTCCCTCAACAGTATTACACAAGGAAATTATATCTAGTGGCAGTATCGGCAGTGTAGGAAATGGATGGAACAGCTGCCGGGCCTGGTCTGAGAGAGCGATATTTACTAGCCACAGGAATGGGGGCGGCACAAAAGGAAGGGGTTGCAAAAAAGTTACTGGAGGAGGGGGGCCCATTCAAAAATTTGCTGTGGGGCCCAGTTTTTCTAGGTACGCCACTAGTTTGGTAAACATCTTGCCCTTGGGACCTCTCTGTAGTAGAACAGCACTGGCTCCTATGTAGGAGGCGTCCACTTCTAGAAAGAATTGGCGGGAGACATCGGGATGATGCAGAACAGGTGCAGAAGCAAAAGACTTCCTTATTCAGATAAAGCCAGCCTCTGCCTCTGGAGTCCAGTCTTTACCCCTTTCCTAGTAAGAGCGGAGATCGGAGATGTAAGGGATAAAAAATTCTGGCTGAATTGTGGATAGAAATTAGCGAATCCCAGGAAGCGCTGTATAGCCCGAAGACGCTGTGGGCAGGGCCAGTTCATTACTGCCTTCAACTTTTCCGGATCCATCTGCAACCAAGCATTCGAGATGACGTATCCGAGAAACGGTCCAGTAGTTTTTTCGAAAAGGCATTTCTCGAGTTTGGCGTAAAGTCAATTTTTTTCTCAAGCGCTGTAATACTAAACGTACATGCTTCCTGTGAGTGGTTAAAACCGGGGAATAGATCAGTATATTGTCCAGATACACTATTATGCAGACATTAAGCAGATCACGGAAGATATCGTTCACCAACTCCTGGAATAAAGCGGGAGCATTCCCCAGACCGAAGGGCATGGCGAGATACTCGTAGCGTCTGTCACGAGTGTTGAAAGCAGTCTTCCACTCATCGACCTTTCGAATGTGGCTAAGATTATATGCGCCGCACAGGTCGAATTTAGTGAAGACCTTAGCTCCCCGGATCCTGTCAAAGAGTTTGTAGATTAGCGGAAGAGGGTATCCATTCTTAATTCTGACTTTATTCAGACCTTGATAGTCGATACAGGGCAGTAAGAAAAACCCAGCACCGGCTGGTGAAGTAGATTTCCGGATAAACCCCCTCTCGAGGTTTAATGTACTCAGACATAGCTTGGGTCTCGGGAAGTGGTGTACTGCTGCGGGAGTCCAGGCAGGTATACAGGTACAGTAGGCGAGGAAGCAGGTCGGACCTCCGATAGGCAGGTGGAATGACAGGATGATCCCCAACTTAGAATCTGACCAGAGTTCCGGTCCAGAACTGGAGAGTTCTGACGCAGCAAGGGAAGACCTAGGACAACCCGATTCACGGACGCTGCCAGTGCATAGCAGGAGATCCTCTCAGAATGCAGAACCCCAATTTGCAGCTTGAGGGGCATAGTCACGGAGAGCACTGGTTCACGGAGTGGCAGTCCATTAACGGAAACCACTTACAGAGGCCCTTCTAGACAGAAGGAAGACGCTACTGATGGACCAGAGCTTGCTGAATGAAAATACTGGCTGCCCCAGAGTCCAGGAATGCAGGCACAGACAGTGTGACTCCCTTGTGTGAGAGAGTCAGTTTTGGAGAGGACTTCTCCTTGTCTAGGACCACCTCTCCAACTGATCCTAGACATTGGCGTTTCCCGGCTTCTGTGGACAATTACGCACAAAGTGGGCCTTGCCTCCACAATACAGACACAGGTTCTCTGCTTTACAGTCTAAACGTTCCTGGTCAGACAATCAAAGGCGCTCTATTTGCATGAGCACTTCAGGTGGGGTGGACACTAGAGGAAGGAGCAGCTCCTGGAAGGATGGAGCCAACCGGGGTGGCCTTCTGGTGCACGCGACCTCCTTAGAACGTTTCTTGATAATCATCTATCCTTGTAGCCAAGGTGATCAGGCCATTCAGAGTAGACGGAAGGTCACGAAGTTCATCCTTAATCCGGTCAGAAAGGCCCTCCCAGAACACCGCCAGTTGAGCCTCATTGTTTATGCAAGTTCGGCAGCCAGGGTAAGAAACTGAATGATGTACTGACCCACAGACGAGGAACCCTGCCGTTGACATAGCAGAGCTGAGGCAGCGGAGGACGTGCGGCCTGGGTCTTCAAAGACCAGCCGGAAGGTAGCCAGAAAAGACTGCAGATTTGTAGTCTCAGGACCTCCATGTTCCCAAATATGATTTGCCCAAGTAAGGGCCTAATCAGACAGCAGAGACACGATGAAGGCAGCCTTGGACCGCTCAGTGGGAAACTTCTGCCCATGCAACTCAAAGTGGATCAAACGCTGGTTCAGGAATCCATGACAGGTTTTTGGATTTCCACCAGCGGTACCCAAATCCGGACTCCCCGTTGTGGGAACTGCAGGAGTAGCTGCGCCTGACGACCCTGCAGTAGCTGGAGACGAGATGGTATCCAGACATTTTGCAAGAACTGCATCAAGATATCCTGACGTTCACTCTGGCGCTTTACTTTACATAACCGTTCCTGGACGACAGGCTTGGGATGACCAGCGGGGTCCAAGGCCTCAGTGTACTGTCACGGATCAGCGGGTGTGAACCCACTGAGCCACTGACTAGCTATACTCTGGAGGGGCGTGTCTAAGCAACTACCTGGTTTTCACTAGAGCCTCTCATGGTGAGGATAGACTTGAGCGTTAGGGTAGGTGCCAGTGGCTACTCCAGAGAAATCCCTGAGTCAGTGGCAGCTGGTCCGGACGGACCAGGAAGCACCTGAGTAGGTACCAAAAGTACAAGCGTAGTCAGGCGGGCAGAGACGTTACCAGGAGCACCGGTGCAGGACCGAAGTATGATGCAGAGATGTCATCAGACAGGCAATAGGTCAGGGCAGGCGGCACAGGTACAGGTCAGGCAATCCGGGTCGGCAACAGGAGAGTCAAAGCAAGCAGGCAGGGATCAGACGATAAGCAGAGTCCAGGAACGAAGTATAGATCAGGAGCACACGTGAGTACCAGGAACCAGCAAACACAAGGACCTTGACACTGAGGGATCTGGGAAGGGGGCGGAGTCACTTTAGTACATGTAGGGGAGCCAGAGTTAGTCAGCGAGGTCACATGACCTAACCCATGCAGCTCAAAGAGTTGAACAAGAAATAAGCCAAACTTATGCTGTGTCCAGGGCTGAGTGAAATCCTCAGAAGCAATAACATACACAAACAGAGCCTAGGACCGCAGCGGCGCCCGGGACCGTGGCGATAAGCGGGGGAACAGAGGCGTACCGCAGCCCCTGTTACACCCTCTCACTACCTCGATAACCGGACGGTTGTTGGGGGTTAGGGTTGGGGCGGGGGGGCTTCCAGATTTCAAATATTGCTTTTTTCTCTGCAGCTGAAACCATGTGTAATAATTCCAGGCCTGTTTTGTATATTGTGTTGTGTGTTATCCATAGAGCCCATAATGAAATCTAAAAAGGTGCTGAGTGTGAAATGTGTGAACCTAACCCCAGACCTGTGTGTGTGAGCATAGCCATGTACAGTGACATTCAAGAATACCATATCTACAGCAAATATGGCAGATTAAAAGCATTGTCCCCTTGACCCTTATATTATCAGTCACTCCACCAGAAGAATAGTGAGTGCAGCTCTGGAGTATAATACAGGATGTAACTCAGGATCAGTACAGGATAAGTAATGTATGTACACAGTGACTGCACCAGCAGAATAGTGAGTGCAGCTCTGGAGTATAATACAGGATGTAACTCAGGATCAGTACAGGATAAGTAATGTATGTACACAGTGACTGCACCAGCAGAATAGTGAGTGCAGCTCTGGAGTATAATACAGGATGTAACTCAGGATCAGTACAGGATAAGTAATGTATGTACACAGTGACTGCACCAGCAGAATAGTGAGTGCAGCTCTGGAGTATAATACAGGATGTAACTCAGGATCAGTACAGGATAAGTAATGTATGTACACAGTGACTGCACCAGCAGAATAGTGAGTGCAGCTCTGGAGTATAATACAGGATGTAACTCAGGATCAGTACAGGATAAGTAATGTATGTACACAGTGACTGCACCAGCAGAATAGTGAGTGCAGCTCTGGAGTATAATACAGGATGTAACTCAGGATCAGTACAGGATAAGTAATGTATGTACACAGTGACTGCACCAGCAGAATAGTGAGTGCAGCTCTGGAGTATAATACAGGATGTAACTCAGGATCAGTACAGGATAAGTAATGTATGTACACAGTGACTGCACCAGCAGAATAGTGAGTGCAGCTCTGGAGTATAATACAGGATGTAACTCAGGATCAGTACAGGATAAGTAATGTATGTACACAGTGACTGCACCAGCAGAATAGTGAGTGCAGCTCTGGGGTATAATACAGGATGTAACTCAGGATCAGTACAGGATAAGTAATGTATGTACACAGTGACTGCACCAGCAGAATAGTGAGTGCAGCTCTGGAGTATAATACAGGATGTAACTCAGGATCAGTACAGGATAAGTAATGTATGTACACAGTGACTGCACCAGCAGAATAGTGAGTGCAGCTCTGGAGTATAATACAGGATGTAACTCAGGATCAGTACAGGATAAGTAATGTATGTACACAGTGACTACACCAGCAGAATAGTGAGTGCAGCTCTGGAGTATAATACAGGATGTAACTCAGGATCAGTACAGGATAAGTAATGTATGTACACAGTGACTGCACCAGCAGAATAGTGAGTGCAGCTCTGGAGTATAATACAGGATGTAACTCAGGATCAGTACAGGATAAGTGATGTATGTACACAGTGACTGCACCAGCAGAATAGTGAGTGCAGCTCTGGAGTATAATACAGGATGTAACTCAGGATCAGTACAGGATAAGTAATGTATGTACACAGTGACTGCACCAGCAGAATAGTGAGTGCAGCTCTGGAGTATAATACAGGATGTAACTCAGGATCAGTACAGGATAAGTAATGTATGTACACAGTGACTGCACCAGCAGAATAGTGAGTGCAGCTCTGGAGTATAATACAGGATGTAACTCAGGATCAGTACAGGATAAGTAATATATGTACACAGTGACTGCACCAGCAGAATAGTGAGTGCAGCTCTGGAGTATAATACAGGATGTAACTCAGGATCAGTACAGGATAAGTAATGTATGTACACAGTGACTGCACCAGCAGAATAATGAGTGCAGCTCTGGAGTATAATACAGGATGTAACTCAGGATCAGTACAGGATAAGTAATGTATGTACACAGTGACTGCACCAGCAGAATAGTGAGTGCAGCTCTGGAGTATAATACAGGATGTAACTCAGGATCAGTACAGGATAAGTAATGTATGTACACAGTGACTGCACCAGCAGAATAATGAGTGCAGCTCTAGAGTATAATACAGGATGTAACTCAGGATCAGTACAGGATAAGTAATTAGTATATGTACACAGTGACTGCACCAGCAGAATAGTGAGTGCAGCTCTGGAGTATAATACAGGATGTAACTCAGGATCAGTACAGGATAGGTAATGTATGTACACAGTGACTGCACCAGCAGAATAATGAGTGCAGCTCTGGAGTCTAATACAGGATGTAACTCAGGATCAGTACAGGATAAGTAATGTATGCACACAGTGACTGCACCAGCAGAATAGTGAGTGCAGCTCTGGAGTATAATACAGGATGTAACTCAGGATCAGTACAGGATAAGTAATGTATGTACACAGTGACTCCACCAGCAGAATAGTAAGTGCAGCTCTGGAGTATAATACAGGATGTAACTCAGGATCAGTACAGGATGAGTAATGTATGTACACAGTGACTGCACCAGCAGAATAGTGAGTGCAGCTCTGGAGTATAATACAGGATGTAACTCAGGATCAGTACAGGATAAGTAATGTATGTACACAGTGACTGCACCAGCAGAATAGTGAGTGCAGCTCTGGAGTATAATACAGGATGTAACTCAGGATCAGTACAGGATAAGTAATATATGTACACAGTGACTGCACCAGCAGAATAGTGAGTGCAGCTCTGGAGTATAATACAGGATGTAACTCAGGATCAGTACAGGATAAGTAATGTATGTACACAGTGACTGCACCAGCAGAATAGTGAGTGCAGCTCTGGAGTATAATACAGGATGTAACTCAGGATCAGTACAGGATAAGTAATTAATATATGTACACAGTGACTGCACCAGCAGAATGAGTGAGTGCAGCTCTGGAGTATAATACAGGATGTAACTCCAGGATCAGTACAGGATAGGTAATGTATGTACACAGTGACTGCACCAGCAGAATAATGAGTGCAGCTCTGGAGTCTAATACAGGATGTAACTCCAGGATCAGTACAGGATAAGTAATGTATGCACACAGTGACTGCACCAGCAGAATAGTGAGTGCAGCTCTGGAGTCTAATACAGGATGTAACTCAGGATCAGTACAGGATAAGTAAATGTATGTACACAGTGACTACACCAGCAGAATGAGTGAGTGCAGCTCTGGAGTATAATACAGGATGTAACTCAGGATCAGTACAGGATAAGTAATGTATGTACACAGTGACTGCACCAGCAGAATAGTGAGTGCAGCTCTGGAGTATAATACAGGATGTAACTCAGGATCAGTACAGGATAAGTGATGTATGTACACAGTGACTGCACCAGCAGAATAGTGAGTGCAGCTCTGGAGTATAATACAGGATGTAACTCAGGATCAGTAGAGGATAAGTAATGTAGGTACACAGTGACTGCACCAGCAGAATAGTGAGTGCAGCTCTGGAGTATAATACAGGATGTAACTCAGGATCAGTACAGGATAAGTAATGTCTGTACACAGTGACTGCACCAGCAGAATAGTGAGTGCAGCTCTGGAGTATAATACAGGATGTAACTGATGATTTTCCTAGTCCATGACGTAAAGTCATAGTTTTATTAAAGACACGGAGGCGAGTATTGCTATCTCCTTCTTTACTGTCCACCAATAGCAGCAAAGAGAAACAAATTTACATAATTAAGTAACCCAGGTAACAGTACCACCCCTTATCAAGTCCATAAAAGGCAGTCCATTCCATAACTCTTCCTCTTTCTTTGAAAACACTGGCACCAAAACCCGGAAGAACCAGAAGATCCAAAACAGCAACCAAGGGCCGCCAAATTGACCTTACGAAGTTAACTAGCTGAAAACCGGACAGCAAGCGAAGAACACACAGTCCTGGTGTAGAAATCCGAGATCAACCGCCGACATCCATGAGGCTCCAACCACAGAGGAAGGCATCAACCTAAGGAGAAGAAAGGCAACGTGTAGGTAAATGTGCAAATACCCAGAGGTATAAAAGAGGGTCAATAACAGAGCTCCAAGGAAAACAGGCAAAGTACAATAACATGGCATGAAAACGCAAAACAAAATAAAAGGGTAGGGACCCAGGGTGGGCAATACTGCCTCCGTGTCTTTAATAAAACTATGACTTTACGTCATGGACTAGGAAAATCATCAGTTTTACAGCAAGACACGGAGGCTCCTATTACAAGTTTAAAGCTGCGCAACCAGAGGATCAAGCGGATGAGGAGGAGGACGGAAATAATACTCCCTGAAGGTAGAGGCTCTGGACCAGTCAGCCAAACGTAGGACGTCCTCCAACCGTGCTCCCGCCACGACCATGGAAGTGGCCGCGGCGCCACGAGCCGAATGAGCCGTGAAAATGGAAGTATCAATACCTGCTAAGGAAAGAACCCACTTCATCCACAGCGCCAAGGTAGGACTGGAGACCGGCCCAAGCAGGTGACGAAAGGAAATGAACAAATTAGGAGCCGCAGGAGGCGCAGGGACCGCGTGCGGTTCTCGTAGACCTTAAGGCAAGCCACCGGACACAATGCCGGGGAAGAAGGAAAATAAGGATAACATACCTCACGGATGTCCGTCTTGGTCCGCCTGGAAATATTAAATGACACTCCCGTAGGAGTGAAAGAACGCGCATCGAAGTCCAGCGCCCGGACATCGGACACGCGCTTGCAAGACACTAGACAAAACAGCGTCAAGAGCTTGGCAGAGAGTTGGCGCAACGACAAGTCCTCATTGGCCGGCCAGGCAGCCAAAAAGGAGAGAACCAACGACACATCCCAGGTAGTAGAGAAGCGGGGTCGAGGAGGACGAGACAACCTAGAACCCCTGAGGAGACGACAAACAAGGGGATGTTTGCCGGCAGGAACCCCTCAAATCCCGATGGGACGAGGAAATTGCAGAACGGAAAAGGTTGAGAGTACGGTAGGCCTTACCTGCCTCAAACAAAGATGTGAGAAACTGAAGAAGGTCCGTCACAGGTGCCGAAACGGGATCCAAGTCCCGTTCCAGGCACCAAGCAGACCAAGTTCTCCAGGCCGCTCTATACGCCTTCCTAGTGCCGGGAGCCCATGCACTGTCCAGGAGCTGTCTAGTCTGGACCGAAACCCCTTCGATCTCTCCGGGCAACCGGAGATCAGGCAGGCCAGGAGAGAGGGATCCGTCGATCAGGAGGGGGTGAAAGTTCCCCGCGGGTCTCGGAGAGATTCGGATTGAAGAGGAAGGTAAAGGGCACATCCAGGAGGAGTTCCAGGAGGGTCGGGAACCAGCATTGGGACGTCCAGAATGGGACTATAAGGACTATCTCGGTCTGGTGACGTCGAACCTGCAGCAGGGTCCTCGGGATCATGGCAAATGGAGGGAAGGCATAAGGACGAGGAGGCGACCATGTCTGGAGGAAGGCATCCACCGCTTCCGCTTCCGGATCCGGGCGCCAACTGAAGAATCGTGGTAGTTGGGCATTGAGTCTGGAGGCAAACAGGTCCACAGTTAAGGGGCCCCAGGCGTCGGAGATCCGCGAGAATATCTCCGGATCCAACATCCAGTCGCTGCTGTCTGAGAAATACCTGGAGCTGAAGTCCGCCCGGGAATTGTGGAGTCCTGGGATGTACTCCGCTTGGACCATAATGTCCCTGGAAAGGCAGTAGGACCAAAAATCCTTGGCCAAACGAGCCAGGGTGGCTGAGTGCGTCCCTCCAAGCTTGTTGATGTATCGCACGGCCGACACATTGTCCATCCGGAGGCGGATGCAGGCAGTCGCCCTCCCGCAGGAGAAGCTGCGGATCGCGAATGAGCCCGCCAGAAGTTCCAGCGCATTTATGTGAAGACGAGATTCTTCTGGGGACCAACGACCTCCCGTGGACATGCCCTCGCAATGGGCGCCCCATCCCAGAAGGCTCGCATCTGACTCCACTGTGAACTCGGGTTGGAGGCCAAAAATGGCCCTGCCGTTCCATGCCTGGAGGTTGGAAATCCACCACGAAATCTCGTCCCTGGCTTCCGCGTCTAGGATGACCGGGTCCGCAAAAGATGCCCGGCCCGTAAGTGTGAAATCTTCAGCCTCTGGAGGGCACGGTAATAAAGTGGTGCAGGGAACACGGCCTGAATGGATGAGGCAAGCAGCCCGATGAGGCGTGCCAGATGACGAAGAGAAAGGTGAGGCAGAGTGAGCGCATGTCTCAGTTCCTTGCGGATGGAGCGTAGTTTCGCCGTCGGGAGGCTGAGGGATTCCGACAGGGAATCCACCATGAAGCCCAGAAACTCCATGCGCTGGGAGGGAGGAGACAGGACTTCTCCGCATTGATAAGGAATCCCAGCCGGGAGAGGAGGTCCATAGACCACTGCAAGTGTAGAAGCAGGGTCGTCTGGCACTGGTGGAGGATGAGGATGTCGTCGAGATAGATGATCAGTCTCACCCCTGGCTGCGGAGCCAGGACATCACCGGGCGCAGGAGCTTGGTGAAGCACCAGGGGCGGAGGAAAGTCCGAGCGGGAGGCAGGTGAAGCGCCAGAGATCCCTCGCCAAAGAAACTGCAAAAGGTCCCTGGAGGACGCCGCAATGGGAACAGTAAGATAGGCGTCCTTCAGGTCGAGCTTGACCATCCAATCCCCGGGAGGAGGAGATCCCGGAGGAGGTGGATGCCCTCCATCTTGAAGTGCCTGTAGCGTACGATGGAGTTGAGGCGCGCAGGTTGATGACCGGCCGCATCTGACCCCCTTTCTTCTGTACGAGAAAGATGGAACTGATCACGCCCTGATGGGAGGGGGAAGCACGTTCTATGGCGGCTTTGTGGAACAGATCGGACAGTTCTGAATCCACCAGGGGAGAGCCCTGAGGTGGGATAGAGGGTAGTCGCTGGTGAAGACCGGCCTGAAGTGGAGGGGCGACCAGGTCTATGTGGAAACCCAGAACCGTCTGCAGAACCCACGGGTCGGATGATATCTCTGACCAACTTTGGAAAAAATACTGGAGTCTGCCCCCCACAGAAGGACCTGAAGAAACAGTTAGATGGGTGAGACTTACCATAGGACTTTCGTGAGAAAGGAGCGCCACGGGCGGGCCTGGATCTCCAGTTGCCTCCTCTGGACGGGAAGAACGAGGAAGAGGATGCGGCTCTGAAGTCCTGATGTTGTCCCTGTCTCTGCGAGTAGGAGCCTCTGCCCGCGGTGCGGGCGTAGAAGGAGGAGCGGCCGGACAGACGGCCCCTTGTACTGCCGGCCCTGGTAGAGACCCGTCCCTGGAAGACGCGCCTCATAGAGGATTGTGCCTTATCCAAGGCCGTGAAGGCGCCTACATAACGGCCGAGCTCTTTGATGAAAGAGTCGCCGAATAGGAGACCCTGAGCCTCTTTCCCTGCTTCAGAGAGGGCTAGGTTGGAGAGTTTGGGGTCTATTTTGAAAAGTATTGCCCTGCGTCTCTCGATAGAAAGGGCCGAGTGGCGTTGCCTGTGACACAAATGGCGCGTTGCGCTCAACCCCTCAATTCCTCCGGGTCTACCGGGGCCCCGTAATTCTGGCTGATTCAGCCATTTCAAAAATTTTTGTCAATGGGCCGAAGCGTCAAGCAATTTGTCTTGACAGCCGCGAAGACGGCGTCAATCCCTTACGGGGTTCCACCCGATTTGGCCAGAAATTGGGATAACTTGGGATCGACCACCGGTGTGTCGCAGACCTTGTTGGGAACAATGGGTCTTGGACATTCCGCCCTGAGTTTGTTCCGGGTCTCCTTGGTAAGAGACTGCCGGACCCAGCGCTCTAGGTAAGAGCCAATGTGGTCAAGAGGGGCCCATTCTGCGGAGCGAGGGTGGTGGAGGGCATTAGGGTCGAACAATAATTCCCCAGTGTGGTCCACCAGTGCAGAGGATCCCCAGGTGTAATAAGGTCAGAGGCGGATGAGGTGGTGGCTACTGGGGCTGTGCCTAAATCTGCCGTCTCCTCGTCCGAGGAGGCGGAGTGATCCAGTAGGGATCATAATCGGGATCGGCCTCCGAATCGGAGGATTCAGTGTGCGTTCTAGCGCACTTCCAAGAACGCGCCCTTTCAGCCCTGGGCGGAGGGGCTCTTTGCGTGATCCTTGCACGCGTTCCATGGTGGTCAAGTTAACACCTCTCTCATCATCTCCCGTAGGAGGGTTAGTCATGATGGGCATAGGGACCTGAGAAAGCGTCAGAGGGACGGTCAGGTATATGGTCAGCAAGAGCCCTAGATATGGACTGGGCAATAACTGAGGACATAGAGTCCATGGCCGCAGAAATGGCCGCAGAGACTGACCTCTGAATATCTATTGCCCGGTGGTCACCCAGAGAGGTGGGGGCAGGCACATCAGGGGAGGATGGAGTGGACTGTGGGTTGGGGAGGCCATTTTGATATAGGGGAAAGTGAAGGAAGAAAACTGCTGCAAGGGAGAATAAACCAAGCAGCAGGGAAAATACCGGACAGGAGGAAGGGTTAATCACCCCGAGGACAGAGGACAATAGCTCCGGACCGGCAGGGGTTGGAAAAGATGGCCGCCCGATGATCTCGCGAGATCGGGGCCAGGAGTAACGGAAGGCGCCGAGATCTCGCGAGATCACGCGACCGAGCTGGCGGGAGACGGAGCAGAGTGCAGAGAAGAGGAGATGATGTCGGGGGCGTGGCGAAGGGCACAGCGCAGGATGGGAGCGCTGATAAAGACCATAGGAGGAATGGGGGAAGTGAAGGGGAGCGCAGAGGCGCGTCGAGAAACACGGTAAGGATGATCTGAGGAGGGAGGGAGATCTACAGGATACGGCAAACAAATGCCTTAGATTGGGAAGATACCAATACCTCCAGAGTCCACACTGAGAGAACAAATAGGGCAGAAACGCCGAAAGGTAGAAATAGGGATTAGAAAGCCAGATAAATCCATGCAAAAACAATGTAAAATGGTAAATACATATAACACCAGTAGCAGGAAATAAGGTCAAAGAAAAATGATACTTATCTTTGGTGGCAGCAGCAAAGAAAGAGGAAGAGTTATGGAATGGACTGCCTTTTATGGACTTGATAAGGGGTGGTACTGTTACCTGGGTTACTTAATTATGTAAATTTGTTTCTCTTTGCTGCTATTGGTGGACAGTAAAGAAGGAGATAGCAATAGGAGCCTCCGTGTCTTGCTGTAAAACTCAGGATCAGTACAGGATAAGTAATATATGTACACAGTGACTGCACCAGCAGAATAATGAGTGCAGCTCTGGAGTATAATACAGGATGTAACTCAGGATCAGTACAGGATAAGTAATGTATGTACACAGTGACTGCACCAGCAGAATAATGAGTGCAGCTCTAGAGTATAATACAGGATGTAACTCAGGATCAGTACAGGATAAGTAATTAATATATGTACACAGTGACTGCACCAGCAGAATAGTGAGTGCAGCTCTGGAGTATAATACAGGATGTAACTCAGGATCAGTACAGGATAGGTAATGTATGTACACAGTGACTGCACCAGCAGAATAATGAGTGCAGCTCTGGAGTCTAATACAGGATGTAACTCAGGATCAGTACAGGATAAGTAATGTATGCACACAGTGACTGCACCAGCAGAATAGTGAGTGCAGCTCTGGAGTCTAATACAGGATGTAACTCAGGATCAGTACAGGATAAGTAATGTATGTACATAGTGACTCCACCAGCAGAATAGTAAGTGCAGCTCTGGAGTATAATACAGGATGTAACTCAGGATCAGTACAGGATGAGTAATGTATGTACACCGTGACTGCACCAGCAGAATAGTGAGTGCAGCTCTGGAGTATAATACAGGATGTAACTCAGGATCAGTACAGGATAAGTAATGTATGTACACAGGGACTGCACCAGCAGAATAGTGAGTGCAGCTCTGGAGTATAATACAGGATGTAACTCAGGATCAGTACAGTATAAGTAATGTATGTACACAGTGACTGCACCAGCAGAATAGTGAGTGCAGCTCTGGAGTACAATACAGGATGTAACTCAGGATCAGTACAGGATAAGTAATGTATGTACACAGTGACTGCACCAGCAGAATAGTGAGTGCAGCTCTGGAGTATAATACAGGATGTAGCTCAGGATCAGTACAGGATAAGTAATGTATGTACACAGTGACTGCACCAGCAGAATAGTGAGTGCAGCTCTGGAGTATATACAGGATGTAACTCAGGATCAGTACAGGATAAGTAATGTATGTACACAGTGACTGCACCAGCAGAATAGTGAGTGCAGCTCTGGAGTATAATACAGGATGTAACTCAGGATCAGTACAGGATAAGTAATGTATGTACACAGTGACTGCACCAGCACAATAGTGAGTGCAGCTCTGGAGTATAATACAGGATGTAACTCAGGATCAGTACAGGATAAGTAATGTATGTACACAGTGACTACACCAGCAGAATAGTGAGTGCAGCTCTGGAGTATAATACAGGATGTAACTCAGGATCAGTACAGGATAAGTAATGTATGTACACAGTGACTGCACCAGCAGAATAGTGAGTGCAGCTCTGGAGTATAATACAGGATGTAACTCAGGATCAGTACAGGATAAGTGATGTATGTACACAGTGACTGCACCAGCAGAATAGTGAGTGCAGCTCTGGAGTATAATACAGGATGTAACTCAGGATCAGTACAGGATAAGTAATGTATGTACACAGTGACTGCACCAGCAGAATAGTGAGTGCAGCTCTGGAGTATAATACAGGATGTAACTCAGGATCAGTACAGGATAAGTAATGTATGTACACAGTGACTGCACCAGCAGAATAGTGAGTGCAGCTCTGGAGTATAATACAGGATGTAGCTCAGGATCAGTACAGGATAAGTAATGTATGTACACAGTGACTGCACCAGCAGAATAGTGAGTGCAGCTCTGGAGTATATACAGGATGTAACTCAGGATCAGTACAGGATAAGTAATGTATGTACACAGTGACTGCACCAGCAGAATAGTGAGTGCAGCTCTGGAGTATAATACAGTATGTAACTCAGGATCAGTACAGGATAAGTAATGTATGTACACAGTGACTGCACCAGCACAATAGTGAGTGCAGCTCTGGAGTATAATACAGGATCAGTACAGGATAAGTAATGTATGTACACAGTGACTACACCAGCAGAATAGTGAGTGCAGCTCTGGAGTATAATACAGGATGTAACTCAGGATCAGTACAGGATAAGTAATGTATGTACACAGTGACTGCACCAGCAGAATAGTGAGTGCAGCTCTGGAGTATAATACAGGATGTAACTCAGGATCAGTACAGGATAAGTGATGTATGTACACAGTGACTGCACCAGCAGAATAGTGAGTGCAGCTCTGGAGTATAATACAGGATGTAACTCAGGATCAGTAGAGGATAAGTAATGTAGGTACACAGTGACTGCACCAGCAGAATAGTGAGTGCAGCTCTGGAGTATAATACAGGATGTAACTCAGGATCAGTACAGGATAAATAATGTATGTACACAGTGACTGCACCAGCAGAATAATGAGTGCAGCTCTAGAGTATAATACAGGATGTAACTCAGGATCAGTACAGGATAAGTAATATATGTACACAGTGACTACACCAGCAGAATAGTGAGTGCAGCTCTGGAGTATAATACAGGATGTAACTCAGGATCAGTACAGGATAAGTAATGTATGTACACAGTGACTGCACCAGCAGAATAATGAGTGCAGCTCTAGAGTATAATACAGGATGTAACTCAGGATCAGTACAGGATAAGTAATTAATATATGTACACAGTGACTGCACCAGCAGAATAGTGAGTGCAGCTCTGGAGTATAATACAGGATGTAACTCAGGATCAGTACAGGATAGGTAATGTATGTACACAGTGACTGCACCAGCAGAATAATGAGTGCAGCTCTGGAGTCTAATACAGGATGTAACTCAGGATCAGTACAGGATAAGTAATGTATGCACACAGTGACTGCACCAGCAGAATAGTGAGTGCAGCTCTGGAGTCTAATACAGGATGTAACTCAGGATCAGTACAGGATAAGTAATGTATGTACACAGTGACTGCACCAGCAGAATAGTGAGTGCAGCTCTGGAGTATAATACAGGATGTAACTCAGGATCAGTACAGGATAAGTAATGTATGTACACAGTGACTGCACCAGCAGAATAGTGAGTGCAGCTCTGGAGTATAATACAGGATGTAACTCAGGATCAGTACAGGATAAGTAATGTATGTACACAGTGACTGCACCAGCAGAATAGTGAGTGCAGCTCTGGAGTATAATACAGGATGTAACTCAGGATCAGTACAGGATAAGTAATGTATGTACACAGTGACTGCACCAGCAGAATAGTGAGTGCAGCTCTGGAGTATAATACGTGCATGCTAGTCAAGTTACATCCCTGGCTGGAGGGAAGGGGTTAGATCAACAATAACAATTTGGCATTGGGGGTGGGGGTGCCGTTTCTATTTTTGCCTCTGGCAACATGAAGGCGATGTTCTTCTCTGCCCCTGGCCACAAAGCACTGAGGGTAGGGGGGCCCAAGCTGAACTCTTGCAACAGGGCCCATGAGCCTTTAGGTACGCTCCTGCATAGACATATACTTCAGTTTCTGAGACAGGTCCGGTCCCTGCCCCTTATTGCTTTATTAGTAATAGCCTATTTCTATTAGGGCAATGTATGGGCGACAGGGACTGTAGTAAGTATATATATATTATCTTCTGCTATTGCTATGTACATGCACATGGTGCAGACACAGGAGCTGAGCTGGCACCATTACCTGTCGGTGTCCTCAGTAACATGCAGGTGACACACTGCTGCGGCTGGCAGGATTGGCGCTAGTTCCGGTTCTGCCATTTTAACACTTTTGACATAAACAAAATACACATACAATTTTAATACAAGTAAAAAAGAAAAGAGACGAAAAACACTTCTCAAGCTTTTTTCTCATCAATATCAGACTAAACCCCACATCCCAACGGATCAGCTACAATAATTCTATTTTTTATTGCAAGGGGGGGAGGGGGGCCCAATTCTGAGTTTTGCTATGGGGTCCCATCAGTTCTATGTACGCCCCTGAGGATAAGTAATGTATGTACACAGTGATTGTTTTCTGTAATGATGGTGGATGTCCCCTTTAAGTACATGCTGTGTGTTTGAGGGCTCTCAGTTTCCTGTATAGCTGATGTTGGACTGTCGTGTCTATTCGAGTCGCTGGGTTATCATGTCGCAGTTGCTGTGTCCTCTCTGACGACGTTTCTGGCTGATATTCGAGGTGACGCTATATCTCGTCTCCTTTTTTAGGTCTTTATTATTGACTTTCTATGGTGATTTTTATTTTTACTCATAATTTAGCTTTTCCTTGTAAATGACAAGGACTTTTTGGGCTATTTGACCTGTTAGATCTCACTGGGGCTGAGACCGTGCGGTACTGACAGACAAAAGGAAGGGGGTTGCTGTCTGTTGTGCTGAGGCACCGAGTGCGTGACATTAATCCCATAAAAACAAACCAATAAGATGACACCCAGCGGCCCGCTGCCCTGCTTCCTCAGATGATCGCCAGGTGGTAACACAAAGCAACTATTACTTAACAAAAAGTAATCAGAATATAATCGTCACAATGAATCAAGAAACAAATATAAATACATAAAAAGTAAAAAATAAAATCAGTGCAGCAACCGTGGCTGGAGCCTCGTGGAGTGGACATGACCAACTCCAAACCTTGGCAGAAAACTGACAGAAAGCCTCAGATTCCCGTCCGCAGGTCCCACAGCACAAATACAGATCTACGTAAGAGAATCTACTGGACGAGAAAAATCCTCCAGATACCGAAACCAAAAGGCAGCTGCAAAGCAGAACCAGGGAATCCAACTAGCCACATTCTAGGACAGGGACATCAGGAAGGACCGTGCAGTCCAATCCAACTGCCTGATGAATCCCTGTGGTTAATCCATTAATGATGGAGAAACCGTGTGGAGTCAGCACAGGTCTGCACTACTGGACATACACAGTCCCAGCCTGGGACTGGTCATACAATGGCCACCACTAGAGGGAGCTCTCTACATAAAGATTATACAGCCACCACTAGAGGGAGCTCACTACATACAGATTATACAGCCACCACTAGAGGGAGCTCACTACATACAGATTATACAACCACCACTAGAGGAAGCTCACTACATACAGATTATACATCCTCCACTAGAGGGAGCTCACTACATACAGATTATACAGCCACCACTAGAGGGAGTTCACTACATACAGATTATACAGCCACCCCTAGAGGGAGTTCACTACATACAGATTATACAGCCACCACTAGAGGGAGCTCACTACATACAGATTATACAGCCACCCCTAGAGGGAGTTCACTACATACAGATTATACAGCCACCACTAGAGGGAGCTCACTACATACAGATTATACAGCCACCACTAGAGGGAGCTCACTACATACAGATTATACAGCCACCCCTAGAGGGAGCTCACTACATACAGATTATACAGCCACCCCTAGAGGGAGTTCACTACATACAGATTATACAGCCACCACTAGAGGGAGCCCACTACATACTGATTATACAGCCACCACTAGAGGGAGCTCACTACATACAGATTATACAGCCACCACTAGAGGGAGCTCACTACATACAGATTATACAGTCACCACTAGAGGGAGCTCACTACATACAGATTATACAGCCACCACTAGAGGGAGCTCACTACATACAGATTATACAGCCACCACTAGAGGGAGCTCACTACATACAGATTATACAGCCATCACTAGAGGGAGCTCACTACATACAGATTATGCAGCATCCACCAGAGGGAACTTAATACATACAGGTTATATAGTCACCATTAGAGGGGGCTCACTACATACAGATTATACAGCCACCACTAGAGGGAGCTCACTACATACAGATTATACAGCCTCCACTAGAGGGAGCTCACTACATACAGATTATACAGCCTCCACTAGAGGGAGCTCACTACATACAGATCATACAACCACCACTAGAGGGAGCTCATTACATACAGATTATACAGCCACCACTAGGGGGAGCTTACTACATACAGATTATACAGCCACCACTAGAGGGAGCTCACTACATACAGATTATATAGCCACCACTAGAGGGAGCTCACTACATACAGATTATACAGCCACCACTAGAGGGAGCTCACTACATACAGGTTATACAGCCACCACTAGAGGGAACTCACTACATACAGATTATACAGCCACCACTAGAGGGAGCTCACTACATACAGATTATACAGCCACCAGTAGAGGGAGCTCACTACATACAGATTATACAGTCACCACTAGAGGGAGCTCACTACATACAGATTATACAGCCACCACTAGAGGGAGCTTACTACATACAGATTATACAGCCACCACTAGAGGGAGCTCACTACATACAGATTATACAGCCAGCACTAAAGAGAGCTCACTACATATAGATTATACAGTCACCACTAGAGGGAGCTCACTACATACAGATTATACAGCCACCACTAGAGGGAGCTCACTACATAGAGATTATACAGCCACCACTAGAGGGAGCTCACTACATACAGATTATACAGCCACCACTAGAGGGAGCTCACTACATACAGATTATACAGCCACCACTAGAGGGAGCTCTCTACATAAAGATTATACAGCCACCACTAGAGGAAGCTCACTACATACAGATTATACAGCCACCACTAGAGGGAGCTCACTACATACAGATTATACAGCCACCACTAGAGGGAGCTCACTACATACAGGTTATACAGCCACCACTAGAGGGAGCTCACTACATACACATTATACAGCCACCCCTAGAGGGAGGTCACTACATACAGATTATACAACCACCACTAGAGGAAATTCACTACATACAGATTATACAGCCACCACTAGGGGAGCTCACTGCATACAGATTATACAGCCACCACTAGAGGGAGCTCACTACATACAGATTATACAGCCACCACTAGAGGGAGCTCACTACATACAGATTATACAGCCACCACTAGAGGGAGCTCACTACATACAGATTATACAGCCACCACTAGAGGAAGCTCACTACATACAGATTATACAGTCACCACTAGAGGGATCCCACTAAATACAGATTATACAGCTACCACTAGAGGGAGCTCACTACATACAGATTATATAGCCACCACTAGAGGGAGCTCACTACATACAGATTATACAGCCACCACTAGAGGGAGCTCACTACATACAGGTTATACAGCCACCACTAGAGGGAGCTCACTACATACAGATTATACAGCCACCACTAGAGGGAGCTCACTACATACAGATTATACAGCCACCAGTAGAGGGAGCTCACTACATACAGATTATACAGTCACCACTAGAGGGAGCTCACTACATACAGATTATACAGCCACCACTAGAGGGAGCTTACTACATACAGATTATACAGCCACCACTAGAGGGAGCTCACTACATACAGATTATACAGCCAGCACTAAAGAGAGCTCACTACATATAGATTATACAGTCACCACTAGAGGGAGCTCACTACATACAGATTATACAGCCACCACTAGAGGGAGCTCACTACATAGAGATTATACAGCCACCACTAGAGGGAGCTCACTACATACAGATTATACAGCCACCACTAGAGGGAGCTCACTACATACAGATTATACAGCCACCACTAGAGGGAGCTCACTACATACAGATTATACAGCCACCACTAGAGGGAGCTCACTACATACAGATTATACAGCCACCACTAGAGGGAGCTCACTACATACAGATTATACAGCCACCACTAGAGGGAGCTCACTACATACAGATTATACAGCCACCACTAGGGGGAGCTCACTACATACAGATTATACAGCCACCACTAGGGGGAGATCACTACATGCAGATTATACAGTCACCACTAGAGGGAGCTCACTACATACAGACTATACAGTCACCACTAGAGGCAGCTCACTACATACAGATTATACAGCCACCACTAGAGGGAGCTCACTACATAGAGACTATACAGCCACCACTAGGGGGAGCTCACTACATACAGATTATACAGCCACCACTAGGGGGAGCTCACTACATACAGATTATACAGCCACCACTAGAGGGATCCCACTATATACAGATTATACAGCCACCACTAGAGGGAGCTCACTACATACAGACTATACAGTCACCACTAGAGGCAGCTCACTACATACAGATTATACAGCCACCACTAGAGGGAGCTCACTACATAGAGACTATACAGCCACCACTAGGGGGAGCTCACTACATACAGATTATACAGCCACCACTAGGGGGAGCTCACTACATACAGTTTATACAGCCACCACTAGAGGGAGCTCACTACATACAGATTATACAGCCACCACTAGAGGGAGCTCACTACATACAGATTATACAGCCACCACTAGAGGGAGCTGGCTACATACAGATTATACAGCCACCACTAGAGGGAGCTTACTATATACAGATTATAGAGCCACCACTAGAGGGATCTCACTATTTACAGATTATACAGCCACCACTAGAGGGAGCTCACTACATACAGATTATACAGCCACCACTAGAGGGAGCTCACTACATACAGAGTATGCAGCCACCACTAGGAGGCGCTCACTACATACAGATTATACAGTCACCACTGGAGGGAGCTCACTACATACAGATTATACAGCCACCACTAGAGGGAGCTCACTACATACAGATTATACAGCCACCACTAGAGGAAGCTCACTACATACAGATTATACAGTCACCACTAGAGGGATCCCACTATATACAGATTATACAGCTACCACTAGAGGGAGCTCACTACATACAGTTTATACAGCCACCACTAGAAGGAGCTCACTACATACAGATTATACAGCCACCACTAGAGGGAGCTCACTACATACAGATTATACAGCCACCACTAGAGGGAGCTGGCTACATACAGATTATACAGCCACCACTAGATGGAGCTCACTATATACAGATTATAGAGCCACCACTAGAGGGATCTCACTATTTACAGATTATACAGTCACCACTAGAGGGAGCTCACTACATACAGATTATACAGCCACCACTAGAGGGAGCTCACTACATACAGAGTATGCAGCCACCACTGTAGGGAGCTCACTACATACAGATTATACAGCCACCACTAGAGGGAGCTCACTACATACAGATTAAACAGCCACCACTAGGAGGTGCTCACTACATACAGATTATACAGTCACCACTGGAGGGAGCTCACTACATACAGATTATACAGCCACCACTAGAGGGAGCTCACTACATACAGATTATATAGCCACCACTAGGAGGCGCTCACTACATACAGATTATACAGTCACCACTGGAGGGAGCTCACTATATACAGATTATACAGCCACCACTAGAGGGAGCTCACTACATACAGATTATACAGCCAGCACTAGAGGGAGCTCACTGCATACAGATTATATAGCCACCACTAGAGGGAGCTCACTACATACAGATTATACAGCCACCACTAGAGGGAGCTCACTACATACAGATTAAACAGCCACCACTAGGAGGTGCTCACTACATACAGATTATACAGTCACCACTGGAGGGAGCTCACTACATACAGATTATACAGCCACCACTAGAGGGAGCTCACTACATACAGATTATATAGCCACCACTAGGAGGCGCTCACTACATACAGATTATACAGTCACCACTGGAGGGAGCTCACTATATACAGATTATACAGCCACCACTAGAGGGAGCTCACTACATACAGATTATACAGCCAGCACTAGAGGGAGCTCACTGCATACAGATTATATAGCCACCACTAGAGGGAGCTCACTACATACAGATTATACAGCCACCACTAGAGGGAGCTCACTACATACAAATTATACAGCCACCACTAGAGGGAGCTCACTACATACAGATTATACAGCCACCAATAGAGGGAGCTCGCTACATACAGAATCAGATTATACAGCCACCACTAGAGGGAGCTCACTACATACAGATTATACAGCCACCACTAGAGGGAGCTCACTACATACAGATTATATAGCCACCACTAGAGGGAGCTCACTACATACAGATTATACAGCCACCACTAGAGGGAGCTCACTACATACAGATTATACAGCCACCACTAGAGGGAGCTCACTATATACAGATTATACAGCCAGCACTAGGGGGAGCTTACTACATACAGATTATACAGCCACCACTAGGGGGAGCTCACTACATACAGATTATACAGCCACCACTGGAGGGAGCTCACTAGATACAGATTATACAGT
Source organism: Bufotes viridis (assembly GCA_033119425.1). Classification (NCBI taxonomy): domain Eukaryota; kingdom Metazoa; phylum Chordata; class Amphibia; order Anura; family Bufonidae; genus Bufotes; species Bufotes viridis. The sequence goes on from CM065597.1 coordinate 2,447,383, forward strand.
CACTACTAGAGGGAGCTCACTACATACAGATTATACAGTCACTACTAGAGGGAGTTTACTACATACAGATTATACAGCCACCACTAGAGGGAGCTCACTACATACAGATTATACAGCCACCACTAGAGGGAGCTCACTACATACAGATTATACAGCCACCACTGGAGGGAGCTCACTACATACAGATTATACAGCCACCACTAGAGGGAGCTCACTACACACAGATTATACAGCCACCACTAGGAGGCGCTCACTACATACAGATTATACAGCCACCACTAGGAGGCGCTCACTACATATAGTATTCTGCTATAGTATATTATATGTATTGTCAGCTAGTGTGACATATAACACCAATGCTCATGCTCCTTTGTCTTGCAGCAAAACAACCAGAAAAACAAATTTCCGATTTTCTATTATCCCGGGCACAGTAATGATCCCCCTGAGTGCAGGGTCTGTCGCTGCTGATGTGTGACCCCTGGGGCTCCTCTGAGGGGCTCTCAGGGATTTCCTGCAGTGAATGGTTGATCAGCGACTTCTCAGGTAAATATTAGATCTGTTGCCTGGAGACCGCGGTTTATCCCGGTCATTATTTGATAAGATAATTTTATTTGCGGTGATATGACGGTAGATCCCAGCCGAGGCTGATTTGGTGACGTCTTATCAGAAACTGTACAACGCCCGTCCTATAATTCAGAATATTTCGGCAACTGTCAGGACCTCAAAACTGTTATCACATGATCACTCAGAATCACACAAAAGTCACCGGGGCGCTCGCACCGCGCTTCATCCGCTTGGAGGAATTAGTCTTTTACGTGGTATCAGATTAAATCTGCCGAAAGTGATGCCCCCGATTATATAATCATTCATAAACCGTATACAGTGTAAATATAATAGAAACAATGTAACAAGTTATTTACAAAATCAACCACTGGTACTTACACAGCCCTCAGCACAACTGTTACTATTACCACAACTACTACCACCATCATAAGAACATCTATCACTAATAGTACCATCACAACTACTACCACTGAAATCAACACAGCTACTACTACCACCACCATCAGTACAGCTAATACTAGTACTACCACAACTACTACCACCATCATGAGAACATCTATCACTAATAGTACAATCACTACAACTACTACCACCACCATCAGTACATCTACTACTAGTACTACCACAACTACTAACACCATCATGAGAACATCTATCACTAATAGTACAATCACTACAACTACTACCACCACCATCAGTACATCTACTACTAGTACTACCACAACCACTAACACCATCATGAGAACATCTATCACTAATAGTACCATCACTACAACTACTACCACCACCATCAGTACATCTACTACTAGTACTACCACAACTACTACCTCCATCAGCACAGCTGCTACTACTACCACCATCACCACAGGTGCTATTCCCACCATCACATCTACTACTACCACTAATAAATACTATGGAGAGCAGTTTTCCAGGGCTTTCTGGAAATTTCTGATTATCTCATTTTAACCTCCCCCAGCAGTGAGAGGTCCAGTTATCAGCCCCCTCCCCTCCCCAGCAGTGAGAGGTCCTGTTATTTGCCCCCTCCCCAGCAGTGAGAGGTCCAGTTATCTGCCCCCTCCCCAGCAGTGAGAGGTCCAGTTATCTGCCCGCTCCCCTCCCCAGCAGTGCGAGGTCCAGTTATCTGCCCCTCCCTCCCCAGCAGTGAGAGGTCCAGTTATCAGCCCCCTCCCCTCCCCAGCAGTGAGAGGTCCAGTTATCAGCCCCCTCCCCTCCCCAGCAGTGAGAGGTCCAGCTATCAGCCCCCTCCCCTCCCCAGCAGTGAGAGGTCCAGTTATCTGCCTGCTCCCCTCCCCAGCAGTGAGAGGTCCTGTTATTTGCTCCCTCCCCAGCAGTGAGAGGTCCAGTTATCTGCCCCCTCCCCAGCTGTGAGAGGGTCTGTTATCTGCCCCCTCCCCCAGCAGTGAGAGGTCCAGTTATCTTCCCCCTCCCCCAGCAGTGAGAGGTCCAGTTATCTTCCCCCTCCCCCAGCAGTGAGAGGTCCAGTTATCTGCCCCCTCCCCTCCCCAGCAGTGAGAGGTCCAGTTATCTGCCCCCTCCCCAGCAGTGAGAGGTCCAGTTATCTGCCCCTCCACTCCTCAGCAGAGAGGGGTCCAGTTATCTGCCCCCTCCCCTCCCCAGCAGTGAGAGGTCCTGTTATCTGCCCCCTCCCTCCCCAGCAGGGAGAGGTCCAGTTATCTGCCCCCTCCCCTTCCCAGCAGTGAGAGGTCCAGTTATCTGCCATCTCCCCTCCCCAGCAGTGAGAGGTCCAGTTATCTTCCCCCTCCCCCAGCAGTGCGAGGTCCAGTTATCTGCCCCCTCCCCTTCCCAGCAGTGAGAGGTCCAGTTATCTGCCATCTCCCCTCCCCAGCAGTGAGAGGTCCCGTTATCTGCCCCTCCCCAGTAGTAAGAGGTCCAGTTATCTGCCATCTCCCCTCCCCCGCAGGGAGAGGTCTAGTTATCTGCCCCTTCCTCTCCCCAGAAGTGAGAGGTCCAGTTATCTTCCCCCTCCCCTCCCCAGCAGTGAGAGGTCCAGTTATCTTCCCCCTCCCCAGCAGTGAGAGGTCCAGTTATCTTCCCCCTCCCCTCCCCAGCAGTGAGAGGTCCAGTTATCTGCCCCCTCCCCTCTCCAGCTGTGAGAGGTCCAGTTATCTGCCCCCTCCCCTCCCCAGCTGTGAGAGTTCCAGTTATCTGCCCCCTCCCCAGCAGTGAGAGGTCCAGTTATCAGCCCCCTCCCCTCCCCAGCAGTGAGAGGTCCAGTTATCTGCCCCCTCCCCTCCCCAGCAGTGAGAGGTCCAGCTATCAGCCCCCTCCCCTCCCCAGCAGTGAGAGGTCCTGTTATTTGCCCCCTCCCCAGCTGTGAGAGGTCCTGTTATCTGCCCCCTCCCCCAGCAGTGAGAGGTCCAGTTATCTGCCCCCTCCCTAGCAGTGAGAGGTCCAATTCTCTGCCCCCTCCCCAGCAGTGAGAGGTCCTGTTATCTGCCCCCTCCCCAGCTGTGAGAGGTCCTGTTATCTGCCCCCTCCCCAGCAGTGAGAGGTCCAGTTATCTTCCCCCTCCCCCAGCAGTGAGAAGTCCAGTTATCTGCCCTCTCCCTAGCAGTGTGAGGTCCAGTTATCTGCCCCCTCCCCTCCCCAGCAGTGAGAGGTCCAGTTATCCGCCCCTCCCCTCCCCAGCAGTGAGAGGTCCAGTTATCTGCCCCCTCCCCAGCAGTGAGAGGTCCAGTTATCTTCCCCCTCCCCAGCAGTGAGAGGTCCTGTGATCTGCCCCACCCTCCTCAGCAGTGAGAGGTCCAGTTATCTTCCCCCTCCCCCAGCAGTGAGAAGTCCAGTTATCTTCCCCCTCCCCCAGCAGTGAGAAGTCCAGTTATCTGCCCCCTCCCTAGCAGTGAGAGGTCCAGTTCTCTGCCCTCTCCCCTCTCCAGCAGTGAGAGGTCCAGTTATCAGCCTCCTCCCCTCCCCAGCAGTGAGAGGTCCAGTTATCTGCCCCTCCCCTCCCCAGCAGTGAGAGGTCCAGTTATCTGCCCCCTTCCCTCCCCAGCAGGGAGAGGTCCAGTTATCTGCCCCCTCCCCTTCCCAGCAGTGAGAGGTCCAGTTATCTGCCCCCTCCCCTCCCCAGTAGTAAGAGGTCCAGTTATCTGCTATCTCCCCTCCCCAGCAGGGAGAGGTCTAGTTATCTGCCCCTTCCTCTCCCCAGAAGTGAGAGGTCCAGTTATCTGCCCCCTCCCCTCCCCAGCAGTGAGAGATCCAGTTATCTTCCCCCTCCCCTCCCCAGCAGTGAGAGGTCCAGTTATCTGCCCCCTCCCCTCTCCAGCTGTGAGAGGTCCAGTTATCTGCCCCCTCCCCTCCCCAGCAGTGAGAGGTCCAGTTATCTGCCCCTCCCCAGCAGTGAGAGGTCCCGTTATCTGCCCCTCCCCTCCCCAGCAGTGAGAGGTTCAGTTATCTGCCCCCTCCTCTCCCCAGCAGTGAGAGGTCAGTTATCTGCCCCCTCCCCTCTCCAGCAGTGAGAGGTCCAGTTATCTGCCCCCTCCCCTCTCCAGCAGTAAGAGGTCCCGTTATCTGCCCCCTCCCCAGCAGTGAGAAGTCCGATTATCTGCCCCCTCCCCAGCAGGGAGAGGTCTAGTTATCTGCCCCTTCCTCTCCCCAGAAGTGAGAGGTCCAGTTATCTGCCCCCTCCCCAGCAGTGAGAGGTCCGGTTATCTGCCCCTTCCCCCAGCAGTGAGAGGTCCAGTTATCTTCCCCCTCCCCTCCCCAGCAGTGAGAGGTCCAGTTATCTGCCCCCTCCCCTCCCTAGCATTGAGAGGTCCAGTTATCTGCCCCTCCTCTACACCAACAGTGAGAGGTCCAGTTATCTGCTCCCTCCCCTCCTCAGCAGTAAAAGGTCCAGTTATCTGCCCTCTCCCCTCCCCAGCATTGAGAGGTCCATTTATCTGCCCCCTCCCCAGCAGTGAGAGGTCCCATTATCTGCCCCCTCCACTCCTCAGCAGTGAGAGGTCCATTTATCTTCCCCCTACCCTCCCCAGCAGTGAGAGGTCGAGTTATCTGCCCCCTCCTCTCCCCAGCAGTTAGAGGTCCAGTTATCTGCCCCCTCCCCAGCATTGATAGGTCCAGTTATCTGCCCATCCCCATCAGTGAGAGGTCCTGTTATCTGCCCCCTCCCCAGCAGTGAGAGGTCCCGTTATCTGCCCCCTCCCCATCAGTGAGAGGTCCAGTTATCTGCCCCTCCCCAGCAGTGAGAGGTCCCGTTATCTGCCCCCTCCTCTCCCCAGCAGTGAGAGGTCCAGTTATCTGCCCCCTCCTCTCCTCAGCGGTGAGGGGTCCAGTTATCTGCCCCCTCCCCTCCCCAGCAGTGAGAGGTCCAGTTATCTGCCCCCTCCACTCCTCAGCAGTGAGAGGTCCAGTTATCTGCCCCCTACACTCCTCAGCAGTGAGAGGTCCAGTTATCTGCCCCCTCCCCAGCATTGAGAGGTCCAGTTATCTGCCCCTCCTCATCAGTGAGAGGTCCTGTTATCTGCCCCTCCCCTCCCCATCAGTGAAAGGTCCAGTTATCTGCCCTCTCCCCTCCCCAGCAGTAAGAGGTCCCGTTATCTGCCCCCTCCCCCCCAGCAGTTAGAGGTCTCGTTATCTACCCCTCCCCTCCCAGCAGTGAGAGGTCCCGTTATCTGCCCCCTCCCCAGCAGTGAGGTCCCGTTATCTGCCCCCTCCCCAGCAGTAAGAGCTCCCGTTATCTGCCCCCTGCCCAGCAGTGAGAGGTCCGATTATCTGCCCCCTCCCCAGCAGGGAGAGGTCTAGTTATCTGCCCCTTTCTCTCCCCAGAAGTGAGAGGTCCCATTATCTGTCCCCTCCCCAGCAGTGAGAAGTCCCATTATCTGCCCCCTCCCTAGCAGTGAGAGGTCCCATTATCTGCCCCCTCCCTAGCAGTGAGAGGTCCAGTTATCTGCCCCTTCCTCTTCCCAGCAGGGAGAGGTCCCGTTATCTGCCATCTTCCCTCCCCAGCAGAGAGAGGTCTAGTTATTTGCCCCTTCCTCTCCCCAGCAGTGAGAGGTCCCGTTATCTGCCATCTCCCCTCCCCAGCAGTGAGAGGTCCAGTTTTCTGCCCCCTCCCCAGCAATGAGAGGTCCAGTTATCTGCGCCCTCCCCCAGCAGTGAGAAGTCCAGTTATCTGCCCCTCCCCTCCCCAGCAGTGAGAGGTCCCGTTATCTGCCCCCTCCCCAGCAGTGAGAGGTCCCGTTATCTGCCCCCATATCTCCCCAGCAGTGAGAGGTCCAGTTATCTGCCCCCATATCTCCCCAGCAGTGAGAGGTCCAGTTATCTGCCCCTCTTCTACCCCAACAGTGAGAGGTCCAGTTAACTGCCCTTTCCCCTCCCCAGCATTGATAGGTCCATTTATCTGCCCCTCCTCAGCAGTGAGAGGTCGAGTTATCTGCCCCCATATCTCCCCAGCAGTGACAGGTCCAGTTATCTGCCCCCTCCCCTCCCCAGCAGTGAAAGGTTCAGTAATCTTCCCCCTCCCCTCCCCAGCAGTGAAAGGTTCAGTAATCTGCCCCCTCCCCTACCTAGCAGTGAGAGGTCCTGGTATCTGCCCCCTCCCCTCCCCAGCAGTGAGAGGTCCTGGTATCTGCCCCCTTCCCCAGCAGGGTCACCCCTGTTGTGAGCCTTCTCCACATATGAGGGTCTCCCATTACCCCGCACAGGACTTGTGTCCTCTGGTCGGCGCCCCGCACAGTACACAGCTCGCAGTCCGCGCCGCTATGACGGAGAAACCATACCGCAGGTTATCACAAGATATTTACTGAACAGAATAAATCCAGGACATCATCCTAGCAGCAAGAACATGGACTACGTCACCATCATCCACACTTGATGGGAGTGGTGCTACTCCTGCAGTCTGTTGTTCTCTGTTATCAGCCATTTCAGGCCGGGGAGAGGCCGCAGTGTCCATCAATGTGATGAGTAGCAGGTGCAGCTCCCTCCCCTCCCCCACATATCTCCAGGGATCAGTCGCTCCTCTTATAACGCTCCAGTGCTGATATAACCTGTAATGTGAGTGTTAGTCCTCCCGGCCATGTTACCGCACGGCTCCGGACATGCAGGACAGGCAGGTACAGCATGCACAGAGGCCCAGCACTGCAGATATGGCGGCAGCCACGCGGGACTGTCTCTGGTACTTCAGGGCTTTCTTCACCTGCTGGTTGGACTGTGAGATGTAGTCCATGGTGTTCAGGACGTTGTACTCGATGCTGTTGATCACGCCCTCCTGCTCCGACACCAGCAGCTCCAGCTGGATGAAGAGGGCGTGCAGCTCCATGATCTGTGCCTCCAGGTCCAGCAGCTGCTTGTGCCTCTCCTGGGCCATGGCCAAGTGTTGCTTCGCCCGGAGAATCTCCAGGTCATGGCCGACAATCTGCGGGGCCATGGGGCTGCTGATCAGCTGGTTGATCGCCTCCTCGTGGAGGTCCAGGCCGGCCAGCTCCGCCTGACGCACTATCTGCTCCTTCAGTTTCCCCACGTAGCGGGTCTCGTTGATGTAATGTTGGGTCATCACCTCCCGGAATCTGTTGGCTAAGACGGTGAATTGACTTTGCCGGATCCGATGCTCCGCCATCCAGTTCTTGTCTTCTTGGGCCAGGCTGCTCTTCATGAGGCTGAACTTGGCCTGCAGGGTCTTGGCGTCAGCGGTCAGCAGGTTCTTCATGACCCTCAGCTCTGTCTTCCCTTCACAGATCTTGGCCTCGGTGGTGCTGCAGAGGACTTCTTCTTGCTTGCTCTCGATGCCCTCAGCCACAGCCTTCAGCTTCCTCAGTGCCTGGGACAGGCTGGAGACCTCCTGGAAGAAGGTGTCCATGTCATTCGCCTCAGCATCATGGAAGACAGGATTATCGAAGGCCAAGTGGTTCTCATAGTCCAGCAGGTCCTCGTGGTTGGTTCTGTTCCTGAGCTCCTCCAGCCGGTCCCTCATGGTGAGGACATGGGTCTCAGCAGGGGCCACACTCTCAGCTTTTCCATGAGCTCATTCTGCTCTGAGCTTCTCTGTCGTCAGTGTGTGGAGAAGTTTTCCTCCCAGACCTGACAAATATTGACTGAGGCTTCCTGGCTCTGGGAGGATTTGCTCTGCCGGTCACGTCCTGCGTTTCAGGCTGGGTGGCAGTGGATGCCAAAAGTGGGTGGAACTCGCTCCGGGCAAAATGTAGTGTGAGGAGATTATGGAACTCGCCTGTTAACGTGGAACCGAGGCGTCCTAATCCCACACATTGTGATGACCTTCCTTCCGATCGTCCTCTGCAGGATCAAATGTCACCCGCAGCCTGAGGCAGAGCTCTAGGGATGAGACAGCCGCCCCATGGGGACACCCGTGGCCCTCACACCCCGAGTATCTACGTTTTAGGAAGTATGGATGTGCAGTGCAGATATTACTACCATGCAAACCAAGTAAATGCTTGGGGCCCCAAAGATCAGGGGGCCCTCTGCTACCCACAAGCGGTTGGTTGAGTAAACGGAAGGACATATGCCGGCACAGGGGCCCAGGGACGGTTCCTAGTTCTAGACTGGAAGTGACCAGGCTGCACCGCTGAGGTTCCGGATTAGCCTCTGGTTCTGGATTAGTCCTTGGTTCCACCAGGTCTCTGTGAAAAAACTAGATGTGGAGTGTGCCGGAAGCTCTGCAAATAGTGACTGTGGCTCCCAGGGGCCCCTCTAGTGCCAATGGTCTCTCTATTCCTCCAGGGGACGCTTCTGATCTATCGATCTACAGGATCCACAACAGCATCGAGAGCTGCATACCGCGGGCGGAGGATGCAGACAGCGTGGAACGATCACCAGATGTTACAATTGCATCAAATGCACCCGGGACCGAGACCCACAGAATAGACTCGGTTTATAACAGAGCAGGAGGAGCTGAGCAGATTATATATACAGAGAACCTGTCACCATGTAATCTGCAGGCAGCGTGTTATAGAGCAGGAGGAGCTGAGCAGATTATATATACAAAGAACTTGTCACCATGTAATCTGCAGGCAGTGTGTTTTAGAGCAGGAGAAGCTGAGCAGATTATATATAAAGAGATCCTGTCACCATGTAATCTGCAGGCAGTGTGTTATAGAGCAGGAGGAGCTGAGCAGATTATATATACAGAGAACCTGTCACCATGTAATCTGCAGGCAGCGTGTTATAGAGCAGGAGGAGCTGAGCAGATTATATATACACAGAACCTGTCACCATGTAATCTGCAGGCAGTATGTTATAGAGCAGGAGGAGCTGAGCAGATTATATATACAGAGAACCTGTCACCATGTAATCTGCAGGCAGCGTGTTATAGAGCAGGAGGAGCTGAGCAGATTATATATACAGAGAACCTGTCACCATGTAATCTGCAGGCAGCGTGTTATAGAGCAGGAGGAGCTGAGCAGATTATATATAAAGAACCTGTCACCATGTAATCTGCAGGCAGCGTGTTATAGAGCAGGAGGAGCTGAGCAGATTATATATACAGAGAACCTGTCACCATGTAATCTGCAGGCAGTGTGTTATAGAGCAGGAGGAGCTGAGCAGATTATATATAAAGAGAACCTGTCACCGTGTAATCTGCAGGCAGCGTGTTATAGAGCAGGAGGAGCTGAGCAGATTATATATACGAGAACCTGTCACCATGTAATCTGCAGGCAGCGTGTTATAGAGCAGGAGGAGCTGAGCAGATTATATATAAAGAGAACCTGTCACCATGTAATCTGCAGGCAGTGTGTTATAGAGCAGGAGGAGCTGAGCAGATTATATATACAGAGATCCTGTCACCGTGTAATCTGCAGGCAGCGTGTTATAGAGCAGGAGGAGCTGAGCAGAATATATATAAAGAGAACCTGTCACTGTGTAATCTGCAGGCAGCGTGTTATAGAGCAGGAGGAGCTGAGCAGATTATATATACAGAGAACCTGTCACCATGTAATCTGCAGACAGCGTGTTATAGAGCAGGAGGAGCTGAGCAGATTATATATAAAGAGAACCTGTCACCGTGTAATCTGCAGGCAGTGTGTTATAGAGCAGGAGGAGCTGAGCAGATTATATATACAGAGAACCTGTCACCATGTAATCTGCAGGCAGCGTGTTATAGAGCAGGAGGAGCTGAGCAGATTATATATACAGAGAACCTGTCACCATGTAATCTGCAGGCAGCATGTTATAGAGCAGGAGGAGCTGAGCAGATTATATATAAAGAGAACCTGTCACCATGTAATCTGCAGGCAGTGTGTTATAGAGCAGGAGGAGCTGAGCAGATTATATATAAAGAGAACCTGTCACCATGTAATCTGCAGGCAGCGTGTTATAGAGCAGGAGGAGCTGAGCAGATTATATATAAAGAGAACCTGTCACCATGTAATCTGCAGGCAGCGTGTTATAGAGCAGGAGGAGCTGAGCAGATTATATATACAGAGAACCTGTCACCGTGTAATCTGCAGGCAGCGTGTTATAGAGCAGGAGGAGCTGATGCAGATTATATATACAGAGAACCTGTCACCATGTAATCTGCAGGCAGTGTGTTATAGAGCAGGAGGAGCTGAGCAGATTATATATAAAGAGAACCTGTCACCATGTAATCTGCAGGCAGTGTGTTATAGAGCAGGAGGAGCTGAGCAGGTTATATATAAAGAGAACCTGTCACCATGTAATCTGCAGGCAGTGTGTTATAGAGCAGGAGGAGCTGAGCAGATTATATATACAGAGAACCTGTCACCATGTAATCTGCAGGCAGTGTGTTATAGAGCAGGAGGAGCTGAGCAGATTATATATAAGAGAACCTGTCACCATGTAATCTGCAGGCAGCGTGTTATAGAGCAGGAGGAGCTGAGCAGATTATATATACAGAGAACCTGTCACCATGTAATCTGCAGGCAGTGTGTTATAGAGCAGGAGGAGCTGAGCAGATTATATATAGAGAGAACCTGTCACCATGTAATCTGCAGGCAGCGTGTTATAGAGCAGGAGGAGCTGAGCAGATTATATATACAGAGAACCTGTCACCATGTAATCTGCAGGCAGCGTGTTATAGAGCAGGAGGAGCTGAGCAGATTATATATACACAGAACCTGTCACCATGTAATCTGCAGGCAGCGTGTTATAGAGCAGGAGGAGCTGAGCAGATTATATATACAGAGAACCTGTCACCATGTAATCTGCAGGCAGCGTGTTATAGAGCAGGAGGAGCTGAGCAGATTATATATAAAGAGAACCTGTCACCATGTAATCTGCAGGCAGTGTGTTATAGAGCAGGAGGAGCTGAGCAGATTATATATAAAGAGAACCTGTCACCATGTAATCTGCAGGCAGCGTGTTATAGAGCAGGAGGAGCTGAGCAGATTATATATAGAGAGAACCTGTCACCATGTAATCTGCAGGCAGCGTGTTATAGAGCAGGAGGAGCTGAGCAGATTATATATACAGAGAACCTGTCACCATGTAATCTGCAGGCAGCGTGTTATAGAGCAGGAGGAGCTGAGCAGATTATATATACAGAGAACCTGTCACCATGTAATCTGCAGGCAGTGTGTTATAGAGCAGGAGGAGCTGAGCAGATTATATATACAGAGAACCTGTCACCATGTAATCTGCAGGCAGCGTGTTATAGAGCAGGAGGAGCTGAGCAGATTATATATACAGAGAACCTGTCACCATGTAATCTGCAGGCAGTGTGTTATAGAGCAGGAGGAGCTGAGCAGATTATATATAAAGAGAACCTGTCACCATGTAATCTGCAGGCAGTGTGTTATAGAGCAGGAGGAGCTGAGCAGATTATATATAAAGAGAACCTGTCACCATGTAATCTGCAGGCAGCGTGTTATAGAGCAGGAGGAGCTGAGCAGATTATATATACAGAGAACCTGTCACCATGTAATCTGCAGGCAGTGTGTTATAGAGCAGGAGGAGCTGAGCAGATTATATATACAGAGAACCTGTCACCATGTAATCTGCAGGCAGCGTGTTATAGAGCAGGAGGAGCTGAGCAGATTATATATACAGAGAACCTGTCACCATGTAATCTGCAGGCAGCGTGTTATAGAGCAGGAGGAGCTGAGCAGATTATATATAAAGAGAACCTGTCACCATGTAATCTGCAGGCAGCGTGTTATAGAGCAGGAGGAGCTGAGCAGATTATATATAAAGAGAACCTGTCACCATGTAATCTGCAGGCAGCGTGTTATAGAGCAGGAGGAGCTGAGCAGATTATATATACAGAGAACCTGTCACCATGTAATCTGCAGGCAGCGTGTTATAGAGCAGGAGGAGCTGAGCAGATTATATATACAGAGAACCTGTCACCATGTAATCTGCAGGCAGTGTGTTATAGAGCAGGAGGAGCTGAGCAGATTATATATACAGAGAACCTGTCACCATGTAATCTGCAGGCAGTGTGTTATAGAGCAGGAGGAGCTGAGCAGATTATATATACAGAGAACCTGTCACCATGTAATCTGCAGGCAGCGTGTTATAGAGCAGGAGGAGCTGAGCAGATTATATATACAGAGAACCTGTCACCATGTAATCTGCAGGCAGCGTGTTATAGAGCAGGAGGAGCTGAGCAGATTATATATACAGAGAACCTGTCACCATGTAATCTGCAGGCAGCGTGTTATAGAGCAGGAGGAGCTGAGCAGATTATATATACAGAGAACCTGTCACCATGTAATCTGCAGGCAGCGTGTTATAGAGCAGGAGGAGCTGAGCAGATTATATATACAGAGAACCTGTCACCATGTAATCTGCAGGCAGCGTGTTATAGAGCAGGAGGAGCTGAGCAGATTATATATACAGAGAACCTGTCACCATGTAATCTGCAGGCAGCGTGTTATAGAGCAGGAGGAGCTGAGCAGATTATATATACAGAGAACCTGTCACCATGTAATCTGCAGGCAGTGTGTTATAGAGCAGGAGGAGCTGAGCAGATTATATATACAGAGAACCTGTCACCATGTAATCTGCAGGCAGTGTGTTATAGAGCAGGAGGAGCTGAGCAGATTATATATACAGAGAACCTGTCACCATGTAATCTGCAGGCAGTGTGTTATAGAGCAGGAGGAGCTGAGCAGATTATATATACAGAGAACCTGTCACCATGTAATCTGCAGGCAGCGTGTTATAGAGCAGGAGGAGCTGAGCAGATTATATATACAGAGAACCTGTCACCATGTAATCTGCAGGCAGCGTGTTATAGAGCAGGAGGAGCTGAGCAGATTATATATACAGAGAACCTGTCACCATGTAATCTGCAGGCAGTGTGTTATAGAGCAGGAGGAGCTGAGCAGATTATATATACAGAGAACCTGTCACCATGTAATCTGCAGGCAGTGTGTTATAGAGCAGGAGGAGCTGAGCAGATTATATATAAAGAGAACCTGTCACCATGTAATCTGCAGGCAGCGTGTTATAGAGCAGGAGGAGCTGAGCAGATTATATATACAGAGAACCTGTCACCATGTAATCTGCAGGCAGTGTGTTATAGAGCAGGAGGAGCTGAGCAGATTATATATACAGAGAACCTGTCACCATGTAATCTGCAGGCAGCGTGTTATAGAGCAGGAGGAGCTGAGCAGATTATATATACAGAGAACCTGTCACCATGTAATCTGCAGGCAGCGTGTTATAGAGCAGGAGGAGCTGAGCAGATTATATATAAAGAGAACCTGTCACCATGTAATCTGCAGGCAGCGTGTTATAGAGCAGGAGGAGCTGAGCAGATTATATATACAGAGAACCTGTCACCATGTAATCTGCAGGCAGCGTGTTATAGAGCAGGAGGAGCTGAGCAGATTATATATTACAGAGAACCTGTCACCATGTAATCTGCAGGCAGCGTGTTATAGAGCAGGAGGAGCTGAGCAGATTATATATACAGAGAACCTGTCACCATGTAATCTGCAGGCAGCGTGTTATAGAGCAGGAGGAGCTGAGCAGATTATATATACAGAGAACCTGTCACCGTGTAATCTGCAGGCAGCGTGTTACTAGAGCAGGAGGAGCTGAGCAGATTATATATACAGAAGAACCTGTCACCTATGTAATCTGCAGGCAGTGTGTTATAGAGCAGGAGGAGCTGAGCAGATTATATATACAGAGAACCTGTCACCATGTAATCTGCAGGCAGCGTGTTATAGAGCAGGAGGAGCTGAGCAGATTATATATACAGAGAACCTGTCACCATGTAATCTGCAGGCAGCGTGTTATAGAGCAGGAGGAGCTGAGCAGATTATATATACAGAGAACCTGTCACCATGTAATCTGCAGGCAGCGTGTTATAGAGCAGGAGGAGCTGAGCAGATTATATATAAAGAGAACCTGTCACCATGTAATCTGCAGGCAGCGTGTTATAGAGCAGGAGGAGCTGAGCAGATTATATATACAGAGAACCTGTCACCCATGTATCTGCAGGCAGCGTGTTATAGAGCAGGAGGAGCTGAGCAGATTATATATAAAGAGAACCTGTCACCGTGTAATCTGCAGGCAGCGTGTTATAAGAGCAGGAGGAGCTGAGCAGATTATATATAACAGAGAACCTGTCACCATGTAATCTGCAGGCAGCGTGTTATAGAGCAGGAGGAGCTGAGCAGATTATATATACAGAGAACCTGTCACCGTGTAATCTGCGAGGCAGCGTGTTATAGAGCAGGAGGAGGCTGGAGCAGATTATATATACAGAGAACCTGTCACCATGTAATCTGCAGGCAGCGTGTTATAGAGCAGGAGGAGCTGAGCAGATTATATATAAAGAGAACCTGTCACCATGTAATCTGCAGGCAGTGTGTTATAGAGCAGGAGGAGCTGAGCAGATTATATATACAGAGAACCTGTCACCATGTAATCTGCAGGCAGTGTGTTATAGAGCAGGAGGAGCTGAGCAGATTATATATACAGAGAACCTGTCACCATGTAATCTGCAGGCAGCGTGTTATAGAGCAGGAGGAGCTGAGCAGATTATATATACACAGAACCTGTCACCATGTAATCTGCAGGCAGTGTGTTATAGAGCAGGAGGAGCTGAGCAGATTATATATACAGAGAACCTGTCACCATGTAATCTGCAGGCAGCGTGTTATAGAGCAGGAGGAGCTGAGCAGATTATATATAAAGAGAACCTGTCACCATGTAATCTGCAGGCAGCGTGTTATAGAGCAGGAGGAGCTGAGCAGATTATATATACAGAGAACCTGTCACTCATGTAATCTGCAGGCAGCGTGTTATAGAGCAGGAGGAGCTGAGCAGATTATATATACAGAGAACCTGTCACCATGTAATCTGCAGGCAGCGTGTTATAGAGCAGGAGGAGCTGAGCAGATTATATATACAGAGAACCTGTCACCATGTAATCTGCAGGCAGCGTGTTATAGAGCAGGAGGAGCTGAGCAGATTATATATAAAGAGAACCTGTCACCATGTAATCTGCAGGCAGCGTGTTATAGAGCAGGAGGAGCTGAGCAGATTATATATAAAGAGAACCTGTCACCATGTAATCTGCAGGCAGTGTGTTATAGAGGCAGGAGGAGCTGGAGCAGATTATATATACAGAAGAACCTGTCACCATGTAATCTGCAGGCAGCGTGTTATAGAGCAGGAGGAGCTGAGCAGATTATATATACAGAGAACCTGTCACCATGTAATCTGCAGGCAGCGTGTTATAGAGCAGGAGGAGCTGAGCAGATTATATATAAAGAGAACCTGTCACCGTGTAATCTGCAGGCAGCGTGTTATAGAGCAGGAGGAGCTGAGCAGATTATATATAAAGAGAACCTGTCACCATGTAATCTGCAGGCAGCGTGTTATAGAGCAGGAGGAGCTGAGCAGATTATATATAAAGAGAACCTGTCACCATGTAATCTGCAGGCAGCGTGTTATAGAGCAGGAGGAGCTGAGCAGATTATATATAAAGAGAACCTGTCACTCATGTAATCTGCAGGCAGCGTGTTATAGAGCAGGAGGAGCTGAGCAGATTATATATAAAGAGAACCTGTCACCATGTAATCTGCAGGCAGCGTGTTATAGAGCAGGAGGAGCTGAGCAGATTATATATACAGAGAACCTGTCACCATGTAATCTGCAGGCAGCGTGTTATAGAGCAGGAGGAGCTGAGCAGATTATATATAAAGAGAACCTGTCACCATGTAATCTGCAGGCAGCGTGTTATAGAGCAGGAGGAGCTGGAGCAGATTATATATACAGAGAACCTGTCACCATGTAATCTGCAGGCAGCGTGTTATAGAGCAGGAGGAGCTGAGCAGATTATATATACAGAGAACCTGTCACCATGTAATCTGCAGGCAGTGTGTTATAGAGCAGGAGGAGCTGAGCAGATTATATATACAGAGAACCTGTCACCATGTAATCTGCAGGCAGCGTGTTATAGAGCAGGAGGAGCTGAGCAGATTATATATACAGAGAACCTGTCACCATGTAATCTGCAGGCAGTGTGTTATAGAGCAGGAGGAGCTGAGCAGATTATATATACAGAGAACCTGTCACCATGTAATCTGCAGGCAGCGTGTTATAGAGCAGGAGGAGCTGAGCAGATTATATATAAAGAGAACCTGTCACCATGTAATCTGCAGGCAGCGTGTTATAGAGCAGGAGGAGCTGAGCAGATTATATATACAGAGAACCTGTCACCATGTAATCTGCAGGCAGTGTGTTATAGAGCAGGAGGAGCTGAGCAGATTATATATAAAGAGAACCTGTCACCATGTAATCTGCAGGCAGTGTGTTATAGAGCAGGAGGAGCTGAGCAGATTATATATAAAGAGAACCTGTCACCATGTAATCTGCAGGCAGCGTGTTATAGAGCAGGAGGAGCTGAGCAGATTATATATACAGAGAACCTGTCACCATGTAATCTGCAGGCAGCGTGTTATAGAGCAGGAGGAGCTGAGCAGATTATATATATGAGAACCTGTCACCATGTAATCTGCAGGCAGTGTGTTATAGAGCAGGAGGAGCTGAGCAGATTATATATAAAGAGAACCTGTCACCATGTAATCTGCAGGCAGCGTGTTATAGAGCAGGAGGAGCTGAGCAGATTATATATACAGAGAACCTGTCACCATGTAATCTGCAGGCAGTGTGTTATAGAGCAGGAGGAGCTGAGCAGATTATATATAAAGAGAACCTGTCACCATGTAATCTGCAGGCAGTGTGTTATAGAGCAGGAGGAGCTGAGCAGATTATATATCACAGAGAACCTGTCACCATGTAATCTGCAGGCAGTGTGTTATAGAGCAGGAGGAGCTGAGCAGATTATATATAAAGAGAACCTGTCACCATGTAATCTGCAGGCAGCGTGTTATAGAGCAGGAGGAGCTGAGCAGATTATATATATACAGAGAACCTGTCACCATGTAATCTGCAGGCAGCGTGTTATAGAGCAGGAGGAGCTGAGCAGATTATATATAAAGAGAACCTGTCACCATGTAATCTGCAGGCAGCGTGTTATAGAGCAGGAGGAGCTGAGCAGATTATATATACAGAGAACCTGTCACCATGTAATCTGCAGGCAGTGTGTTATAGAGCAGGAGGAGCTGAGCAGATTATATATACAGAGAACCTGTCACCATGTAATCTGCAGGCAGCGTGTTATAGAGCAGGAGGAGCTGAGCAGATTATATATGCAGAGAACCTGTCACTCATGTAATCTGCAGGCAGTGTGTTATAGAGCAGGAGGAGCTGAGCAGATTATATATACAGAGAACCTGTCACCATGTAATCTGCAGGCAGCGTGTTATAGAGCAGGAGGAGCTGAGCAGATTATATATACAGAGAACCTGTCACCATGTAATCTGCAGGCAGCGTGTTATAGAGCAGGAGGAGCTGAGCAGATTATATATACGAGAACCTGTCACCATGTAATCTGCAGGCAGTGTGTTATAGAGCAGGAGGAGCTGAAGCAGATTATATATACACAGAACCTGTCACCATAGTAATCTGCAGGCAGCGTGTTATAGAGCAGGAGGAGCTGAGCAGATTATATATAAAGAGAACCTGTCACCATGTAATCTGCAGGCAGCGTGTTATAGAGCAGGAGGAGCTGAGCAGATTATATATAAAGAGAACCTGTCACCTGTAATCTGCAGGCAGCGTGTTATAGAGCAGGAGGAGCTGAGCAGATTATATATAAAGAGAACCTGTCACCATGTAATCTGCAGGCAGCGTGTTATAGAGCAGGAGGAGCTGAGCAGATTATATATACAGAGAACCTGTCACCATGTAATCTGCAGGCAGTGTGTTATAGAGCAGGAGGAGCTGAGCAGATTATATATACAGAGAACCTGTCACCATGTAATCTGCAGTGCAGTGTGTTATAGAGTCAGGAGGAGCTGAGCAGATTATATATAAAGAGAACCTGTCACCATGTAATCTGCAGGCAGTGTGTTTATAGAGCAGGAGGAGCTGAGCAGATTATATATACAGAGAACCTGTCACCCATGTAATCTGCAGGCAGTGTGTCATAGAGCAGGAGGAGCTGAGCAGATTATATATACAGAAGAACCTGTCACCATGTAATCTGCAGGCAGCGTGTTATAGAGGCAGGAGGAGCTGAGCAGATTATATATAAAGAGAACCTGTCACCATGTAATCTGCAGGCAGCGTGTTATAGAGCAGGAGGAGCTGAGCAGATTATATATACAGAGAACCTGTCACCATGTAATCTGCAGGCAGCGTGTTATAGGAGCAGGAGGAGCTGAGCAGATTATATATAAGAGAACCTGTCACCATGTAATCTGCAGGCAGCGTGTTATAGAGCAGGAGGAGCTGAGCAGATTATATATACAGAGAACCTGTCACCATGTAATCTGCAGGCAGCGTGTTATAGAGCAGGAGGAGCTGAGCAGATTATATATACACAGAACCTGTCACTCATGTAATCTGCAGGCAGCGTGTTATAGAGCAGGAGGAGCTGAGCAGATTATATATACAGAGAACCTGTCACCATGTAATCTGCAGGCAGTGTGTTATAGAGCAGGAGGAGCTGAGCAGATTATATATACAGAGAACCTGTCACCATGTAATCTGCAGGCAGCGTGTTATAGAGCAGGAGGAGCTGAGCAGATTATATATACAGAGAACCTGTCACCATGTAATCTGCAGGCAGCGTGTTATAGAGCAGGAGGAGCTGAGCAGATTATATATACACAGAACCTGTCACCATGTAATCTGCAGGCAGCGTGTTATAGAGCAGGAGGAGCTGAGCAGATTATATACAGAGAACCTGTCACCATGTAATCTGCAGGCAGCGTGTTATAGAGCAGGAGGAGCTGAGCAGATTATATATAAAGAGAACCTGTCACCGTGTAATCTGCAGGCAGTGTGTTATAGAGCAGGAGGAGCTGAGCAGATTATGTATAAGAGAACCTGTCACCGTGTAATCTGCAGGCAGCGTGTTATAGAGCAGGAGGAGCTGAGCAGATTATATATAAAGAGAACCTGTCACCATGTAATCTGCAGGCAGCGTGTTATAGAGCAGGAGGAGCTGAGCAGATTATATATACAGAGAACCTGTCACCCATGTAATCTGCAGGCAGCGTGTTATAGAGCAGGAGGAGCTGAGCAGATTATATATATAGAGAACCTGTCACCATGTAATCTGCAGGCAGCGTGTTATAGAGCAGGAGGAGCTGAGCAGATTATATATAAAGAGAATCCTGTCACCATGTAATCTGCAGGCAGTGTGTTATAGAGCAGGAGGAGCTGAGCAGATTATATATACAGAGAACCTGTCACCATGTAATCTGCAGGCAGCGTGTTATAGAGCAGGAGGAGCTGAGCAGATTATATATACAGAGAACCTGTCACCATGTAATCTGCAGGCAGCGTGTTATAGAGCAGGAGGAGCTGAGCAGATTATATATACAGAGAACCTGTCACCATGTAATCTGCAGGCAGCATGTTATAGAGCAGGAGGAGCTGAGCAGATTATATATACAGAGAACCTGTCACCATGTAATCTGCAGGCAGCGTGTTATAGAGCAGGAGGAGCTGAGCAGATTATATATACAGAGAACCTGTCACCATGTAATCTGCAGGCAGCGTGTTATAGAGCAGGAGGAGCTGAGCAGATTATATATAAGAGAACCTGTCACCGTGTAATCTGCAGGCAGCGTGTTATAGAGCAGGAGGAGCTGAGCAGATTATATATATAGAGAACCTGTCACCATGTAATCTGCAGGCAGCGTGTTATAGAGCAGGAGGAGCTGAGCAGATTATATATACATGAGAACCTGTCACCATGTAATCTGCAGGCAGCGTGTTATAGAGCAGGAGGAGCTGGGCAGATTATATATAAGAGAACCTGTCACGCATGTAATCTGCAGGCAGCGTGTTATAGAGCAGGAGGAGCTGAGCAGATTATATATACAGAGAACCTGTCACCATGTAATCTGCAGGCAGTGTGTTATAGAGCAGGAGGAGCTGAGCAGATTATATATACAGAGAACCTGTCGCCGTGTAATCTGCAGGCAGCGTGTTATAGAGCAGGAGAAGCTGAGCAGATTATATATAAAGAGAACCTGTCACCATGTAATCTGCAGGCAGTGTGTTATAGAGCAGGAGGAGCTGAGCAGATTATATATACAGAGAACCTGTCACCGTGTAATCTGCAGGCAGCGTGTTATAGAGCAGGAGGAGCTGAGCAGATTATATATACAGAGAACCTGTCACCATGTAATCTGCAGGCAGCGTGTTATAGAGCAGGAGGAGCTGAGCAGATTATATATAAAGAGAACCTGTCACCGTGTAATCTGCAGGCAGCGTGTTATAGAAGCAGGAGGAGCTGAGCAGATTATATATACAGAGAACCTGTCACCATGTAATCTGCAGGCAGCGTGTTATAGAGCAGGAGGAGCTGAGCAGATTATATATAAAGAGAACCTGTCACCTATGTAATCTGCAGGCAGCGTGTTATAGAGCAGGAGGAGCTGAGCAGATTATATATAAGAGAACCTGTCACCATGTAATCTGCAGGCAGCGTGTTATAGAGCAGGAGGAGCTGAGCAGATTATATATACAGAGAACCTGTCACTCATGTAATCTGCAGGCAGTGTGTTATAGAGCAGGAGGAGCTGAGCAGATTATATAAAGAGAACCTCTCACCATGTAATCTGCAGGCAGCGTGTTATGGAGCAGGAGATCTGAGCAGATTATATATAAAGAGAACCTGTCACCATGTAATCTGCAGGCAGCATGTTATAGAGCAGGAGGAGCTGAGCAGATTATATATACAGAGAACCTGTCACCATGTAATCTGCAGGCAGTGTGTTATAGTGCAGGAGGATCTGAGCAGATTATATATAAAGAGAACCTGTCACCATGTAATCTGCAGGCAGCATGTTATAGAGCAGGAGGAGCTGAGCAGATTATATATGCAGAGAACCTGTCACCATGTAATCTGCAGGCAGCGTGTTATAGAGCAGGAGGAGCTGAGCAGATTATATATACAGAGAACCTGTCACCATGTAATCTGCAAGCAGCGTGTTATAGAGCAGGAGGAGCTGAGCAGAATATATTTAGAACCTGTCACCATGTAATCTGCAGGCAGCGTGTTATAGAGCAGGAGGAGCTGAGCAGATTATATATACATAGAACCTGTCACCATGTAATCTGCAGGCAGTGTGTTATAGAGCAGGAGGAGCTGAGCAGATTATATATACAGAGAACCTGTCACCATGTAATCTGCAGGCAGCGTGTTATAGAGCAGGAGGAGCTGAGCAGATTATATATAAAGAGAACCTGTCACCGTGTAATCTGCAGGCAGTGTGTTATGGAGCAGGAGGAGCTGAGCAGATTATATATAAAGAGAACCTGTCACCATGTAATCTGCAGGCAGCGTGTTATAGAGCAGGAGGAGCTGAGCAGATTATATATAGAGAGAACCTGTCACCATGTAATCTGCAGGCAGCGTGTTATAGAGCAGGAGGAGCTGAGCAGATTATATATACAGAGAACCTGTCACCATGTAATCTGCAGGCAGCGTGTTATAGAGCAGGAGGAGCTGAGCAGATTATATATACACGAGAACCTGTCACCGTGTAATCTGCAGGCAGCGTGTTATAGAGCAGGAGGAGCTGAGCAGATTATATATAAAGAGAACCTGTCACCATGTAATCTGCAGGCAGCGTGTTATAGAGCAGGAGGAGCTGAGCAGATTATATATACAGAGAACCTGTCACCGTGTAATCTGCTGGCAGTGTGTTATAGAGCAGGAGGAGCTGAGCAGATTATATATAAAGAGAACCTGTCACCATGTAATCTGCAGGCAGCGTGTTATAGAGCAGGAGGAGCTGAGCAGATTATATATAAAGAGAACCTGTCACCATGTAATCTGCAGGCAGCGTGTTATAGAGCAGGAGGAGCTGAGCAGATTATATATACAGAGAACCTGTCGCCGTGTAATCTGCAGGCAGTGTGTTATAGAGCAGGAGGAGCTGAGCAGATTATATATACAGAGAACCTGTCACCATGTAATCTGCAGGCAGCGTGTTATAGAGCAGGAGGAGCTGAGCAGATTATATATACAGAGAACCTGTCACCATGTAATCTGCAGGCAGCGTGTTATAGAGCAGGAGGAGCTGAGCAGATTATATATACAGAGAACCTGTCGCCGTGTAATCTGCAGGCAGCGTGTTATAGAGCAGGAGGAGCTGAGCAGATTATATATACACAGAACCTGTCACCATGTAATCTGCAGGCAGCGTGTTATAGAGCAGGAGGAGCTGAGCAGATTATATATACAGAGAACCTGTCACCATGTAATCTGCAGGCAGTGTGTTATAGAGCAGGAGGAGCTGAGCAGATTATATATAAGAGAACCTGTCACCATGTAATCTGCAGGCAGCGTGTTATAGAGCAGGAGGAGCTGAGCAGATTATATATACAGAGAACCTGTCACCATGCAATCTGCAGGCAGTGTGTTATAGAGCAGGAGGAGCTGAGCAGATTATATATACAAGAGAACCTGTCACCATGTAATCTGCAGGCAGCGTGTTATAGAGCAGGAGGAGCTGAGCAGATTATATATAAGAGAACCTGTCACCATGTAATCTGCAGGCAGCGTGTTATAGAGCAGGAGGAGCTGAGCAGATTATATATACAGAGAACCTGTCACCATGTAATCTGCAGGCAGCGTGTTATAGAGCAGGAGGAGCTGAGCAGATTATATATACAGAGAACCTGTCACCATGTAATCTGCAGGCAGCGTGTTATAGAGCAGGAGGAGCTGAGCAGATTATATATAAAGAGAACCTGTCACCATGTAATCTGCAGGCAGTGTGTT
Organism: Bufotes viridis; assembly: GCA_033119425.1. NCBI lineage: Eukaryota > Metazoa > Chordata > Amphibia > Anura > Bufonidae > Bufotes > Bufotes viridis. The sequence continues at coordinate 2,470,235 of CM065597.1, forward strand.
ATAGAGCAGGAGGAGCTGAGCAGATTATATATACAGAAGAACCTGTCACCATGTAATCTGCAGGCAGCGTGTTATAGAGCAGGAGGAGCTGAGCAGATTATATATACAGAGAACCTGTCACCATGTAATCTGCAGGCAGCGTGTTATAGAGCAGGAGGAGCTGAGCAGATTATATATACAGAGAACCTGTCACCATGTAATCTGCAGGCAGCGTGTTATAGAGCAGGAGGAGCAGAGCAGATTATATATACAGAGAACCTGTCACCATGTAATCTGCAGGCAGTGTGTTATAGAGCAGGAGGAGCTGAGCAGATTATATATACAGAGAACCTATCACCATGTAATCTGCAGGCAGCGTGTTATAGAGCAGGAGGAGCTGAGCAGATTATATATACAGAGAACCTGTCACCATGTAATCTGCAGGCAGCGTGTTATAGAACAGGAGGAGCTGAGCAGATTATATATAAAGAGAACCTGTCACCGTGTAATCTGCAGTCAGTGTGTTATAGAGCAGGAGGAGCTGAGCAGATTATATATACAGAGAACCTGTCACCATGTAATCTGCATGCAGCGTGTTATAGAGCAGGAGGAGCTGAGCAGATTATATATACAGAGAACCTGTCACCATGTAATCTGCAGGCAGCGTGTTATAGAGCAGGAGGAGCTGAGCAGATTATATATACAGAGAACCTGTCACCATGTAATCTGCAGGCAGTGTGTTATAGAGCAGGAGGAGCTGAGCAGATTATATATAAAGAGAACCTGTCACCGTGTAATCTGCAGGCAGTGTGTTATAGAGCAGGAGGAGCTGAGCAAATTATATATAAAGAGAACCTGTCACCATGTAATCTGCAGGCAGCGTGTTATAGAGAGCAGGAGGAGCTGAGCAGATTATATATACAGAGAACCTGTCACCATGTAATCTGCAGGCAGTGTGTTATAGAGCAGGAGGAGCTGAGCAGATTATATATAAAGAGAACCTGTCACCATGTAATCTGCAGGCAGCGTGTTATAGAGCAGGAGGAGCTGAGCAAATTATATATAAAGAGACCCTGTCACCATGTAATCTGCAGGCAGCGTGTTATAGAGCAGGAGGAGCTGAGCAGATTATATATACAGAGAACCTGTCAGCATGTAATCTGCAGACAGTGTGTTATAGAGCAGGAGGAGCTGAGCAGATTATATATATACAGAACCTGTCACCGTGTAATCTGCAGGCAGTGTGTTATAGAGCAGGAGAAGCTGAGCAGGTTATATATAAAGAGAACCTGTCACCATGTAATCTGCAGGCAGCGTGTTATAGAGCAGGAGGAGCTGAGCAGATTATATATACAGAGAACCTGGCACCATGTAATCTGCAGACAGTGTGTTATAGAGCAGGAGGAGCTGAGCAGATTATATATACAGAGAACCTGTCACCATGTAATCTGCAGGCAGTGTGTTATAGAGCAGGAGGAGCTGAGCAGATTATATATACAGAGAACCTGTCACCATGTAATCTGCAGGCAGCATGTTATAGAGCAGGAGGAGCTGAGCAGATTATATATAAAGAGAACCTGTCACCGTGTAATCTGCAGGCAGTGTGTTATAGAGCAGGAGGAGCTGAGCAGATTATATATACAGAAGAACCTGTCACCGTGTAATCTGCAGGCAGCGTGTTATAGAGCAGGAGGAGCTGAGCAGATTATATATAAAGAGAACCTGTCACCATGTAATCTGCAGGCAGCGTGTTATAGAGCAGGAGGAGCTGAGCAGATTACATATAAAGAGAACCTGTCACCATGTAATCTGCAGACAGCGTGTTATAGAGCAGGAGGAGCTGAGCAGATTATATATACAGAGAACCTGTCACCATGTAATCTGCAGACAGCGTGTTATAGAGCAGGAGGAGCTGAGCAGATTATATATACAGAGAACCTGTCACCATGTAATCTGCAGGCAGCGTGTTATAGAGCAGGAGGAGCTGAGCAGATTATATATACAGAGAACCTGTCACCGTGTAATCTGCAGACAGCGTGTTATAGAGCAGGAGGAGCTGAGCAGATTATATATAAACACCATGTAATCTGCAGGCAGCGTGTTATAGAGCAGGAGGAGCTGAGCAGATTATATATAAAGAGAACCTGTCACCGTGTAATCTGCACACAGCGTGTTATAGAGCAGGAGGATCTGAGCAGATTATATATAAAGAGAACCTGTCAGCATGTAATCTGCAGGCAGTGTGTTATAGAGCAGGAGGAGCTGAGCAGATTATATATACACAGAACCTGTCACCATGTAATCTGCAGGCAGCGTGTTATAGAGCAGGAGGAGCTGAGCAGATTATATATAAAGAGAACCTGTCACCATGTAATCTGCAGGCAGCGTGTTATAGAGCAGGAGGAGCTGAGCAGATTATATATACAGAGAACCTGTCACCGTGTAATCTGCAGGCAGTGTGTTATAGAGCAGGAGGAGCTGAGCAGATTATATATACAGAGAACCTGTCACCATGTAATCTGCAGGCAGTGTGTTATAGAGCAGGAGGAGCTGAGCAGATTATATATAAAGAGAACCTGTCACCATGTAATCTGCAGGCAGTGTGTTATAGAGCAGGAGGAGCTGAGCAGATTATATATACACAGAACCTGTCACCGTGTAATCTGCAGGCAGTGTGTTATAGAGCAGGAGGAGCTGAGCAGATTACATATACAGAGAACCTGTCACCATGTAATCTGCAGGCAGCGTGTTATAGAGCAGGAGGAGCTGAGCAGATATATATACACAGAACCTGTCACCGTGTAATCTGCAGGCAGTGTGTTATAGAGCAGGAGGAGCTGAGCAGATTTTATATACAGAGAACCTGTCACCGTGTAATCTGCAGGCAGCGTGTTATAGAGCAGGAGGAGCTGAGCAGATTATATATACACAGAACCTGTCACCGTGTAATCTGCAGGCAGTGTGTTATAGAGCAGGAGGAGCTGAGCAGATTATATATAAAGAGAACCTGTCACCGTGTAATCTGCAGGCAGCGTGTTATAGAGTAGGAGGAGCTGAGCAGAATATATATAAAGAGAACCTGTCACCATGTAATCTGCAGGCAGTGTGTTATAGAGCAGGAGGAGCTGAGCAGATTATATATACATAGAACCTGTCACCGTGTAATCTGCAGGCAGTGTTTTATAGAGCAGGAGGAGCTGAGCAGATTATATATAAAGAGAACCTGTCACCATGTAATCTGCAGGCAGCGTGTTATAGAGCAGGAGGAGCTGAGCAGAATATATATACAGAGAACCTGTCACCATGTAATCTGCAGGCAGTGTGTTATAGAGCAGGAGGAGCTGAGCAGATTATATACACAGAGAACCTGTCACCGTGTAATCTGCAGACAGTGTGTTATAGAGCAGGAGGAGCTGAGCAGAATATATATATACAGAGAACCTGTCACCATGTAATCTGCAGGCAGCGTGTTATAGAGCAGGAGGAGCTGAGCAGATTATATATACAGAGAACCTGTCACCATGTAATCTGCAGGCAGTGTGTTATAGAGCAGGAGGAGCTGAGCAGATTATATATAAAGAGAACCTGTCACCGTGTAATCTGCAGGCAGCGTGTTATAGAGCAGGAGGAGCTGAGCAGATTATATATACAGAGAACCTGTCACCGTGTAATCTGCAGGCAGCGTGTTATAGAGCAGGAGGAGCTGAGCAGATTATATATAAGAGAACCTGTCACCATGTAATCTGCAGACAGTGTGTTATAGAGCAGGAGGAGCTGAGCAGATTATATATACAGAGAACCTGTCACCGTGTAATCTGCAGGCAGCGTGTTATAGAGCAGGAGGAGCTGAGCAGATTATATATAACAGAGAACCTGTCACCGTGTAATCTGCAGGCAGTGTGTTATAGAGCAGGAGGAGCTGAGCAGATTATATATACAGAGAACCTGTCACCGTGTAATCTGCAGGCAGTGTGTTATAGAGCAGGAGGAGCTGAGCAGATTATATATATACAGAGAACCTGTCACCATGTAATCTGCAGGCAGCGTGTTATAGAGCAGGAGGAGCTGAGCAGATTATATATAAAGAGACCTGTCACCATGTAATCTGCAGGCAGTGTGTTATAGAGCAGGAGGAGCTGAGCAGATTATATATAAGAACCTGTCACCATGTAATCTGCAGGCAGCATGTTATAGAGCAGGAGGAGCTGAGCAGATTATATATAAAGAGAACCTGTCACCATGTAATCTGCAGGCAGTGTGTTATAGAGCAGGAGGAGCTGAGCAGATTATATATACAGAGAACCTGTCACCATGTAATCTGCAGGCAGCGTGTTATAGAGCAGGAGGAGCTGAGCAGATTATATATAAAGAAGAACCTGTCACCGTGTAATCTGCAGGCAGCGTGTTATAGAGCAGGAGGAGCTGAGCAGATTATATATAAAGAGAACCTGTCACCATGTAATCTGCAGGCAGTGTGTTATAGAGCAGGAGGAGCTGAGCAGATTATATATAAAGAGAACCTGTCACCATGTAATCTGCAGGCAGCGTGTTATAGAGCAGGAGGAGCTGAGCAGATTATATATACAGAGAACCTGTCACCATGTAATCTGCAGGCAGCGTGTTATAGAGCAGGAGGAGCTGAGCAGATTATATATACAGAGAACCTGTCACCATGTAATCTGCAGGCAGTGTGTTATAGAGCAGGAGGAGCTGAGCAGATTATATATAACAGAGAACCTGTCACCATGTAATCTGCAGGCAGTGTGTTATAGAGCAGGAGGAGCTGAGCAGATTATATATACAGAGAACCTGTCACCATGTAATCTGCAGGCAGTGTGTTATAGAGCAGGAGGATCTGAGCAGATTATATATAAAGAGAACCTGTCACCGTGTAATCTGCAGGCAGCGTGTTATAGAGCAGGAGGAGCTGAGCAGATTATATATACAGAGAACCTGTCACCGTGTAATCTGCAGGCAGTGTGTTATAGAGCAGGAGGAGCTGAGCAGATTATATATACAGAGAACCTGTCACCGTGTAATCTGCAGGCAGCGTGTTATAGAGCAGGAGGAGCTGAGCAGATTATATATACAGAGAACCTGTCACCATGTAATCTGCAGGCAGCGTGTTATAGAGCAGGAGAAGCTGAGCAGATTATATATACAGAGAACCTGTCACCATGTAATCTGCAGGCAGCGTGTTATAGAGCAGGAGGAGCTGAGCAGATTATATATAAAGAGAACCTGTCACCATGTAATCTGCAGGCAGCGTGTTATAGAGCAGGAGGAGCTGAGCAGATTATATATACAGAGAACCTGTCACCATGTAATCTGCAGGCAGCGTGTTATAGAGCAGGAGGAGCTGAGCAGATTATATATAAAGAGAACCTGTCACCATGTAATCTGCAGGCAGCGTGTTATAGAGCAGGAGGAGCTGAGCAGATTATATACAGAGAACCTGTCACCATGTAATCTGCAGGCAGCGTGTTATAGAGCAGGAGGAGCTGAGCAGATTATATATAAGAGAACCTGTCACCATGTAATCTGCAGGCAGCGTGTTATAGAGCAGGAGGAGCTGAGCAGATTATATATAAAGAGAACCTGTCACCATGTAATCTGCAGGCAGCGTGTTATAGAGCAGGAGGAGCTGAGCAGATTATATATACAGAGAACCTGTCACCATGTAATCTGCAGGCAGTGTGTTATAGAGCAGGAGGAGCTGAGCAGATTATATATACAGAGAACCTGTCACCATGTAATCTGCAGGCAGCGTGTTATAGAGCAGGAGGAGCTGAGCAGATTATATATAAAGAGAACCTGTCACCGTGTAATCTGCAGGCAGCGTGTTATAGAGCAGGAGGAGCTGAGCAGATTATATATAAAGAGAACCTGTCACCATGTAATCTGCAGGCAGCGTGTTATAGAGCAGGAGGAGCTGAGCAGATTATATATACAGAGAACCTGTCACCATGTAATCTGCAGGCAGTGTGTTATAGAGCAGGAGGAGCTGAGCAGATTATATATACAGAGAACCTGTCACCATGTAATCTGCAGGCAGCGTGTTATAGAGCAGGAGGAGCTGAGCAGATTATATATACAGAGAACCTGTCCCCATGTAATCTGCAGGCAGTGTGTTATAGAGCAGGAGGAGCTGAGCAGATTATATATAAAGAGAACCTGTCACCATGTAATCTGCAGGCAGCGTGTTATAGAGCAGGAGGAGCTGAGCAGATTATATATAAAGAACCTGTCACCATGTAATCTGCAGGCAGCGTGTTATAGAGCAGGAGGAGCTGAGCAGATTATATATAGAGAGAACCTGTCACCATGTAATCTGCAGGCAGTGTGTTATAGAGCAGGAGGAGCTGAGCAGATTATATATACAGAGAACCTGTCACCATGTAATCTGCAGGCAGTGTGTTATAGAGCAGGAGGAGCTGAGCAGATTATATATAGAGAGAACCTGTCACCATGTAATCTGCAGGCAGCGTGTTATAGAGCAGGAGGAGCTGAGCAGATTATATATATAGAGAACCTGTCACCATGTAATCTGCAGGCAGCGTGTTATAGAGCAGGAGGAGCTGAGCAGATTATATATAAAGAGAACCTGTCACCATGTAATCTGCAGGCAGTGTGTTATAGAGCAGGAGGAGCTGAGCAGATTATATATACAGAGAACCTGTCACCATGTAATCTGCAGGCAGCGTGTTATAGAGCAGGAGGAGCTGAGCAGATTATATATAAAGAGAACCTGTCACCATGTAATCTGCAGGCAGTGTGTTATAGAGCAGGAGGAGCTGAGCAGATTATATATACAGAGAACCTGTCACCATGTAATCTGCAGGCAGTGTGTTATAGAGCAGGAGGAGCTGAGCAGATTATATATAAAGAGAACCTGTCACCATGTAATCTGCAGGCAGCGTGTTATAGAGCAGGAGGAGCTGAGCAGATTATATATACAGAGAACCTGTCACCATGTAATCTGCAGGCAGCGTGTTATAGAGCAGGAGGAGCTGAGCAGATTATATATACACAGAACCTGTCACCATGTAATCTGCAGGCAGCGTGTTATAGAGCAGGAGGAGCTGAGCAGATTATATATACAGAGAACCTGTCACCGTGTAATCTGCAGGCAGTGTGTTATAGAGCAGGAGGAGCTGAGCAGATTATATATACAGAGAACCTGTCACCATGTAATCTGCAGGCAGCGTGTTATAGAGCAGGAGGAGCTGAGCAGATTATATATACAGAGAACCTGTCACCATGTAATCTGCAGGCAGCGTGTTATAGAGCAGGAGGAGCTGAGCAGATTATATATACACAGAACCTGTCACCATGTAATCTGCAGGCAGCGTGTTATAGAGCAGGAGGAGCTGAGCAGATTATATATACAGAGAACCTGTCACCATGTAATCTGCAGGCAGTGTGTTATAGAGCAGGAGGAGCTGAGCAGATTATATATACAGAGAACCTGTCACCATGTAATCTGCAGGCAGCGTGTTATAGAGCAGGAGGAGCTGAGCAGATTATATATATAGAGAACCTGTCCCCATGTAATCTGCAGGCAGCGTGTTATAGAGCAGGAGGAGCTGAGCAGATTATATATAGAGAACCTGTCACCATGTAATCTGCAGGCAGTGTCCTCTGTAGGCACCTGTAAGGAGCGGATTGTCTCCGAGGTCCCCGGCATGGCTCAGTGTGAGTCATTAGAAGCCGTGCGTCACTGCTGAGCAAATACGGAGACATGAGAGTCCGGAAAACGATGGGAGAAGAAACTACTTCCTCATCATCCTCTGCAGGAAATTTACTGGTGTTTAAATTTATAAGCATTAAAACTGGAGAGAAAGAGGAAGAAATTTCTTCTGAAATCTGCAGCAGCAGCAGAGCTCCTGGTACGCTCAGCACAATGTAATACCATGCTGTGACAACTGGAGATGCAGCACACATGCAGAACTATGTGTCTCCATGGTAAAAGACCACAAACACCCAGTATAGGCAGAACCTGCAGTCATGTGACCTCCTATATGGAGTATACACCTGGAGGTAACGGCTGCAGCGCTGGGATCATTCAGCCTCCCGTGACCACCTGTATTCATCACCGCAGATCAGACCAGAAACCCTCAGTGACAGCCGCTAATCACACTGGTGGAGCACTGGCTGGTCTCTCATCACACTGGTGGAGCACTGGCTGGTCTCTCATCACACTGGTGGAGCACTGGCTGATCTCTCATCACACTGGTGGAGCACTGGCTGATCTCTCATCACACTGGTGGAGCACTGGCTGGTCTCTCATCACACTGGTGGAGCACTGGCTGATCTCTCATCACACTGGTGGAGCACTGGCTAATCTCTCATCACACTGGTGGAGCACTGGCTGATATCTCATCACACTGGTGGAGCACTGGCTGATCTCCCATCACACTGGTTGATCTCTCATCGCACTGGTGGAGCACTGGCTGATCTCTCATCGCACTGGCTGATCTCTCATCGCACTGGCTGATCTCTCATCGCACTGGTGGAGCACTGGCTGATCTCTCAATACACTGGTGGAGCACTGGCTGGTCTCTCATCACACTGGTGGAGCACTGGCTGGTCTCTCATCGCACTGGCTTATCTCTCATCGCACTGGTGGGGCACTGGCTGATCTCTCATCACACTGGTGGAGCACTGGCTGATCTCTCATCACACTGGTGGAGCACTGGCTGATCTCTCATCACACTGGTGGAGCACCGGCTGATCTCGCATCACACTGGTGGAGCACCAGCTGATCTCTCATCACACTGGTGGAGCACTGGCTGATCTCGCATCACACTGGTGGAGCACTGGCTGATCTCGCATCACACTGGTGGAGCACTGGCTGATCTCGCATCACACTGGTGGAGCACTGGTGGATCTCTCATCACACTGGTGCAGCACTGGCTGATCTCTCATCACACTGGTGGAGCACTGGCTCATCTCTCATCACACTGGTGGAGCACTGGCTGATCTCTCATCACACTGGTGGAGCACTGGCTCATCTCTCATCACACTGGTGGAGCACTGGCTGATACTCTCATCACACTGGTGGAGCACTGGCTGTACTCTCATCACACTGGTGGAGCACTGGCTGATCCCTAATCGCACTGGCTGATCTCGCATCACACTGGTGGGGCACTGGCTGATCTCTCATCACACTGGTGGAGCACTGGCTGGTCTATCATCACACTGGTGGAGCACTGGCTGGTCTATCATCACACTGGTGGAGCACTGGCTGATCTCCCATCACACTGGTGGAGCACTGGCTGATCTCTCATCACATTGGTGGAGCACCGGCTGATCTCTCATCACACTGGTGGATCACCGGCTGATCTCTCATCACACTGGTGGATCACCGGCTGATCTCTCAACACACTGGTGGAGCACCGGCTGATATCTCATCACACTGGTGGAGCACTGGCTGGTCTCTCATCACACTGGTGGAGCACCGGCTGATATCTCATCACACTGGTGGAGCACAGGCTGATCTCTCATCACACTGGTGGAGCACTGGTTGATCTCTCATCACACTGGTGGAGCACTGGCTGGTCTCGCATCACACTGGTGGAGCACCGGCTGATCTCTCATCACACTGGTGGAGCACCGGCTGATATCTCATCACACTGGTGGAGCACTGGCTGGTCTCTCATCACACTGGTGGAGCACTGGCTGATCTCTCATCACACTGGTGGAGCACCGGCTGATATCTCATCACACTGGTGGAGCACAGGCTGATCTCTCATCACACTGGTGGAGCACAGGCTGATCTCTCATCACACTGGTGGAGCACAGGCTGATCTCTCATCACACTGGTGGAGCACCGGCTGATCTCTCATCACACTGGTGGATCACCGGCTGATCTCTCAACACACTGGTGGAGCAGCGGCTGATATCTCATCACACTGGTGGAGCACTGGCTGGTCTCTCATCACACTGGTGGAGCACCGGCTGATCTCTCATCACACTGGTGGAGCACCGGCTGATCTCTCATCACACTGGTGGAGCACTGGCTGGTATCTCATCACACTGGTGGAGCACTGGCTGGTCTCTCATCACACTGGTGGAGCACTGGCTGATCTCTCATCACACTGGTGGAGCACCGGCTGATATCTCATCACACTGGTGGAGCACAGGCTGATCTCTCATCACACTGGTGGAGCACAGGCTGATCTCTCATCACACTGGTGGAGCACAGGCTGATCTCTCATCACACTGGTGGAGCACTGGCTGATCTCTCATCACACTGGTGGAGCACAGGCTGATCTCTCATCACACTGGTGGAGCACTGGCTGATCTCTCATCACACTGGTGGAGCATTGGCTGATCTCTCATCACACTGGTGGAGCACTGGCTGATCTCTCATCACACTGGTGGAGCACTGGCTGGTCTCTCATCACACTGGTGGAGCACTGGCTGATCTCTCATCGCACTGGTTGATCTCTCATCGCACTGGCTGATCTCTCATCACACTGGTGGGGCACTGGCTGATCTCTCATCACACTGGTGGAGCACTGGCTGGTCTCTCATCACACTGGTGGAGCACTGGCTGGTCTCTCATCACACTGGTGGAGCACTGGCTGATCTCTCATCGCACTGGTGGGGCACTGGCTGATCTCTCATCACACTGGTGGAGCACTGGCTGATCTCTCATCACACTGGTGGAGCACTGGCTGATCTCTCATCACACTGGTGGAGCACTGGCTGATCTCGCATCACACTGGTGGATCACCGGCTGATCTCGCATCACACTGGTGGATCACCGGCTGATCTCTCATCACACTGGTGGAGCACTGGCTGATCTCTCATCGCACTGGTTGATCTCTCATCGCACTGGTGGGGCACTGGCTGATCTCTCATCACACTGGTGGGGCACTGGCTGATCTCTCATCACACTGGTGGAGCACTGGCTGATCTCTCATCACACTGGTGGAGCACTGGCTGATCTCTCATCACACTGGTGGAGCACCGGCTGATCTCGCATCACACTGGTGGAGCACCAGCTGATCTCTCATCGCACTGGTGGGGCACTGGCTGATCTCTCATCACACTGGTGGAGCACTGGCTGATCTCTCATCACACTGGTGGAGCACTGGCTGATCTCTCATCGCACTGGTGGGGCACTGGCTGATCTCTCATCACACTGGTGGAGCACTGGCTGATCTCTCATCACACTGGTGGAGCACTGGCTGATCTCTCATCACACTGGTGGAGCACTGGCTGATCTCTCATCACACTGGTGGAGCACTGGCTGATCTCTCATCACACTGGTGGAGCACTGGCTGATCTCTCATCACACTGGTGGAGCACTGGCTGATCTCTCATCACACTGGTGGAGCTGAGCAGATTATATATAAAGAATAAATCCTGATAAAACATGTGGGTGGTCTTCCGTTTGGGGCTCCCCTGGGGGGGGTCTCTGATTATTACCGGGCATCACCCCTATTTGCGTTGGTAGGACAGGTGCAGCCACATACTTTCTGCCCCCAGGACCCCTGGTCACAAGGAATTGCTAATAAATCAGTCCCTTAGTAAGAAAGATTTCACACGCGGTCCTTTCAGAGCGACTTTACCAATTCCTGTGATCAAGGACGGATTCCTAAAATATTTAAAAATCCTGACGCGCATATTATATATGGGGGGGGGGGGGGGTCTCAGAGTGCATGCTGCAGGACCTCTCCATCAGCTCGTATGATGTGGGGGAGGAGAAGCAGAGGAGAGAGCTGATTGGCTCAGAGCACTCCGCACACTCCGACATCACCCAGGAGGAGCCGGACCGAGGAGACTTGTACAGGTGGATTCCCAGTGAGGGGTCCGAAGACCGCGCCCCCCAAACCAGCCCGGGTCACTTACATGCAGCCAGTTTTTTTTTTGCAGTTTTGGACTATAGTGCGGACCCCCCCCCCCCCAATATTTACTACACATCACTAGTTTTTTGTTAATGAAATCTTTAATTAAAAAAAAAACAAAAAAACAAAACAAATAAATAAATCCTGAACAGAAGCAGAAAAAGCGTCTGAGGAATAAAAGTTCAGCCGAAAGCCGTCAGCTTCATTCGCTGCGGCGCATCATATCGTGAGGAGTGTCCGTTATCCGAGACTCCCTGACGGGGGAGGGGAGGCGACACGGATTGGTAAGTTTAGGTTTTAAGAAATCCTTTCTAGTTCTTGGTTTTGCAGGATTTTCAGGATTCTTCCGCTCGAGCACCGGATCTACAGGTCGTACGACTGAGGAGGGCCGGCGGTACAAACACATTCCTGCGCGGTCCGGGGACATCGGCATCGCATGGATTCATCAGCATAAAATCTCTTCTAAAAAAACTCCTCGTTATTTTAGGGGAACATGAAAAATACAAAAACCAGAAAGATCTAGAAAACGCGACTTTACAAATGTACAAAGGACTACAGCTCGTTGCATATAAATAGACATTTGGTGCGGCCGACGAGGCCATAAAAAAATCCCTGAATTACTAAGAACCTGAGACAGCGAGACGGACAGCAGAGACCGCCGAGACCGCCCCCCAAAGAGACGTCCAGAAGCGGGGCACAAATACTGTGCTCAACACAAGCAGCCCCCCAAATCTACACGCCATTATAATGACCCAATACACGAGACCCATGGTCCTCACCCCAATAACAGACGAGACGCCTCGTATCCGCCCGTCAACCTCGCTGTAAATTTAGGACTGCAGCGACAACATGACGAGAACGAACATCTAACACGAGGAAATACACAATTCATGGTGAGGCAGTCTACTGTAGAGCAGAGGACACACCCGTACAGCACAGAGAAGCAGCCTACTGTAGAGCAGAGGACACACCCGTACAGCACAGAGAGGCAGTCTACTGTACAGCACAGAGAGGCAGTCTACTGTACAGCTGAGGACACACCCATGCAGCACAGAGAGGCAGCCTACTGTACAGCAGAGGACACACCCGCGCAGCACAGAGGCAGTCTACTGTACAGCAGAGGACACACCCGAGCAGCACAGAGAGGCAGCCTACAGTACAGCAGAGGACACACCTATACAGCACAGAGAGGCAGTCTAATGTAGAGCAGAGGACACACGTGTACAGCAGAGAGACAGTCTACTGTGCAGCAGAAGACACACCCATGCATCACGAGGCAGCCTACTGTACAGCAGAGGACACACCCGTACAGCACAGAGAGACAGTCTACTGTACAGAGGACACACCCATGCATCACAACAAGGCAGCCTACTGTACAGCAGAGGACACACCTGTACAGCACAGAGAGGCAGTCTACTGTACAGCTGAGGACACACCCATGCATCACGAGGCAGCCTACTGTACAGCAGAGGACACACCTGTACAGCACAGAGAGGCAGTCTACTGTACAGCTGAGGACACACCCATGCAGCAGAGAGGCAGCCTACTGTGCAGCATTGGACACACCCATGCATCACGAGGCAGCCTACTGTACAGCAGAGGACACACCTGTAGAGCACGGAGAGGATGTCTACTGTACATCAATCTTGCAGACACAGAACCTCCTACTTGGCGCCCGCTTTGCGGCGATTCTGAGGCCCAAACGTCCTGATCTTTATTATTTGATCGATGAGCAAAAGTAAAAAAAGAAGCATAAATCCGCGGCACGTTGTGGCTCCGCCCACAGGGAACATGGCGGCTCCTGACAGTTATTGCTTTTTCTTGAACAAGTGAATGAAGCAGCAGCGCCGCCCCCGCCTCATTACCCACAATGCACCATGAGACCCCAGAACCCCCCAATAGCACGAGGCATGTAAGAGGTTCCGGACTTTGGATGAGGCATGAAACCCACGGATAAGACCTGCGGGTCGCCGCAATCCACCCGTGTCCGGACCTCCTCCCGCACCACACAGGGTGTAATTGTGAAGGATGGAAATAGATTGCAGTCAGTGAATGGAAACCTCTGCCTAGTCAATAATTCAGCTTCATTAACCCCTTCCCATGATGGGACCTCTGACATAATATGGCGGTCTACAATCCCGGCTCTTGTAGGTCGCCGCCGGATATATTCATATCTGATGGGATCATCCACAGGAAAACACAAACTGTGATGAAATGCGACTAAGGAGGAGATCTACTCCAGTCACAGCCAAAGCTGCGACACAGACACGGCCTAGGAGTAACCAACGCACTGCAGTCCGTCAATGCAGCTCAAGTAGAGACCGGAGAACAAGAGCCGCTGAAGGCGAAGGAAAGCGAAGGATCTCAAGTAAATGATGATAAAAAGTATAAAAATAAAAAGGGGGGGGGGGAATAGCGGGGGACGATCAGCGGGCGGCAGAGATCAGCGTGGGGGGGCCACCATCAGCGGGAGGACGATCAGAGGGTGGCGGCGATGAGCAGGGGACGATCAACAGGCAGCAGAGATGGGGGGGGGGGCGGGGGCTGGCGATCAGCGGGCAGCGGCGACGAGCAGGGGACGATCAACGGGCGGCAGAGATCAGCGGGGGGGCGATCAGCGGGCAGCGAAGATGAGCGGGGGATGATCAGCGGGCGGCGGAGATGAGAGGGGCACGATCAGCGGGCAGCGGCGATGAGCGGGGCACGATCAGCGGAGATGAGCGGGGCACAATCAGCGGGCGGCGGCAATCAGTGGAGGACGATCAGCGGGCTGCGGAGATGACCAGGGGGACGATCAGCTGGCAGCAGATATGAGCGGGGGGACGTTCAGAGGGTGGCAGCGACGAGCAGGGGACAATCAGCGGGGGGACGATCAGCTGGCGGCGGCAATCAGTGGAGGACGATCAGCGGGCGGCGGAGATGACCAGGGGGACGATCAGCAGAGATGAGCGGGGGACGATCAGCAAGATGAGCGGGGCACGATCAGCGGGAGGCGGCAATCAGTGGAGGACGATCAGCGGGCGGCGGAGATGACCAGGGGGATGATCAGCAGGCGGCGGCGATGAGCGGGGGGACGTTCAGAGGGTGGCAGCGACGAGCAGGGGACGATCAGCAGCGGAGATGAGCGGGGGACTTTTTGCTTCATATTTGAGGGCCCAACTACAAATATACTGACGCAGCTTCACAGGAAGTGTCAGATAAAGCACCAAGGGTCATAATAAATTAATCAGGAGTGTAACGTTCATTATAATTGGTCCTGCGTGGCTCCAAACCTCATGATTACGCCCCTGGCCGGTATCAATGGGAAGATAAGACCCCGGTGATCCTGGGCCGAGGGCGTCACCGGTGTAAAATGGAGGAGCACCAGAAAGTTACAATAAATACCACCCGACGAGTGCAAAACAGAGACCCCGCCCCTCCACGGTCCCGTGCCGCCCCCTATTATACCCTCCCGTACACAGCTACAGTGGCTTTATCCCCCCCAACCTAAAATGCTGCCCCCTGGACCGTGTCCCGGCCTTTACAGCCACAAACGACGCGTCAGAGGTAGTTTGAAGCCGAAAAGCAAAATGGCTACGGAGCTTCCAGTATCCACCAGGCGCCAGGCTGAGAGGGCGAAAACCGTACGTACAAAGGCACAGGAACAAGAGCGGCGAAAACCAAGCCCTGGCGCTAATACATTTGGCATTGGAGATTCTATACATTGATGCCCTGCCCCCTCCAAAAAACATAAAAACTGTAAACATCGAGGAGCTGCCATCCGGGTGGAGTCTTGTGCAAAACATAGGAATTTCTGTACTTAAAATCTCTATAAAAGGTGCTGAACGCTATAATACACAAACGCTGCCGCCAGGAGAAAACTGGAGCCGCATGGAGTCCGCTGCTCCCCAAATCTGTAGTGTTGGATTTCTGAAGACCTCATGAATAAGGCTGGCCCTCCAAATGATACAGGGCGTGAATACTTTGACAACAGCATAAAAAAAAAAAAAAGCACCAAGTAAAAGCCTGCCAAAAATCCTACACGGAATCCGTTTCTAGTCCCTGCAGAGGAGGGTCCGGGGGAGCGGGCCGCCATCAGCCGTTCCAGCCCATCAGGTGGCTGACCCTGGCCTTCTCAGTCATCTTCCTCACACGTCCTGACCTGGAGGTGCCGAGATTTAAGGGGTCGTCGATCTGCAGGAGGCCTTCGGGCTCGTTGTCGGAGTCGTCGTCGTCGTTGTACAGCACCGTCCTCCGGCCCTGGTTTCGGGTGTTGATCCGCGGCTTTTTCCGCTCTTGCTCGATGAAGTCACTGTCGTCTCCTCCGTCGTCCTCACCGTGGTCCTCGCTCGCGTCCTCGTCGGACAAGTCAGCGTGCTTTAGAGCCGGACTGAGGGAAGGTTCCTTTTTGGAGGCCCCCCTCCCCCTGCCCCGACCTTTGCCTTTCTTGCTATCGGCACCTCTAAGGTGGTAACCCTTTGGTCGGCCCCGCCCCCTTCCCCGCCCACGGCCCCTCCCCTTTCCTTTAGATTTGTGGTCAGTGGCAGGGCTACCTCGCTTCCTCTTCAGCTTTGTCCGTGATACTTTGGTGTAATCGTGGTCCCCATCCACATAGTCCTGGTCAGATTTGGCGGAGGAGTCGGGCTCGGAGCTGCCCTCCGACTCTGACCCGCTCTTTGAACTGAGGCTTGACTGGGAGTGGCCACTTGTGGACGGGGATGGGGGCCCTTTACTGGTTTCTTCCTCCTCCTCCTGTTCCACTTTCTCCTCGTCTTCTCCCTGGCCTTCATCTTCGGAGGAGCTCAGCAGCTTTCTCCTGGGTTTTGGGGTGTCATCGCCCTCGCCGTTTGTCAGGGGTCCATTAGTCAGTTCTGCTTTAAAGAAACAAAAACATCCGTGAGTGTATCTGTGACATCAGAGGGGATCAGACACCTGGGACCCCCCGGGAAGGAGAAGAAGGGGTCCAAGGTGTCAGATACAAGAGTGGAAATCCCTGGAAGAAACCTCTGGGGGGGAATCGGCCATCCACGGGGCACGCCCCCTGCTATTCACCTTTCACCGGGGAGGATGGGGCCTTGGAGCCGCTCGCTGCGTCCTCCTCGGCGTCGCTCTTGTTCTGGGGGTTCGGTCTGGAAGACGTTGGCTGCTCCTCCATCTCCTCCTCCGCTGAGACACGGCCGGGCTCCAGAGCGGAATCGGACACTGGGACACAAATCAGGACCGATGTGAACATACTGACCGAGGCCCCCGCAGCGCTCAGCATCTGTCATACCCAAGGAGAAGGGGCTGCCTGACGCTGATCACCGGGACATATACATCGTACATATATATAGCGTGTAATATGGCACGAGTGTATGACATGCTGCTACAGTATGTATATAATAGTGTGCTATATCTGTATTACGTGTGTCACCAGCGGTCTACGTATTGTGCGTATTATACAAGTGTATGGGATAGTTGAGTATTACAGCAGTGTAGTATTTACGGGTGCATTATCTGTACATACAGATCAGAACTGATAAGTGTGTGCATCTATAGGCCGAGTTCACACTTCAGTTATTTCCATCAGTTATTGGGAGCCTAAACCAGCAGTGAAGCCTCCGGAGATCAGTGGGATGGAAGGATCTGCCGCTGTTCTGTGCTGCGGACACGCAACTGGATTTGGCTCAGAAATCACTGAACTGTGAACTCAGCCTTACCTGTGTGTGTGACACGAGTGTACAGCTCCTGTATGAGCACCTGTGTGTGTGTGACACGAGTGTACAGCTCCTGTATGATTACCTGTGTGTGTGACACGAGTGTACAGCTCCTGTATAAGCACCTGTGTGTGTGACACGAGTGTACAGCTCCTGTATGATTACCTGTGTGTGTGACACGAGTGTACAGCTCCTGTATGATCACCTGTGTGTGTGACACGAGTGTACAGCAACTGTATGACTACCTGTGTGTATGACACGAGTGTACAGCTCCTGTATGATTACCTGTGTGTATGACATGAGTGCAGCTCCTGTATGACTACCTGTGTGTGTGACACGAGTGTACTGCTCCTGTATGATTACCTGTGTGTGTGACACGAGTGTGAGGCTCCTGTATGATTACCTGTGTGTGTGACACGTGTATACAGCTCCTGTATGATCACCTGTGTGTGACACGAGTGTACAGCTCCTGTATGATCACCTGTGTGTATGACACGAGTGTACAGCTCCTGTATGATTACCTGTGTGTGACACGTGTATACAGCTCCTGTATGATTACCTGTGTGTGTGACACGAGTGTACAGCTCCTGTATGATTACCTGTGTGTGTGACACGAGTGTACAGCTCCTGTATGATTACCTGTGTGTGTGACACGAGTGTACAGCTCCTGTATGATTACCTGTGTGTGTGACACGTGTGTACAGCTCCTGTATGATCACCTGTGTGTGTGACACGAGTGTACAGCTCCTGTATGACTACCTGTGTGTGTGACACGAGTGTACAGCTCCTGTATGATTACCTGTGTGTATGACATGAGTGCAGCTCCTGTATGATTACCTGTGTGTGTGACACGAGTGCAGCTCCTGTATGAGCACCTGTGTGTGTGTGACACGTGTGTACAGCTCCTGTATGATCACCTGTGTGTGTGACACGAGTGTACAGCTCCTGTATGATTACCTGTGTATGACACGAGTGTACAGCTCCTGTATGATCACCTGTGATTACCTGTGTGTGTGACACGTGTGTGCAGCTCCTGTATGAGCACCTGTGTGTGTGTGTGACACGTGTGTACAGCTCCTGTATGATTACCTGTGTGTGATATGAGTGCAGCTCCTGTATAATATGTGGGTATAACAGGTGAATAATTAGGTATGTGGTGGTATTAACTGCGTGTTACATGTGTATTACTCCATGTATGCTATATTCATGCACAGCTCATCAGCGCTCGGCTACGTGCTCCCATGTACTACACGCCGACGCTGGTTATTTGGATCATTACTTTCAAAGGTTGAGGAGGACGAGGAGGAGGAGGATGAGGAGGACGAGGAGGAGCTGCTCCGCAGACGTGGGAGGGGGGCGCTCTGCAGGACCCTCTGTGGAATCTTCCGCGGTTTCCCTTTCGGACTAGAAAAGAAATAAATCTCGTGACAGAACGGACGCAGCGAGGGGCTATCAGACAGTGAAGGAGGCGCTCGTACCTCGCGGCTCTGCTAGAGGCAGAGGAGCTGCTGCTGCTGCTGCGGATCCTCTTCCTGTAGCGCTGCCTCCTCCGCTGCTGCAGCTGCATGGCGAGCTTGTAATCAGAGATGATGTCCTTGATGTAGGTTTCACACAGAGCAGATAATCGGAGAGTCATGCTGTAAATCTGCGGAGGGAGAACCACCGGGAGTCAGGAAAGATGGCCGCTGCGGACAGTCACGTGGGGGCCGTGTGCGGGGTCAAAGGGCAGCAACAGCCCTCCCCACATTGTGTACATGACCATTACATGTCCCCCCGTGTGTGGGGTTATATTACACGTCACCCCTGTGTGGGGTTATATTACACGTCACCCCGTGTGTGTGGGGTTATATTACACGTCACCCCCTGTGTGTGTGGGGTTATATTACACGTCACCCCCTGTGTGGGGTTATATTACACGTCACCCCCTGTGTGTGGGGTTATATTACACGCCACTCCCGTGTGTGGGGTTATATTACACGTCACCCCCTGTGTGTGTGGGGTTATATTACACGTCACCCCGTGTGTGTGGGGTTATATTACACGTCACCCCCTGTGTGTGTGGGGTTATATTACACGTCACCCCGTGTGTGTGGGGTTATATTACACGTCACCCCGTGTGTGTGGGGTTATATTACACGTCACCCCGTGTGTGTGGGGTTATATTACACGTCACCCCGTGTGTGTGGGGTTATATTACACGTCACCCCTGTGTGTGTGGGGTTATATTACACGTCACCCCTGTGTGTGGGGTTATATTACACGTCACCCCGTGTGTGTGGGGTTATATTACACGTCACCCCTGTGTGTGGGGTTATATTACACGTCACCCCGTGTGTGTGGGGTTATATTACACGTCACCCCGTGTGTGGGGTTATATTACACGTCACCCCTGTGTGTGGGGTTATATTACACGTCACCCCCTGTGTGTGGGGTTATATTACACGTCACCCCTGTGTGTGGGGTTATATTACACGTCACCCCCTGTGTGTGGGGTTATATTACACGTCACCCCCTGTGTGTGGGGTTATATTACACGTCACCCCTGTGTGTGTGGGGTTATATTACACGTCACCCCCTGTGTGTGGGGTTATATTACACGTCACCCCTGTGTGTGTGGGGTTATATTACACGTCACCCCTGTGTGTGGGGTTATATTACACGTCACCCTGTGTGTGGGGTTATATTACACGTCACCCCTGTGTGTGGGGTTATATTACACGTCACCCCCTGTGTGTGGGGTTATATTACACGTCACCCTCTGTGTGTGGGGGTTATATTACACGTCACCCCTGTGTGTGTGGGGTTATATTACACGTCACCCCCTGTGTGTGGGGTTATATTACACGTCACCCCTGTGTGTGGGGTTATATTACACGTCACCCCTGTGTGTGGGGTTATATTACACGTCACCCCCTGTGTGTGGGGGGTTATATTACACGTCACCCTCTGTGTGTGGGGGGTTATATTACACGTCACCCTCTGTGTGTGTGGGGTTATATTACACGTCACCCCGTGTGTGAGTGGGGTTATATTACACGTCACCCTGTATGTGTGGGGTATATTACACGTCACCCCGTGTGTGTGGGGTTATATTACACGTCACCCCGTGTGTGTGGGGTTATATTACACGTCACCCTGTGTGTGGGGTTATATTACACGTCACCCCCTGTATGTGGGGTTATATTACACGTCACGCTGTGTGTGGGGTTATATTACACGTCACCCCCTGTGTGTGGGGGGTTATATTACACGTCACCCCCTGTGTGTGGGGTTATATTACACGTCACCCCGTGTGTGTGGGGTTATATTACACGTCACCCCGTGTGTGTGGGGTTATATTACACGTCACCCCTGTGTGTGGGGTTATATTACACGTCACCCCGTGTGTGTGGGGTTATATTACACGTCACCCCGTGTGTGTGGGGTTATATTACACGTCACCCCGTGTGTGTGGGGTTATATTACACGTCACCCGTGTGTGTGGGGTTATATTACACGTCACCCTGTGTGTGGGGTTATATTACACGTCACCCCTGTGTGTGGGGTTATATTACACGTCACCCCTGTGTGTGGGGTTATATTACACGTCACCCGCTGTGTGTGGGGTTATATTACACGTCACCCCCTGTGTGTGGGGTTATATTACACGTCACCCCCTGTGTGTGGGGTTATATTACACGTCACCCCGTGTGTGTGGGGTTATATTACACGTCACCCCCTGTGTGTGGGGTTATATTACACGTCACCCCCTGTGTGTGTGGGGTTATATTACACGTCACCCCGTGTGTGTGGGGTTATATTACACGTCACCCCTGTGTGTGGGGTTATATTACACGTCACCCGTGTGTGTGGGGTTATATTACACGTCACCCCTGTGTGTGGGGTTATATTACACGTCACCCCCTGTGTGTGTGGGGTTATATTACACGTCACCCCCTGTGTGTGGGGTTATATTACACGTCACCCCCTGTGTGTGTGGGGTTATATTACACGTCACCCCCTGTGTGTGGAGTTATATTACACGTCACCCCCTGTGTGTGGAGTTATATTACACGTCACCCCCTGTGTGTGGGGTTATATTACACGTCACCCCCGTGTGTGGGGTTATATTACACGTCACCCCTGTGTGTGGGGTTATATTACACGTCACCCCCGTGTGTGGGGTTATATTACACGTCACCCCTGTGTGTGGGGGTTATATTACACGTCACCCCCTGTGTGTGGAGTTATATTACACGTCACCCCGTGTGTGGGGTTATATTACACGTCACCCCCTCTGTGTGTGGAGTTATATTACACGTCACCCCCTGTGTGTGGAGTTATATTACACGTCACCCCCTGTGTGTGGGGTTATATTACACGTCACCCCCTGTGTGTGGAGTTATATTACACGTCACCCCCTGTGTGTGGAGTTATATTACACGTCACCCCCTGTGTGTGGAGTTATATTACACGTCACGCTGTGCAGATTCTGGATCTCACCCTGGATTTCTTGTTCGGGGTGTAAGCTTTGGAATTACTAAATATGAGTCGGACGTCCTGCCCGAAATCCAGAGGGTCGCCGTAGCCCCCCGCCTCCAGTCTGGCTTTGACGGTGCTGAAATCCATTGGATTTTCAATGATGTCCTGATAATCCTGAAACCACGAGGAGAAAATAAGTTACTGAACCCCGGACAGATCCACCGCCGGCCCCGATCCACCGCCGGCCCCGACCCACCGCCGGCCCCGACCCACTGCCGGCCCCGACCCACCGCCGGGCCGGACCCGACCCACCGACTCCCAGCTCTGACACAGTCGACACTTACAGGATAGGAGACTCTGTTGACCGGCTGTCGGAAGGGCTCGGAGTCCTCTCGCTCGTAGATCAGGTCCAGCAGCTCCTTGCAGTGATCCTTCCAGGAATCTGGATTGGATCTCAGCAGATCCCTCTTAGTGCGGCGAGTGATCTAGCGGGAGACGTCATAATCAATACAGCGGCAGGTCAGACGATGGCAAGCGTCTATTATATGACGAGACGTGCACTGACCAGAGGTTTACTCACTGCTCGCCCGGTGGAGGTCCCGGGAGCGTCGGATTCCATATCAGCCACTGCACTCTCCTGGACAAGATGTAGAGTGTCAGCTCACGTGCCCAAAGCTCAGAAACCTCGATGCTAAAAGTTTATGTCTTACCTCGGCCTCCTCCTCCGCATCGCTGACCTCCTCACACTTCACCTGGTTGTAAATCTCCAAGATGTCTGTGCAGCTGTCATCTCTAGACACAGAAGAGAAGGGTTGAGGGAGCGGCCAATCAGAGGGCAGACGCTGCGGCGAGGTGAACGCGCAGCGCACGTACCGGATGTATCGCAGCAGAACGTCCGTCACAATCTTGGCGGCCTTCACAATGGGAGAATTTGGCTCGTTGAAGGTTCGGGCATTGTGTTCAATGTAACGCACTTCCCACATCAGTGCAGAGATTCTCCTGTGAGACGGACGCAGAAAAACGCGCAACGTGAGAAACCCTACGGCGTTCCACTGCGCCCAGAGCCGCTCAGAACATTCCTTCATTTGGGAAAGCTGGGTGACAGCCAATGTGGCCGGGAGCTGCCATCCAACTGTCCCAAACTGCAGAATGAACTGTTCCTGGGTTCATTCCTAGTCATCCTCATTTCCAGGATCACTGTTTGCTGTCAGTGAATGGGAACAAACTCATCTGCATTATAACAATACTACTCTGACCCCAAACTTGCCAGAACACCAGGTTTGTTACAATGTATCAGTGCAGGGATGAGTGATCAACCTGGAGACATAGATGAGACTGGTGCTGCCGATTCATTCCCAGAGCACTGTCTACACTACCACAAACCACGGACCCCCCCCACCCCCCGATTATATACATTGAGCGCTGACCCCGGTGCTGCCCTTACCTGTAGAAGCGGCTCTCCAGCCTCTTCCTCACCGTGCTCAGGTCGGTTGGATAGGCCACCACAGTGCAGTACAGAGGATAGGCGCCGAGATCCACCGGAGCGCTGAATGGGCTGGCGAACTCTGACAACACAAATCAGCATTAGCGCCACTGCTGAGGTCACGTGGTCGGCTGTCCTACACACAGAACATTACACGAGGACACGCACCAAGCGCGAGCAGCTGGTCTATCCCCTGGATCACCCGCTCACACACTTCATCTCTGCTCTTCACCCCCCACTCTCCTTCCTGTGGTTTATACTGGAGAGCGGTCAGCTCCTCTGCGGTGACGGGAACACCAGCGCCGACCTCGTCCGGGAGCGAAACTGCAGGGATTAGCAGATGTGATGTCAGAGAGACCTCCAACCACCGCCGTACAAGAAGACTCACAACACGCTCAACTGCGAGCACACACTCAGGAACTACATACATACTTATCATACAGAGTACAACAACCATCAAGCACTGGAGCACGACAACTATACAGAGTACAACAACCATCAAGCACGACAACTATACAGAGTACAACAACCATCAAGCACGACAACTATACAGAGTACAACAACCATCAAGCACTGGAGCACGACAACTATACAGAGTACAACAACCATCAAGCACGACAACTATCCAGAGTACAACAACCATCAAGCACTGGAGCACGACAACTATACAGAGTACAACAACTATACAGGGTACAACAACCATCAAGCACTGGAGCACGACAAATATACAGAGTACAACAGCCATCAAGCATGACAACTATACAGATTACAAAAACCATCAAGCACGACAACTATAGAGTACAACAACCATCAAGCGGTTGTGGGTGCTCGATGGTTTTGTAATCTGTATAGTTGTCGTGCTCAGTAGCTTGATGGTTGTTGTACTCTGTATGATAGTGCTTGATGGAGTACAACAACCATCAAGCACGACAACTATACAGAGTACAACAACCATTAAGCACAACAACTATACAGAGTACATCAACCATCAAGCACTGGAGCACGACAACTATAGAGTACAACAACCATCAAGCACAACAACTATACAGAGTACAACAACCATCAAGCACTGGAGCACGACAACTATAGAGTACAACAACCATCAAGCACAACAACTATAAACAGAGTACAACAACCATTAAGCACTGGAGCACAACAACTATAGAGTACAACAACCATCAAGCACGACAACTATAGAGTACAACAACCATCAAGCACGACAACTATACAGAGTACAACAACCATCAAGCACTGGAGCACGACAACTATAGAGTACAACAACCATCAAGCACAACAACTATAAACAGAGTACAACAACCATCAAGCACTGGAGCACGACAACTATACAGAGTACAACAACCATCAAGCACTGGAGCACGACAACTATACAGAGTACAACAACCATCAAGCACAACAACTATAAACAGAGTACAACAACCATCAAGCACTGGAGCACGACAACTATACAGAGTACAACAACCATCAAGCACTGGAGCACGACAACTATACAGAGTACAACAACCATCAAGCACTGGAGCACGACAACTATTAACATACTGTGAGCATACAATCATGTACACCTCTCTGCTAACCCGCACCCCTACAATCATGTACACCCCTCTGTTCACCCGCACCCCTACAATCATGTACACCCCTCTGCTCACCCCCCATCCCTACAATCATGTACACCCCTCTGCTCACCCGCACCCCTACAATCATGTACACCTCTCTGCTCACCCGCACCCCTACAATCATGTACACCTCTCTGCTCACCCGCACCCCTACAATCATGTACACCCCTCTGCTCACCCGCACCCCTACAATCATGTACACCCCTCTGCTCACCCCCCATCCCTACAATCATGTACACCCCTCTGCTCACCCCCATCTCTACAATCATGTACACCCCTCTGCTCACCCGCACCCTACAATCATGTACACCCCTCTGCTCACCCGCACCCTACAATCATGTACACCCCTCTGCTCACCTGCACCTCTACAATCATGTACACCCCTCTGCTCACCCGCACCCCTACAATCATGTACACCCCTCTGCTCGCCCGCACCCCTACAATCATGTACACCCCTCTGCTCGCCCGCACCCCTACAATCATGTACACCCCTCTCTTTACCCGCACCCCTACAATCATGTACACCCCTCTCTTTACCTGCACCCCTACAATCATGTACACCCCTCTGCTCACCCCCCCCACCCCTACAATCATGTACACCCCCCCTCGGCTCACCCCCCACCCCTACAATCATGTACACCGCTCGGCTCACCCGCACCCCTACAATCATGTACACCCCTCGGCTCACCCGCACCCCTACAATCATGTACACCCCTCTGCTCACCCGCACCCTACAATCATGTACACCCCTCTGCTCACCCGCACCCTACAATCATGTACACCCCTCTGCTCACCCCCATCCCTACAATCATGTACACCCCTCTGCTCACCCCCATCCCTACAATCATGTACACCCCTCTGCTCACCCCCACCCCTACAATCATGTACACCCCTCGGCTCACCCGCACCCCTACAATCATGTACACCCCTCTGCTCACCCGCACCCCTACAATCATGTACACCCCTCTGCTCACCCCCCATCCCTACAATCATGTACACCCCTCTGCTCACCCCCATCCCTACAATCATGTACACCCCTCTGCTCACCCCCCATCCCTACAATCATGTACCCCTCTGCTCACCCGCACCCCTACAATCATGTATACCCCTCTGCTCACCCCCCATCCCTACAATCATGTACACCCCTCTGCTCACCCGCACCCCTACAATCATGTACACCCCTCTCTTTACCCGCACCCCTACAATCATGTACACCCCCCCTCGGCTCACCCCCCACCCCTACAATCATGTACACCCCCCCTCGGCTCACCCCCCTTCCCTTGCTTATTGTATAGTCCACATACTTTGTTCTGGGATCGGCTCCATGTCCCATGGGCTCATGTTTTCCCTTTCATTGTTGTCCCAGCTGGAAACAGAAGATGGCGACACTATAATCCTGCACAGCTGGGGGTCCGCATTCATCAGAGGCTGGGGCTGCACTTACTGGACGCTGTAGCACTGGAACAGACTGTCGGGGTACTCCATCCGGAAGGGTTGCTGACTCTCCACCGTCCCAAACCACCAGGCGTCGTCGATGATGCTGCGGAAGCGATCTCCTGCAGAGAGAAGAACATCGGTACATGAACCCACAGACGGTGAAGGGAAAGCATCCCCAAGAAGAAGCCGCTCCACCCACCGATCTGCCAGTTCCGCTCCTTCGCTTCCTTATAGAACTGATGGAGGACGAGAAAGTCAATCACATCCGGCATATCGTGATACCTGGAGGAGACATCATATAATAAATCACATAGCCACCAGATACCACCCCCCGACCATTATATTCCAACCCCCACCATTATATAGCCACCGTATACCACCCCCGACCATTATATACCACCCCCGACCATTATATAGCCACCATATACCACCCCCTGACCATTATATAGCCACCGTATACCACGCCCCGACCATTATATAGCAACCGTATACCACCCCCCGACCATTATATAGCCACCGTATACCACCCTCTGACCATTATATACCACCCCCGACCATTATATAGCCACCGTATACCACCCCCCGACCATTATATACCATCCCCCTACCATTATATAGCCACCGTATACCACCCCCTGACCATTATATAGCCAACGTATACCACCCCCCGACCATTATATAGCCACCGTATACCACCCCCCGACCATTATCTACCACCCCCGACCATTATATAGCCACCGTATACCACCCCCTGACCATTATATAGCCACCGTATACCACCCCCTGACCATTATATAGCCAACGTATACCACCCCCGACCATTATATACCACTCCCGACCATTATATAGCCACCGTATACCACCCCCGACCATTATACCACCCGACCATTATATAGCCACCGTATACCACCCCCCAACCATTATATAGCCACCGTATACCACCCCCTGACCATTATATAGCCAACGTATACCACCCCGGACCATTATATACCACCCCCGACCATTATATAGCCACCGTATACCACCCCCCGACCATTATATAGCCACCGTATACCACCCCCTGACCATTATATAGCCACCGTATACCACC
The DNA here is from genome assembly GCA_033119425.1 of Bufotes viridis. NCBI lineage: Eukaryota > Metazoa > Chordata > Amphibia > Anura > Bufonidae > Bufotes > Bufotes viridis. The sequence continues at coordinate 2,497,849 of CM065597.1, forward strand.
CCCTGACCATTATATAGCCAACGTATACCACCCCAGACCATTATATACCACCCCCGACCATTATATAGCCACCGTATACCACCCCCCGACCATTATCTACCACCCCTGACCATTATATAGCCACCGTATACCACCCCCCGACCATTATCTACCACCCCCGACCATTATATAGCCACCGTATACCACCCCCCGACCATTATCTACCACCCCCGACCATTATATAGCCACCGTATACCACCTCCCGACCATTATATACCATCCCCCTACCACTATATAGCCACCGCATACCACCCCCCGACCATTATATACCATCCCCCTACCACTATATAGCCACCGTATACCGCCCCTTGACCATTATATACCATCCCCCTACCACTATATAGCCACGGTATACCATCCCCCAAGCATTATATACCACCCCCCGACCATTATATACCACCCCCCGACCATTATATACCACCTCCCGACCATTATATACCATACCCCGAACATTATATACCATCCCCTCGACCATATATATACCATCCCTCTGACCATTATATACCATCCCCTGACCATTATATACCATCCCTCGAACATTATATACCATCCCCCAACCATTATATACCACCCCCCGACCATTATATACCACCCCCCGACCATTATATACCACCTCCCGACCATTATATACCATCCCTCGAACATTATATACCATCCCCCGACCATTATATACCATCCCCCGACCATTATATAGCCATAATACACCATTTATCCCCCCCACCTGAGCATTAAAGGGGTTTCCACACAAAGAACACTAATCTCCCCTCCATATGATCACTGAATGACGGGGGCCCCAACTGCTGGGGCCCCTGTGATCACATGAACAGAGGTCCCGGAGTCTCCAGTGTGTGTGACCACACAGGTGGATGACGGCAGCGCAGGCGCCACCAACCTCAGGCTTCAACAGATGATACAGATGAGCCGGAGTCACTGATGACAGCTGGGGCGAAGCTATGGGGGGGGGGTCAGAGGTGGCAGTCGCTACCTGAGGGGCCCCAGAGACCCTTGTACACCTCTGGCTGGAGGGAAGGGGTTAGGTCAAGAAGTTGGCATTGGGGCCCCCAAGCTGAACTCTTGTACCAGGGCCCATGACCCTTTGGCTATGCCCCTGGCTGGAGCTATTGAGCTCCTATGCATCCTAATGAAGCAGAGCTGCAGTGTAAAGCATAAATAAGCAGAATGTACCAGTCCTGTCCACACAGACGTTAGATTGCTGTAGATATGAAGGGGTTCCACCACAAGCACCTCATATCTACGGTCAGCTTTCCCGGCTCGGCTGACAGACGCCCTCTGATATATCATGGTCGCTGCCCCCCGGCATGAGCCTTACATCACAGCGCGCCCCTGCACTGTGCCAACCTTGGCGCCTATGGAGACCGATGTAGCGCCGACATATTCTGGGGGCTGTACAAGGATCATCACCTGTATACTACTCGGCATAATCACTGACCCCAGGAGCTGACAATCCAATCCCCTGTGAGGTGGGGGGGGGGGGGGATCACGTCACTTACTTGACTGAGAACGACTCTCCGCTCATCTGGCCGGACGTGGGGTCCAGGAAGGCGAGCTTTAGGCAGCAGAGGGTGGGGGGCCCCACCTCGTATTTAATCCCCACAGTTTTCAACAACTCCTGTTCCTGAGAAGAGAAGGGGAGACGTGTTTATCAGGGAGGCGTGGCCAGTGGTGGGGGAGGGGCAGTGACTACCGTCAGAAGCTGGGGTAGGATATGGTGCCTGGATCCCGTCAGGAAACATTCACCCAAATCTGAAGCAAGAGCGCCACCTGCTGGTCATAAGACACCGGGGGCGGAGGAGCCTTCCAGATCTTAGTAATGACAACTCAGCAGGATCTCTGCTTGCCGGCAGTGAACGTAAACATTCATCCCAGACACTAATCTAGTGCAGCTGCTTATGTTACAGATGCCCCCGTTCTGAACTGCCCAACTCCAGACCTGCACTGACACACTGCAACAAACCATCAGAACAGGATCTATGCAGCTGACAGCATGATCTACACTGATACATTAACTCTCTACTGAATGATCAGGAGAGATTATATAAATGAGCATTACTATTCACTGACAGCAAGCAGGAGGAGGAATTAAAGATAAAGAGAAAGTTGTAGAGTCCTGTCACTGTAAAAAAAAGGGGGAGGGGGGGGGGCCTCATGAAGATTGTCCCATCCATGACGGTCTAACAGACATCACAGTGGAGGGGTCCACGCTTAGGACCCCCAGAGCAGAACCCGCTCTGTCCAAGAGGGGTGAGCTGGCTGCACTACAAGGCTCAGCATGCCCCAGGAGGTGGAGAACAGTTACCTGAAAACAGTCCCACCTACAGCAACCAATCAGCGCGCAGCGGTCCAGGAAAATAAGGTTGTGGCCCCCAGGGTCACCCAGACCTTACCCTCAGCTCCGTCTTGTTCCACGGCTGTTTCTGCATGTTGACGCTGTAGATTTTCGCCTTCTTCACGGCGCGCACGTATGCTTCGTGGCCCTGCTTGAAATAGATGACCTGCGGAGAAGAGAGCAGCAGCCGCTGAGAGACGAGGCATGAGAGAAGGGAACGCCCCCGGCATGGATTGGCACCTGTACATGGAAAAGTCTTAGGCCTCATGCACACGGCCTTTGGCGTTTTGCGGTCCGCAAAACACGGAACCTGCTTTCCTGCAATTTGCGGAATGGTACGCGGCCCATTATAGAGATGCCTATTCTTGTCTGCAAAACGGACAAGAATCGGACATGCTCTATTTTCTTTGCGGGCCATGGAACGGAGCAACGGATGCAGACAGCACACGGAGTGCTGTCCGCATCTTTTGTGGCCCCATTGCAGTGAATGGGTCCGCGGCCGAGCCGCGAAATATGCGGCTCAGACGCAGACCTGAACAACGGCCGTGTGCATGAGGCCTTAACCAGATGCACAAAAGAAGTCACCCAGCTTTCCTGGAGTCCTGAACTCACGGTGGGACGGAGCGCAATCTACACCTGCAGACCTCCTGCTGGGAACACAGCCCTTCTCCAGCCGCTCCCAGCAGGCTGCTGCAGACTGAGGGCATTCTGGGACTTGTAGTCCACCAAAGCAGAATCCTGACCCAGACACTTAAACAAAACCCCTTTAAGTTACAAGCTCCCAAATTAACCCTTAAAGGGGTGTTCCCCTTACATACAATGTGGGCAGATTGCTAGGATCTGCCCCCATTGTCTGATCGGTGCGGGTCCCACACCTATATCGAGAACGGAGCGGGGAGCGCTGCGGCTGGAGGACCCCAGATTTCCCGGGTCCGTCCACCACCAAGCGCCTCTCCCATAGAAGTGAACGGGAGCGCACCGCACATGCGCGGCCCCCGCTCCCATTCATTTCTATGAGGCCGACGGAAATAGCTGAGCCAGCGCTCAGCCGTATTCGCCGGCCCCATAGAAAATGAATGGAGGGCGGCTGAGCATCCACAGTGCGCCCTCCTTCACTTTCGGGGCTCAGTTCTCGATATAGGTGCGGGTCCCAGCGGTGGGCCCCGCACCTATCAGACAATGGGGGCATACATTGTCCATGATGAGACAACCCCTTTAAAGGGGTAGTCTTACTTCAGCAGATGTCACCATGTAGACGGGGTTGATACAAGCCACTTCCTAATGTACTGGGATTCTCCATGTTGCTTCCTTTGCTGGCTGGATTCATTTTTCCATCACGTTATACACGGCTCGTTTCCATGGTTACGACTAGGGATGAGCGAATCGACTTCGTTCCAATACTGTACGGAGCGTATTGACTCCGATGAGCCGTAGTTATTGCTTTGCGAGGTCTCGTGAGAATCAGGGTAATAACTTCAGAAATTAATTTTTACTGTAAAAAACCTTTTCCCGAACTCTGGTTCGGTTCCAAGTGGTTCCCTGGAGCTCCTGCTCCGTACAGTATTGGAACGAAGTTTTGTGCGAATCGACTACGGATGTTTCATGTGAAGTCGGTTCGCTGATCCCTAGTTACGACCACCCTGCAATCCGTCAGGGGTGGTCGTGCTTGCGCACTATAGAAAAAGAGCTCCGGCCTCTCGAGTGCAGTTCTGGCCATCGAAGTCCGCGTGCGCAGCAGCGCCCGTCTCGTCCACCTCGGATTTGCGCTTCAGCAGTGGTTGTAACCATGGAAACGAGCAGTGTATAACGTGATGGAAAAATGGATCCAGCCAGCAAAGGAGGCAACATGGAGAATCCCAATACAGTAGGCAGTGCCGGGTATTAGCTTCCTCTACATGATGCATGCCAGCTGCTGACATCAGACAACCCCTTTAAGGCCGGCCACTGACCTGTGGGACCAACCCTGCACACACCATCCCAGATCCCGTACCAGTGGCAGCCTCTCAGCTTCCGCAGGGGCCACCTGGACCAGGAGCACTCCGCTTTGATCTATTACACCCCCCGCCATAGTAACATTTCCAGGCACTGCGGGGTGTGGAGTCATCCGTAATACAAGCCCCCAAATACCTCGTCTCCCATCTGAGGAACGAAAGGGGAGCGGCGTGGGATGGTGTCCAGGATCCACTGGGGCGGAATCCACTCCTCACTGGGATCGCCCTCCATGGACAGGAACTCGTTCTGCTTCTATGGAGAGTCAAAAAAGGCAATGAAGGAAATGGTCGACAGTCTTTGGGGAGACCAAATATTACTAGCCAATCGGGAGTACAACCCTCACTATGCACATCTGCCCTCAGGAGCCCGGGAAAGCTGGGTGACCGGCACTGTGTCAGCTCCAGTGTCACCCAGATGTCCCAGCAGCAGGTGACCGCTGAATCTCCGTCAGGACCCAGGCTGGCGAGTACCCAACTGTGAGAGCCCTTCTCCGGGTCTGCTTGCGTTTCCGCTCCTGCTCCTTGGCGGGATTCTCGTCCTCGGAGCTGCTGTACATCTTCCGTGTCGTCTGCCGCGTTTGTCTTTTCGGGGGCTGGAGGTTAATTCCAGCATCCGCTGTCCAGTCTGAATAATCGCTGGAGGTGTCGCTACAAGAGATGAGGACGATGAAGACAAGTCCCAGTGGGCGACGCCCTGCCCCCCCCCACTGTGACACGCCCCTTTCTCCATAGGCCACAGCACTGTGCAGACGTACTATGGAGGAGACTGGGAAAGCTGGGTGCTAATGAGGCTTTCCAGACTCTGCCCAGAGTGACACGCCCCTTCCTCAATAGGCCACAGCACTGTGCAGACGTACTATGGAGGAGACTGGGAAAGCTGGGTGCTAATGAGACTTTCCAGACTCTGCCTAGAGTGACACGCCCCTTCCTCCATAGGCCACAGCACTGTGCAGACGTACTATGGAGGAGACTGGGAAAGCTGAGTGCTAATGAGGTTTTCCAGACTCTGCCCAGAGGGACACGCCCCTTCCTTTATAGGCCTGGGACAGCTGGGTGCTAATGCGGCTTTCCAGACTCTGCTCAGAGTGACACGCCCCTTCCTCCATAGGCCACAGCACTGAGCAGATGTACTATGGAGGAGACTGGGAAAGCTGGGTGCTAATGAGGATTTCCAGACTCTGCCCAGAGTGACACGCCCCTTCCTCCATAGGCGAAAGCACTGGGAATACGTACTATGGAGGAGACTGGGAAAGCTGGGTGCTAATGAGGATTTCCAGACTCTGCCTAGATTGTCACGCCCCTTCCTCCATAGGCCACAGCACTGTGCGGACGTACAATGGAGGAGACTGGGAAAGCTGGGTGCTAATGAGACTTTCCAGACTGCCCAGAGTGACACGCCCCTTCCTCCATAGGCCACAGCACTGTGCAGACGTACTATGAAGGAGACTGGGAAAGCTGGGTGCTAATGAGGCTTTCCAGACTCTGCCCAGAGGGACACGCCCCTTCCTCCATAGGCCTGGGACAGCTGGGTGCTAATGAGGCTTTCCAGAATCTGCTCAGAGTGATATGCAGGAGACTGGGAAAGCTGGGTGACAGCTGCAACATGTACTTAGGTGGCAATGTCAGGACGGGCACTTAATGGGGGTTATTTTAGATGTCAACACTCTGGGCGTTACCTCCAGTACAACACCCGTCACCAAACAGCCTGCAGGAAAATATTGCAAAAGTTTTCACACCATCAGACAAAACCCCAGAATATTCCCATGACAAAAATCCAATGCTCAGGACAATCAGTAGATGAGGGAATCCCCCCATCATCCCACACGGGGCGTCACTGATGGGAGTACCTGGAGGAGCTCTCGGTTTGCCATGGAGCAGCCGCTTCACCATCAGACGCTTCACTGGACGGACGCGACTCCTCATCCTGCAAGTACAGAGAAAACAGTCACCTCTCGGCAGATCCGTGAGGAGGCGACGGCGTCCGTCGGCGACATGAGAAGTCTAATGCACTGCCTCTCAATTCATTACAGCTTCCAAGATCTCTGCTTGCTGCCAGAGAACGGAAACATTTACGAAAACATGCTGAATCTGAGTCTGACAGTTGATGCACCGTGTAAGTAGCATGGAATTTTAAAGGGGTTTTCCAAAATTTTTCTACTGATGGTCATCAGTGCCTGATCGGTGGGGGTCCGCAGCAGCGCCGCAGCCTTCTCATGGCCAGTAACGACACGTTTATAGGTCACGTGGCCTGGCAGCAGCTCAGCCCCATTAAAGTGAACGTTGCTGAGTGCGATACCAAGCACGGCCACTATACAACGTACGGCGCTGTACTTGGTGAGCACGGAGAAGGCTGTGGCGCTCACAGGAGTACCGATACTTTCGCAAACAGCTGATCAGCAGGGGCCCCGAGTGTCAGACCCCCCCCCCCACCGTTCAGATACTGATGACATAGGATTTTTCACTTACTTCTGAAGTTGTACAGTTCATTCACTGACAGCAAAAAGATCTTGATAATTTAAGAAAGCCGAGCGACGCCGAGCAACTCATTCTACAGTGATGGCACAAATATACATGTGGACGCTGGCCCTTTAAGCGCGCAGCATTCCCTCCGTGTCCAGTAGAGCAGATACCTCCGGAGAGCTCCGAGAATCTTCCCCATTGGTGGTAGCAGGGCTGGTCTGAGAATCGTGCTCCATGTTGGATCGGGTCTGGTAAGTGTGCGGGCGCTTCTTCTGGACTCTCCGCAAAGGACGCCCACTACACACCTGATATTCACTCTGAACGGAAGAGCACAGGAGACATGGTGAGGAAGACCCCCCCCAATACCAGCCGATCCTAACCCCCCCATCACCACTACCTACCCTCTGTGCTGGGTGCAACGGCTTCCTCCTCTTCTCTGTGCTGTACAGATGCACCTCCATGTCACCCTTAGCAGATCGGCATTCCTCCAGCACCCTGCAATAAAGGACACATCAAACTAAGCGCAGTGCACCACATTACTAATCCTTACTGCAGAGCTGCACTCACTATTCTGCTGGTGCAGTCACTGTGTACATACATTACTTATCCTGTACTGATCCTGAGTTACATCCTGTATTATACTCCAGAGCTGCACTCACTATTCTGCTGGTGCAGTCACTGTGTACATACATTACTTATCCTGTACTGATCCTGAGTTACATCCTGTATTATACTCCAGAGCTGCACTCACTATTCTGCTGGTGCAGTCACTGTGTACATACATTACTTATCCTGTACTGATCCTGAGTTACATCCTGTATTATACTCCAGAGCTGCACTCACTATTCTGCTGGTGCAGTCACTGTGTACATACATTACTTATCCTGTACTGATCCTGAGTTACATCCTGTATTATACTCCAGAGCTGCACTCACTATTCTGCTGGTGCAGTCACTGTGTACATACATTACTTATCCTGTACTGATCCTGAGTTACATCCTGTATTATACTCCAGAGCTGCACTCACTATTCTGCTGGTGCAGTCACTGTGTACATACATTACTTATCCTGTACTGATCCTGAGTTACATCCTGTATTATACTCCAGAGCTGCACTCACTATTCTGCTGGTGCAGTCACTGTGTACATACATTACTTATCCTGTACTGATCCTGAGTTACATCCTGTATTATACTCCAGAGCTGCACTCACTATTCTGCTGGTGCAGTCACTGTGTACATACATTACTTATCCTGTACTGATCCTGAGTTACATCCTGTATTATACTCCAGAGCTGCACTCACTATTCTGCTGGTGCAGTCACTGTGTACATACATTACTTATCCTGTACTGATCCTGAGTTACATCCTGTATTATACTCCAGAGCTGCACTCACTATTCTGCTGGTGCAGTCACTGTGTACATACATTACTTATCCTGTACTGATCCTGAGTTACATCCTGTATTATACTCCAGAGCTGCACTCACTATTCTGCTGGTGCAGTCACTGTGTACATACATTACTTATCCTGTACTGATCCTGAGTTACATCCTGTATTATACTCCAGAGCTGCACTCACTATTCTGCTGGTGCAGTCACTGTGTACATACATTACTTATCCTGTACTGATCCTGAGTTACATCCTGTATTATACTCCAGAGCTGCACTCACTATTCTGCTGGTGCAGTCACTGTGTACATACATTACTTATCCTGTACTGATCCTGAGTTACATCCTGTATTATACTCCAGAGCTGCACTCACTATTCTGCTGGTGCAGTCACTGTGTACATACATTACTTATCCTGTACTGATCCTGAGTTACATCCTGTATTATACTCCAGAGCTGCACTCACTATTCTGCTGGTGCAGTCACTGTGTACATACGTTACTTATCCTGTACTGATCCTGAGTTACATCCTGCATTATACTCCAGAGCTGCACTCACTGTTCTGCTGGTGGAGTCGCTGTAGTATTGCGCACACTAATCACCTGCTGACGCCGGGATGCAGCTCATTCACCACCACCCTCCTCCTCCACGCGATGAGGTCTCGCTCGGTCGCTATCTGGCTTCTCGGGGCATTGTCGTGCATTTGGCGGACTCCTTCGATCTGACCGCTCCGGCGCAGGCCAACATTAGGGGGAGATGACAGATCTTGACTCTGACTCCTGACAACTGGAAAAGAAATGAGAAGGTGAATGTGGGAAGTTGTGACATTGTGAATGCAACCAGCAGAAATCGGGTGAGAAGCAAGTGTCAGTAAGGAGGCCACTAAGGGGATGATGGGAGTGTTAGTCCAGCACCCCCTTTATGGGTCTCCTCAGCATAGTAGATGATGATGTCACATTCCTCGCCCCCGTGTGCCGCCCCCGTCCTGCGCCGATCAGGACCTGGTCGTAGTGATGAGTCTGTGCGTCTACCTGTAAGACCCGATTCCGGCGGTGACTCCGGCAGGGTGGACGGGACACGGAGCAGTTGGACTCTGCTCACATTTGGCGCAGGCGCTGGGAAGGCTCCTGGCACACATTCCATGGAATCCACAGGCCGCCATGCACACATGCACTCCTGACACCCGCTGCGCCGGCCAGGCTGTTTATCGTTTAATGCAGAGACATGCACACAGACCGGGCGCGGACTGAGGGGAATTTTTTTTTTATTTCTACCTTTTATTTAATTGAATTGATTGTGCCCGACAATGCCCTAGACGCCGCGGTCAATAGCATCCACAGCAGTTAGGCAGTGGGCTTCCTCGGTCGCCAGCGGCCGCCCGGCGGGGCAGGGTACCGATACATAGGAGAGGGGGCTAAAAGGTCTCCACGCTGCCAACAGTGTATTACTACTGTGCCACAGGCTCAAACTAGGACTGCCTGTCACTTTAAGAGTGATATAATGGACGACTATAGCTGACATAACAGCTCTGCCCCCCCCCCCCCCAAAAAAAAAAATCACATCCGCCACACCGTACGATAGGAGGGGAGTCCACATCCAACGTACGTCAGAGGTCACCCGTCTCTGTGTTGCTGCTTATGGGAGATGCTGAGGTGCGGGGACGGGGGCTCTACATGTGATCAGAGGGGCAGCAGGACACTCACATCCACTGCCGACAGACGGCGGGTGGTCCCTGGGCGGGTCGTCCTCGGTCAGCCTGTGGTCCTGCTCCCTCTGCAGCTCTCGGATCAGACCGTCCAGGACGCTTTCCTCGTGGTCGGCCGTCTGTTGCCCGATGACCTGCTCCACCACGTCTCCATTACCTGTGCAGGCAGACAGATCAGTATGTACATGCGCCTGCACCCTGAGAGGGGGGCTCAGGAGTCACACGGAGTGGTCATACATGTACCATCACATCATACGTGAGCAGCACAGACCTCCGTACTCAGGAGTCGCAATGAGGATCTGCCACAGTACTAAGCGAGCCCCAGAAGAGCGCAGCGCCGTATGAAAGGCTCAGGAGTCACATGGAGCGGTCATACATGTACCATCACATCATACGTGAGCAGCACAGACCTCCGTACTCAGGAGTCGCAATGAGGATCTGCCACAGTACTAAGCGAGCCCCAGAAGAGCGCAGCACCGTATGAAAGGCTCAGGAGTCACATGGAGTGGTCATACATGTACCATCACATCATACGTGAGCAGCACAGACCTCCGTACTCAGGAGTCGCAATGAGGATCTGCCACAGTACTAAGCGAGCCCCAGAAGAGCGCAGCGCCGTATAAAAGGCTCAGGAGTCACACGGAGTGGTCATACATGTATCATCACATCATACGTGAGCAGCTCACACACAGACCTCCGTACTCAGGAGTCGCAATGAGGATCTGCCACAGTACTAAGTGAGCCCCAGAAGAGCGCAGCGCCGTATGAAAGGCTCAGGAGTCACATGGAGTGGTCATACATGTACCATCACATCATACGTGAGCAGCACATGACCTCCGTACTCAGGAGTCGCAATGAGGATCTGCCACAGTACTAAGCTGAGCCCCAGAAGAGCGCAGCGCCGTATGAAAGGCTCAGGAATCACATGGAGTGGTCATACATGTACCATCACATCATACGTGAGCAGCACTGACCTCCGTACTCAGGAGTCGCAATGAGGATCTGCCACAGTACTAAGCGAGCCCCAGAAGAGCGCAGCGCCGTATGAAAGGCTCAGGAGTCACATGGAGTGGTCATACATGTACCATCACATCATACGTGAGCAGCACTGACCTCCGTACTCAGGAGTCGCAATGAGGATCTGCCACAGTACTAAGTGAGCCCCAGAAGAGCACAGCGCCGTATAAAAGGCTCAGGAGTCACATGGAGTGGGCATACATGTACCATCACAACATACGTGAGCAGCTCGCACACAGACCTCCGTACTCAGGGGTCGCAATGAGGATCTGCCACAGTACTAAGCGAGCCCCAGAAGAGCGCAGCACCGTATGAAAGGCTCAGGAATCACATGGAGTGGTCACACATGTACCATCACATCATACGTGAGCAGCTCGCACACAGACCTCCGTACTCAGGAGTCGCAATGAGGATCTGCCACAGTACTAAGCGAGCCCCAGAAGAGCTCAGGAGTCACATGGAGTGGTCATACATGTATCATCACATCATACGTGAGCAGCACTGACCTCCGTACTCAGGAGTCGCAATGAGGATCTGCCACAGTACTAAGTGAGCCCCAGAAGAGCACAGCGCCGTATAAAAGGCTCAGGAGTCACATGGAGTGGTCATACATGTATCATCACATCATACGTGAGCAGCTCGCACACTGACCTCCGTACTCAGGAGTCGCAATGAGGATCTGCCACAGTACTAAGCGAGCCCCAGAAGAGCGCAGCGCCGTATGAAAGGCGCAGGCGAGTACAGACCGTGAGGATGGTTACCATTGGATACGTATCCGAGCTGCGGGATCAGCTGCTCGTCTTTGCAGTTCTCCCTCCCTGGGACAAGGCGCTGGAGGCGAGTCGGGTGCGGATTTCCATCAACATCCACCAGAAAGGGCGGAGGCATGAGGTGCGGGGCCTGCTGCGTCTGCTCATCCAGGACGTAGTTATTGGAGTCTCGAATCAGCGGCCGGAAGTCCGTGTGGAAGAACATCTGTTCAGGGATCTGCTCCAGACACAGACACCACAATCAGCGGGGGGCGAGAAGGGCGCCCCTGACCTCCTGCCGGGTCACCCCTCACTCACCTTCTCATAAACCTTACTGCACCCAAACCCGAACAGCAGGAGGTGCCCGTGGGAGTCCGTGCAGACGAAGTGCTGCCCGTCAGGAGAGAACTTGCAGTCAAACACGGCGCCATGTCCCTGACCTTCAATCTGAAACAGCAGAAACTGCAGGGGTGAGGACAGCACACCGCCCCATTCACTGACAGCAAGCAGAGCGCGTGAAAACGCAAGTCAGTCAGTGCCGCTCCCGCGGATTCTCACCATGTTAAAGTAATTCCGGATCTTAGTTCCTTTTTCCAGATCCCAGACAAAAATATTCCCATCGTGTCCGGCGGAGAGCAGGATCCGGGAGTCGAAGGGGTGCGCCTCCAGAACGAAGACCTCGTCATCGTGACCCTGCAGGGACCAGCAGTGTCATTAGTGGCTACGACACCATTTACAAGACCTCTGCTTGCTGCGGTTTACCTATAGGTGATAATTCCTAACCTTTCTCACACAGCTGAGGGCTTGTTACAGTGTTTCAGTACAGATCTGAGCTCCCCGTGTAGCTTACACTTCCCACAGGGATTCAGCTGTGTGAGCAGGACAAGGTAACTGAAAGAAGACAGTTAAGCTTCTATTCACTGACAGCAAGCAAAGATCTTTAAAAGGATATTCCGGTGATATTAAGTTATCCCTATCCACAGGATACAGGACAATTATGTCCTACCGTTCCCGAGAACGGAGGCCCTGTACCACTTGGAGCACCCTGAAGTGAACGGAGTGGCCAGCCAGTATGCGCGCGGCTGCTCCATTGAGTTCTATAGGAGTTGTGGAGACAGCGTGCAGTGTTGGACCCCCACCGATGTAATAGTTATCCCCTCTGGGGGCCCGGAGGTGCTTCCTGGCTTGTTACACGCGCTCACCGATAAGATGTGGAGGAGCTGGCCGCTGTGGGAATTCCACACTTTCAGCAGAAAGTTGTTGACGGCCGTGATGACGGTGGTGTCGGAGCGGTCCCAGGCCACCATGGTCACCTTCAGCTTGGTCCCTTTGTCCTCGGTGCTCGACACGTTGCTCCTGTGAAAGTACAGACTGATGATCTGAGGTCTCCACAACCTCTGCAGGAAAAGCTCTCGAGCAGCGGCGCCACTTACCCACTCATCCTGGTGCTCATGTCCAGCACAGTCATCCTCCATTCCTGCTGCTGATACTGCCAGAGCCGAGCCGTGCCATCCCTGCTGCCGCTGACGAAGCTCAGACTGCCGGAGAAGGGAGACCACGTTATACAGACTGCGAGCGGCGGAGAACGTCGCAGACACTTTCTATACTGGAGAGTTACACCATGGAGCTCATGGATACGTCGCAGACACTTTCTATACTGGAGAGTTACACCATGGAGCTCATGGAGACGTCGCAGACACTTTCTATACTGGAGAGTTACACCATGGAGCTCATGGATACGTCGCAGACACTTTCTATACCGCGGAGTTACACCATGGAGCTCATGGATACGTCGCAGACTCTTTCTATACCGCGGAGTTACACCATGGAGCTCATGGAGACGTCGCAGACACTTTCTATACCGCGGAGTTACACCATAGAGCTCATGGATACGTCGCAGACACTTTCTATACTGCGGAGTTACACCATAGAGCTCATGGATACGTCGCAGACACTTTCTATACTGGGGAGTTACACCATGGAGCTCATGGATACGTCGCAGACACTCTCTATACTGGAGAGTTACACCATGGAGCTCATGGATACGTCGCAGACACTTTCTATACTGGAGAGTTACACCATGGAGCTCATGGATACGTCGCAGACTCTTTCTATACCGCGGAGTTACACCATGGAGCTCATGGATACGTCGCAGACTCTTTCTATACTGCAGAGTTACACCATGGAGCTCATGGATACGTCGCAGACACTTTCTATACTGGAGAGTTACACCATGGAGCTCATGGATACGTCGCAGACACTTTCTATACTGCGGAGTTACACCATGGAGCTCATGGATGCGTCGCAGACTCTTTCTATACTGGGGAGTTACACCCTGGAGCTCATAGATACGTCGCAGACACTTTCTATACTGCAGAGTTACACCATGGAGCTCATGGAGACGTCGCAGACGCTTTCTATACTGCAGAGTTACACCATGGAGCTCATGGAGACGTCGCAGACGCTTTCTATACTGCAGAGTTACACCATGGAGCTCATGGAGACGTCGCAGACACTCTCTATACTGCAGAGTTACACCATGGAGCTCATGGAGACGTCGCAGACGCTTTCTATACTGCAGAGTTACACCATAGAGCTCATGGAGACGTCACAGATGCTTTCTATACTGCGGAGTTACACCATGGAGCTCATGGATACGTCGCAGACACTTTCTATACTGCAGAGTTACACCATGGAGCTCATGGAGACGTCGCAGACGCTTTCTATACTGCAGAGTTACACCATGGAGCTCATGGATACGTCGCAGACACTCTCTATACTGGAGAGTTACACCATGGAGCTCATGGATACGCCGACCTCTATGGATACCATGGCTCATGGAACGTCACAGACCTTTCTATACTGCAGAGTTACACCATGGAGCTCATGGATACGTCGCAGACACTTTCTATACTGCAGAGTTACACCATGGAGCTCATGGAGACGTCGCAGACACTTTCTATACTGCAGAGTTACACCATGGAGCTCATGGATACGCCGCAGACACTCTCTATACTGGAGAGTTACACCATGGAGCTCATGGATACGTCGCAGACACCCTCTATACTGCAGAGTTACACCATGGAGCTCATGGATACGTCGCAGACACTTTCTATACTGCAGAGTTACACCATGGAGCTCATGGAGACGTCGCAGACACTTTCTATACTGCAGAGTTACACCATGGAGCTCATGGATACGTCGCAGACACTTTCTATACTGGAGAGTTACACCATGGAGCTCATGGAGACGTCTCAGACACTTTCTATACTGCAGAGTTACACCATGGAGCTCATGGATACGTCGCAGACACTTTCTATACTGGAGAGTTACACCATGGAGCTCATGGAGACGTCTCAGACACTTTCTATACTGCGGAGTTACACCATGGAGCTCATGGAGACGTCGCAGACACTTTCTATACTGGAGAGTTACACCATGGAGCTCATGGATACGTCGCAGACACTTTCTATACTGCAGAGTTACACCATGGAGCTCATGGATACGTCGCAGACACTTTCTATACTGCGGAATTACACCATGGAGCTCATGGATACGTCGCAGACACTTTCTATACTGGGGAGTTACACCATGGAGCTCATGGATACGCCGCAGACACTTTCTATACTGCAGAGTTACACCATGGAGCTCATGGATACGTCGCAGACACTTTCTATACTGCAGAGTTACACCATGGAGCTCATGGATACGTCGCAGACACTTTCTATACTGCGGAATTACACCATGGAGCTCATGGATACGTCGCAGACACTTTCTATACTGGGGAGTTACACCATGGAGCTCATGGATACGTCGCAGACACTTTCTATACTGCAGAGTTACACCATGGAGCTCATGGATACGTCGCAGACACTTTCTATACTGCAGAGTTACACCATGGAGCTCATGGATACGTCGCAGACACTTTCTATACTGGGGAGTTACACCATGGAGCTCATGGATACGTCGCAGACTCTATACTGGAGAGTTACACCATGGAGCTCATGGATACGTCGCAGACACTTTCTATACTGCAGAGTTACACCATGGAGCTCATGGATACGTCGCAGACACTTTCTATACTGCAGTTACACCATGGAGCTCATGGATACGTCGCAGACTCTCTATACTGGAGAGTTACACCATGGAGCTCATGGATACGTCCCAGACTCTCTATACTGGAGAGTTACACCATGGAGCTCATGGATACGTCCCAGACACTTTCTATACTGCAGAGTTACACCATGGAGCTCATGGATACGTCGCAGACTCTATACTGCGGAGTTACACCATGGAGCTCATGGATACGTCGCAAACACTCACCGGTCTCCATTATTGCAGAACTGAACGGCAACCACCTTATCCTGAAACAAAGCAGAGGAGCAGTCAGGATGTGGACATATAGCAGTTGCTGCCTAGCACCAGATGGCAGAGAAATACTCAAAACTTAGCAAAGCTGCTGTCCCACCACCATGCTTTACACTTCAGTATGGAATGGTAATTACTGCAAGTAGAGAAGGCTAAATACTCCAGTGAGCAAGGGGAAATAATGAAGCAAATGTGGCACATACACTGATGGGAGGGGGCTCAGTAAGGGGAGGGGGCGTCAAGCAGAGAAGATGTAGGTGAACACTGATCTTACCACATGTGCCTCCAGCTCTGCGATCTTCTCCGGTTCTCCGGAGCCCAGGTAATACACTCTTATAACGTGATCCGTGCTGCCCGTAGCTATGAACATCCCACCTGGAGGGAGAAGAGGAGACGCTGAGCGGGTGACGCACACAGGGGGTCATGAGCGGGTGAAGTGACTGGAGAGATGCATGGTGGGAAGTACCTGAGCTGAAGGAAGAGCAGGAGATCTGGACGCCCGGCCTGGATCGCTCCGTGAACTTCAGGGGCCGATCGCTGCAGAGACAGGATGATCCATTACACTTCTATCATGTGATGCGAGTCAGAGGCGGCACACGGGAGCAGTGCCCGGCAGCAGACAATGCCCCGGCGGGGGCTCTATGGAGATTTCTGCTGCAGAGGTAGTACACAGGAGCAGTGCCCGGCAGCAGACAATGCCCGGGCTGCTGCTCTATGGAGATTTCTGCTGCAGAGGTGGCACACAGGAGCAGTGCCCGGCAGCGGACAATGCCCCGGCGGGGGCTCTATGGAGATTTCTGCTGCAGAGGTGGCACACAGGAACAGTGCCCGGCAGCAGACAATGCCCGGCAGCGGACAATGCCCCGGCGGGGGGTCTATGGAGATTTCAGCTGCAGAGGTGGCACACAGGAGAAGTGCCCGGCAGCGGACAATGCCCCGGCGGGGGCTCTATGGAGATTTCTGCTGCAGAGGTGGTACACAGGAGCAGTGCCCGGCAGCAGACAATGCCCGGGCTGCTGCTCTATGGAGATTTCTGCTGCAGAGGTGGCACACAGGAACAGTGCCCGGCAGCAGACAATGCCCGGCAGCGGACAATGCCCCGGCGGGGGTCTATGGAGATTTCAGCTGCAGTGGTGGCACACAGGAGCAGTGCCCGGCAGCGGACAATGCCCCGGCGGGGGCTCTATGGAGATTTCTGCTGCAGAGGTGGCACACAGGAGCAGTGCCTGGCAGCGGACAATGCCCCGGCGGGGGCTCTATGGAGATTTCTGCTGCAGAGGTGGCACACAGGAGCAGTGCCCGGCAGCAGACAATGCCCCGGCGGGGGCTCTATGGAGATTTCTGCTGCACTAACTCCAACAAGGTTAAAAGGTTTTCCCAGGATGGCAACCGATAACATAATAGGTGATAAAGTCCTGCTTGCTGGGACCCCCACTATCACCAGGACGGGGTCCCATGACCTGTTTGAATGGAGGCAGCAGTTAACCATGTGTGCCGCCACCTCATACGAACTAGGGGTGAGGACAATAGCCGAGCGCAGCACTCTACCATCTGTCAGCACCATGGAGCA
Organism: Bufotes viridis; assembly: GCA_033119425.1. NCBI lineage: Eukaryota > Metazoa > Chordata > Amphibia > Anura > Bufonidae > Bufotes > Bufotes viridis. Next base: position 2,515,484 of record CM065597.1, read on the forward strand.
GCAGTGCATGCATGACCGTAGCGCCACTCAGGTGGGCGTCACTGGACCCCTGTTCTATCGAATGGTGGGCGTCCCAGCACCCTGTGATAGGGCGTCATCACTGGTTGTATAAAGCTGAGCTGCTGCCTAACGAAATGTGCAGAAATTTCTAAATGGGTCTTCATTTACACGATCTCTGCTTGCTGTCAGTAAATGCTTCAAGGTTTATATCCACTCCGACTACATACGTCTCAAAGCTGAGGGTTTGTTTCATTTGTATCCAGTCTACTTCCCGAGGACTGACACATTCTCACCTGCATGGATGCGGACAGAGATCTGTGCTGCCGCTGCAGCGACACATTGCAAGCCATTGCAAGGGGGGAGGGGTGAGTCTCTGGCTGTGAGATCCCACTCACTGACAGCAAGCACAGATGTTATAAAAGGTGAAGAATTGAGGGGGGTATCAGTTGGTTTCGTAATCTCCCCCGCTCTCTGGTACAATCACGCTTGACATGGCACCAAGCTGCAGAGCGTGGCACCTTGTGAGTGAGCCGCCATCTTACCTGAAGGTCATGGTGTCCACGTTCCACGTCCAGAAGCAGATGGTCCCGTCAGCACCGGTGGACGAGAGGTGTCGGCTTTTACCTTTAGTTGACGGACAAAACTGAAAAGAAACCCTAAGAATTAGAGATCCTGCGATCAGGAGATCGTCCCAGCGGAAGGTGCAGTAAAGCAAGAAAAGCGCGCGGAGGCGCCGCTGTGCATTATAAGAGGAGCGGCTGATATCAGTCACATGTGATGTAATGCCTCTGGAGGTTATATCAGCGCTGGAGCGTTATAAGAGGAGCGGCCGATATCAGTCACATATGATGTAATGTCTCTGGAGGTTATATCAGCGCTGGAGCGTTATAAGAGGAGCGGCTGATATCAGTCACATGTGATGTAATGTCTCTGGAGGTTATCTCAGCACTGGAGCGTTATAGGAGGAGCGGCTGATATCAGTGCTGGAGCGTTATAAGAGGAGCGGCTGATATCAGTCACATGTGATGTAATGTCTCCGGAGGTTATATCAGTGCTGGAGCGTTATAAGAGGAGCGGCTGATATCAGTCACATATGATGTAATGTCTCTGAGGGTTATATCAGCTCTGGAGCGTTATAAGAGGAGCGGCCGATATCAGTCACATATGATGTAATGTCTCTGGAGGTTATATCAGCGCTGGAGCGTTATAGGAGGAGCGGCTGATATCAGTCACATATGATGTAATGTCTCTGGAGGTTATATCAGTGCTGGAGCGTTATAAGAGGAGCGGCTGATATCAGTCACATATGATGTAATGTCTCTGGAGGTTATATCAGCACTGGAGCGTTATAAGAGGAGCGGCTGATATCAGTCACATATGATGTAATGTCTCTGGAGGTTATATCAGTACTGGAGCGTTATAAGAGGAGCGGCTGATATCAGTCACATATGATGTAATGTCTCTGGAGGTTATATCAGTGCTGGAGCGTTATAAGAGGAGCGGCTGATATCAGTCACATGTGATGTAATGTCTCTGGAGGTTATATCAGAACTGGAGCGTTATAAGAGGAGCGGCTGATATCAGTCACATATGATGTAATGTCTCTGGAGGTTATATCAGCGCTGGAGCGTTATAAGAGGAGCGGCTGATATCAGTCACATATGATGTAATGTCTCTGGAGGTTATATCAGAGCTGGAGCGTTATAAGAGGAGCGGCTGATATCAGTCACATAGGATGTAATGTCTCTGGAGGTTATATCAGAGCTGGAGCGTTATAAGAGGAGCGGCTGATATCAGTCACATAGGATGTAATGTCTCTGGAGGTTATATCACTGCTGGAGCATTATAAGAGGAGCGGCTGATATCAGTCACATATGATGTAATGTCTCTGGAGGTTATATCAGCACTGGAGCATTATAAGAGGAGCGGCTGATATCAGTCACATATGATGTAATGCCTTGTTATGAGGTGTAATCACTGAGATTTGACGCGTTACCTGTATGGAAGTAATGGATGCTGTGTGACCCTGCAGCACGGCCACCGGGGCGCACGTCCGTAGACACCAGACCCGCACCACCTTGTCGCAGCTGCCAGCCGCTATCAGGGTGTTCTCATAGTTGACGGCCATGTCGGAGATCTCGGCGGAGTGACCGCGCAGCGTGGAGAGGAGCCTTCCATCGTCCGTGGCCCAGATCTTCACTAAACAGTCATCAGAACCCTGAAAGACAGAGGACAATGCAGAGGCCGCGGAGCAGACGGTTACAGGGCGACCCAAGGTCTGCGCAAAACTCACCGTGAAGATCCGCCTCCCACTGCGGTCAAACGCCACGCAGTAGACCGACGACAGGTGACCCAGAATCCTCTTGTGCATCTTCATGTGCTGATAAGAAGAGCAGGGGAAGATGTACTGGAAGCGGGTGCAGCCGGTCAGCGCACGGGAGGCAGCAACTCTTACTGGAAATGAAACCCCAGAAACTGATCAGCCAATCAGGTCGCTGCACTTACAATACTCTTCACAGCTGAGGGTCTGGTAGACTATGGTGTCTAAATAGGTGCCTCCATTCACTGACAGAATGCAGAAAATATTCACTGAGCACAAGGAATGTGCACAAGTCCCCCCTAAGCGCCGGTGTACACGGCAGGGAGTGTTTTTTTGGGGTCCGCAAATCATGGATTGCGGCCAAGTGTATGCCGCCATTTATTTTTTAACTTCCGTAGAAATGTGCTTGTCGGCAAAATGGAGAAGAATCGGACACGTTCCATCTTTGTTGTGGGGCCAAGGAACGGATATACGGATGCAGACAGCACGCTGAAGTGAAGGGATCGGACGTGGACCAAGCAGCGTCCTGTGCTTGAGCCCTAATCAGCAGCAGGGGGATTGGTGACTGCACTGAGCCGGCCGTCCTCCAGGGGGCGCACACCCCATTTATCTCCCTCTGACACTCCGCCCACCCCCGATCACTTACACAAGGTAACTTACCAACACTGAGCGGCCTCCCGTAGTTGGCGGGCAGTTCTGGGGGCCGGCCCCGGTGCAGAGCCGCGTATCCTGATGGTTTCCATGACGAATTCTTAAATTCTGCAGGAACGCAACACAGCAATGTACGAAATAATCCACTCTCCTCCCCCCGTCCTGAGCTACCGCCTCCACTCTCCTCCCCCCGTCCTGAGCTACCGCCTCCACTCTCCTCCCCCCGTCCTGAGCTACCGCCTCCACTCTCCTCCCCCCGTCCTGAGCTACCGCCTCCACTCTCCTCCCCCCGTCCTGAGCTACCGCCTCCACTCTCCTCCCCCCGTCCTGAGCTACCGCCTCCACTCTCCTCCCCGTCCTGAGCTACCGCTCCACTCTCCTCCCCGTCCTGAGCTACCGCTCCACTCTCCTCCCCGCCCTGAGCTACCGCCTCACTCTCCTCCCCGTCCTGAGCTACCGCCTCCACTCTCCTCCCCCGTCCTGAGCTACCGCCTCACTCTCCTCCCCTCGTCCTGAGCTACCGCCTCCACTCTCCTCCCCCGTCCTGAGCTACCGCCTCCACTCTCCTCCCCCCGTCCTGAGCTACCGCCTCCGCTCTCCTCCCCCCCGTCCTGAGCTACCGCCTCCACTCTCCTCCCCCCGTCCTGAGCTACCCCCTCCGCCACCACTCCGTCCTCCCATTATTGCCCCCACCTTACCTTTTGCTCTTCGTAGGAGGGACTGCTTCCCCACCCCCAGCAGGCTGCGCACCCCGGGGACGCTCTGCGGGATCTCCTGCTCTAGGATCGGTCCAATGCGCTCACAGATCTTCAGCAGGTAGTCAGGAGGAATGTGGGAGTTGTCAGCCACCTGGAGGCGAGGAGAGCGTCAGAACATGACGACACTGACAGAAAGCGAGGGGCACATATTTATCTCCACAAAAGCAAGTCATCACAGGTTAGATACAGCCCTGCACAGCGATACGCTCATCACAGGTTAGATACAGCCCGGCACAGCGATACCCTCATCACAGGTTGGATACAGCCCGGCACAGCGATACCCTCATCACAGGTTGGATACAGCCCTGCACAGCGATACCCTCATCACAGGTTGGATACAGCCCTGCACAGGGAGACCCTCATCACAGGTTGGATACAGCCCTGCACAGGGAGACCCTCATCACAGGTTAGATACAGCCCTTCACAGCGGTACCCACATCACAGGTTAGATACAGTAGTGCACAGCAGTACCTCATCACAGGTTAGATACAGCCCTTCACAGCGGTACCCGCATCACAGGTTAGATACAGCCCGGCACAGCGGTACCCTCATCACAGGTTAGATACAGTCCTGCACAGCGGTACCCTCATCACAGGTTAGATACAGCCCGGCACAGGGAGACCCTCAAAGGTTAGATACAGCCCTGCACAGCAGTACCCTCATCACAGGTTAGATACAGCCCGGCACAGCGGTACCCTCATCATAGGTTAGATACAGCCCTGCACAGGGAGACCCTCATCACAGGTTAGATACAGCCCGGCACAGGGAGACCCTCATCACAGGTTAGATACAGCCCTGCACAGCGGTACCCTCATCACAGGTTAGATACAGCCCTGCACAGCGGGACCCTCATCACAGGTTAGATACAGCCCTGCACAGCGGTACCCTCATCACAGGTTAGATACAGCCCTGCACAGCGGGACCCTCATCACAGGTTAGATACAGCCCGGCACAGGGAGACCCTCATCACAGGTTAGATACAGCCCAGCACAGGGAGACCCTCATCACAGGTTAGATACAGCTCTGCACAGCGGTACCTCATCACAGGTTAGATACAGCCCGGCACAGCGGTACCCTCATCACAGGTTAGATACAGCCCGGCACAGCGGTACCCTCATCACAGGTTAGATACAGCCCTGCACAGCGGTACCCTCATCACAGGTTAGATACAGCCCTGCACAGCGGTACCCTCATCACAGGTTAGATACAGCCCTGTACAGGGAGACCCTCATCAAAGGTTAGATACAGCCCTGTACAGGGAGACCCTCATCAAAGGTTAGATACAGCCCGGCACAGGGAGACCCTCATCACAGGTTAGATACAGCCCGGCACAGCGGTACCCTCATCACAGGTTAGATACAGCCCGGCACAGCAGTACCCTCATCACAGGTTAGATACAGCCCGGCACAGAGGTACCCTTATCACAGGTTAGATACAGCCCGGCACAGGGAGACCCTCATCACAGGTTAGATACAGCCCTGCACAGGGAGACCCTCATCACAGGTTAGATACAGCCCGGCACAGGGAGCCCCTCATCACAGGTTAGATACAGCCCTGCACAGCGATACCCTCATCACAGGTTAGATACAGCCCGGCACAGCGGTACCCTCATCGCAGGTTAGATACAGCCCTGCACAGCGGTACCCTCATCACAGGTTAGATACAGCCCTGCACAGCGATACCCTCATCACAGATTAGATACAGCCCTGCACAGCGGTACCCTCATCACAGGTTAGATACAGCCCTGCACAGCGGTACCCTCATCACAGGTTAGATACAGCCCTGTACAGGGAGACCCTCATCACAGGTTAGATACAGCCCGGCACAGCGAGACCCTCATCACAGGTTAGATACAGCCCGGCACAGGGAGACCCTCATCACAGGTTAGATACAGCCCGGCACAGCAGTACCCTCATCACAGGTTAGATACAGCCCGGCACAGAGGTACCCTTATCACAGGTTAGATACAGCCCGGCACAGGGAGACCCTCATCACAGGTTAGATACAGCCCTGCACAGGGAGACCCTCATCACAGGTTAGATACAGCCCGGCACAGCGAGTACCCTCATCATAGGTTAGATACAGCCCGGCACAGCAGTACCCTCATCACAGGTTAGATACAGCCCGGCACAGCGGTACCCTCATCACAGGTTAGATACAGCCCGGCACAGGGAGACCCTCATCACAGGTTAGATACAGCCCTGCACAGGAGACCCTCATCACAGGTTAGATACAGCCCGGCACAGCGAGTACCCTCATCACAGGTTAGATACAGCCCTGCACAGGGAGACCCTCATCACAGGTTAGATACAGCCCGGCACAGGGAGACCCTCATCACAGGTTAGATACAGCCCTGCACAGGGAGACCCTCATCACAGGTTAGATACAGCCCGGCACAGCGGTACCTCATCACAGGTTAGATACAGCCCTGCACAGAGAGACCCTCATCACAGGTTAGATACAGCCCTGCACAGCGGGACCCTCATCACAGGTTAGATACAGCCCTGCACAGCGATACCCTCATCACAGGTTAGATACATCCCTGCACAGGGAGACCCTCATCACAGGTTAGATACAGCCCTGCACAGCGGTACCCTCATCACAGGTTAGATACAGCCCAGCACAGAGGTACCCTCATCACAGGTTGGATACAGCTCCGCACAGCGGTACCCTCATCACAGGTTAGATACAGCCCTGCACAGCAGTACCCTCATCACAGGTTAGATACAGCCCTGCACAGCGGTACCCTCATCACAGGTTAGATACAGCCCGGCACAGAGGTACCCTTATCACAGGTTAGATACAGCCCGGCACAGGGAGACCCTCATCACAGGTTAGATACAGCCCTGCACAGGGAGACCCTCATCACAGGTTAGATACAGCCCGGCACAGCGGTACCCTCATCGCAGGTTAGATACAGCCCTGCACAGCGGTACCCTCATCACAGGTTAGATACAGCCCGGCACAGCGGTACCCTCATCACAGGTTAGATACAGCCCTGCACAGCGGTACCCTCATCACAGGTTAGATACAGCCCGGCACAGCGAGTACCCTCATCACAGGTTAGATACAGCCCTGCACAGGGAGACCCTCATCACAGGTTAGATACAGCCCGACACAGCGGTACCCTCATCACAGGTTAGATACAGCCCTGCACAGCGGTACCGTCATCACAGGTTAGATACAGCCCGGCACAGGGAGACCCTCATCACAGGTTAGATACAGCCCTGCACGGGGAGACCCTCATCACAGGTTAGATACAGCCCTGCACAGGGATACCCTCATCACAGGTTAGATACAGCCCGGCACAGCGGTACCCTCATCACAGGTTAGATACAGCCCGGCACAGCGGTACCCTCATCACAGGTTAGATACAGCCCTGCACACGGAGACCCTCATCACAGGTTAGATACAGCCCTGCACAGCGATACCCTCATCACAAGTTAGATACAGCCAAGCACAGGTTAGATACAGTCCTGCACAGCGGTACCCTCATCACAGGTTGGATACAGCTCCGCACAGCGATACCCTCATCACAGGTTAGATACAGCCCTGCACAGCGGTACCCTCATCACAAGTTAGATACAGCCAAGCACAGGTTAGATACAGTCCTGCACAGCGATACCCTCATCACAGGTTAGATACAGCCCGGCACAGCGGTACCCTTATCACAGGTTAGATACAGCCCGGCACAGGGAGACCCTCATCACAGGTTAGATACAGCCCTGCACAGCGGTACCCTCATCACAGGTTAGATACAGCCCTGCACAGCAGTACCCTCATCACAGGTTAGATACAGCCCGGCACAGGGAGACCCTCATCACAGGTTAGATACAGCCCTGCACAGCGGTACCCTCATCACAGGTTAGATACAGCCCTGGCACAGCGGTACCCTCATCACAGGTTAGATACAGCCCGGCACAGGGAGACCCTCATCACAGGTTAGATACAGCCCTGCACAGCGGTACCCTCATCACAGGTTAGATACAGCCCTGCACAGGGAGACCCTCATCACAGGTTAGATACAGCCCTGCACAGGTTAGATACAGCCCTGCACAGCGATACCCTCATCACAGGTTAGATACAGCCCCGCACAGCGGTACCCTCATCACAGGTTAGATACAGCCCTGCACAGCGGTACCCTCATCACAGGTTAGATACAGCCCTGCACAGCGGTACCCTCATCACAGGTTAGATACAGCCCGGCACAGCGGTACCCTCATCACAGGTTAGATACAGCCCTGCACAGCAGTACCCTCATCACAAGTTAGATACAGCCCTGCACAGCGGTACCCTCATCACAGGTTAGATACAGCCCTGCACAGCGGTACCCTCATCACAAGTTAGATACAGCCAAGCACAGGTTAGATACAGTCCTGCACAGCGGTACCCTCATCACAGGTTAGATACAGCCCCGCAGAGCGGTACCCTCATCACAGGTTAGATACAACCCGGCACAGGGAGACCCTCATCGCAGGTTAGATACAGCCCTGCACAGCGGTACTCTCATCACAGGTTAGATACATCCCTGCACAGCGATACCCTCATCACAGGTTAGATACAGCCCTGCACAGCGGTACCCTCATCACAGGTTAGATACAGCCCTGCACAGCGGTACCCTCATCACAGGTTAGATACAGCCCTGCACAGCGATACCCTCATCACAGGTTAGATACAGCCCTGCACAGGGAGACCCTCATCACAGGTTAGATACAGCCCTGCACAGCGGTACCTCATCACAGGTTAGATACAGCCCTGCACAGCGGTACCCTCATCACAGGTTAGATACAGCCCTGCACAGCGGTACCCTCATCACAGGTTAGATACAGCCCTGCACAGTGGTACCCTCATCACAGGTTAGATACAGCCCGGCACAGGGAGACCCTCATTACAGGTTAGATACAGCCCTGCACAGCGATACCCTCATCACAAGTTAGATACAGCCCTACACAGCGGTACCCTCATCACAGGTTAGATACAGCCCGGCACAGCGGTACCCTCATCACAGGTTAGATACAGCCCGGCACAGGGAGCCCCTCATCACAGGTTAGATACAGCCCGGCACAGCGGTACCCTCATCAAAGGTTAGATACAGCCCTGCACAGCAGTACCCTCATCACAAGTTAGATACAGCCAAGCACAGGGAGACCCTCATCACAGGTTAGATACAGCCCGGCACAGGGAGACCCTCATCACAGGTTAGATACAGCCCGGCACAGCGGTACTCTCATCACAGGTTAGATACAGCCCTGCACAGCGATACCCTCATCACAGGTTAGATACAGCCCTGCACAGCGATACCCTCATCACAGGTTAGATACAGCCCGGCACAGGAAGACCCTCATCACAGGTTAGATACAGCCCGGCACAGGGAGACCCTCATCACAGGTTAGATACAGCCCGGCACAGCGGTACTCTCATCACAGGTTAGATACAGCCAGGCACAGGGAGACCCTCATCACAGGTTAGATACAGCCCGGCACAGCGGTACTCTCATCACAGGTTAGATACAGCCCGGCACAGCGGTACTCTCATCACAGGTTAGATACAGCCCGGCACAGGGAGACCCTCATTACAGGTTAGATACAGCCCTGCACAGCGATACCCTCATCACAAGTTAGATACAGCCCTACACAGCGGTACCCTCATCACAGGTTAGATACAGCCCTGCACAGCGAGTACCCTCATCACAGGTTAGATACAGCCCGGCACAGGGAGACCCTCATCACAGGTTAGATACAGCCCGGCACAGCGGTACCCTCATCACAGGTTAGATACAGCCCTGCACAGCAGTACCCTCATCACAAGTTAGATACAGCCAAGCACAGGGAGACCCTCATCACAGGTTAGATACAGCCCGGCACAGGGAGACCCTCATCACAGGTTAGATACAGCCCGGCACAGCGGTACTCTCATCACAGGTTAGATACAGCCCTGCACAGGGAGCCCCTCATCACAGGTTAGATACAGCCCTGCACAGCGGTACCCTCATCACAGGTTAGATACAGCCCTGCACAGCGGTACCCTCATCACAGGTTAGATACAGCCCGGCACAGCGGTACCCTCATCACAAGTTAGATACAGCCAAGCACAGGTTAGATACAGTCCTGCACAGCGGTACCCTCATCACAGGTTGGATACAGCTCCGCACAGCGATACCCTCATCACAGGTTAGATACAGCCCGGCACAGGGAGCCCCTCATCACAGGTTAGATACAGCCCTGCACAGCGGTACCCTCATCACAGGTTAGATACAGCCCTGCACAGCGGTACCCTCATCACAGGTTAGATACAGCCCGGCACAGCGGTACCCTCATCACAAGTTAGATACAGCCCGACACAGGGAGCCCCTCATCACAGGTTAGATACAGCCCGGCACAGGGAGACCCTCATCACAGGTTAGATACAGCCCGGCACAGCAGTACCCTCATCACAGGTTAGATACAGCCCTGCACAGCGGTACCCTCATCACAAGTTAGATACAGCCAAGCACAGGTTAGATACAGTCCTGCACAGCGGTACCCTCATCACAGGTTGGATACAGCTCCGCACAGCGATACCCTCATCACAGGTTAGATACAGCCCGGCACAGCGGTACCCTCATCACAGGTTAGATACAGCCCTGCACAGCGATACCCTCATCATAGGTTAGATACAGCCCGGCACAGCGATACCCTCATCACAGGTTAGATACAGCCCGGCACAGCGGTACCCTCATCACAGGTTAGATACAGCCCCCACAGGGAGACCCTCATCACAGGTTAGATACAGCCCGGCACAGCGATACCCTCATCACAGGTTAGATACAGCCCGGCACAGCGGTACTCTCATCACAGGTTAGATACAGCCCTGCACAGCGATACCCTCATCACAGGTTAGATACAGCCCTGCACAGCGATACCCTCATCACAGGTTAGATACAGCCCGGCACAGGAAGACCCTCATCACAGGTTAGATACAGCCCGGCACAGGGAGACCCTCATCACAGGTTAGATACAGCCCGGCACAGCGGTACTCTCATCACAGGTTAGATACAGCCAGGCACAGAGACTGTGACAACTCTGGAACGCTGGTCTCTGCAGGAACGTAGCAAGTTGTCAGTGACAGGACGATGCGTCTCTAGCGCTTCCATGTTGCGTACTAGCACTGCCCGCCGCACCGTCCCTGGTACGCGGCGGGTCACCAGAGGGACGTCGCCCACCGGGTACGCGGCGGGTCACCAGAGGGACGTCGCCCACCGGGTACGCGGCGGGTCACCAGAGGGACGTCGCCCACCGGGTACGCGGCGGGTCACCAGAGGGACGTCGCCCACCGGGTACGCGGCGGGTCACCAGAGGGACGTCGCCCACCGGGTACGCGGCGGGTCACCAGAGGGACGTCGCCCACCGGGTACGCGGCGGGTCACCAGAGGGACGTCGCCCACCGGGTACGCGGCGGGTCACCAGAGGGACATCGCCCACCCGGTACAAGGTGGGTCACCAGAGGGACATCGCCCACCACGTACACAGTGGGTCACCAGAGGGACATCGCCCACCAGGTACACAGTGGGTCACCAGGGTTACGTCGCCCACTCGGTACGCGGCGGGTAACCTGAGGGATGTCGTCCACCCGGTATGCGGCGGGTCACCTGAGGGACGTCACCCACCCCTAATACTGCAGGACTTGCTCTGAACCATTGTTATCACAGTATTATTATTAGCACAATGTGCCAGGGCCGCCCGGATATGACCGGGGCCGCCGCTTCCGTTGCCCCCTCCCGGTTGTGCCGCTGTTCCGCAGCCTCAGCACGGTCCGGGGGCATTATGAGGAGCCGACCAATCAGAGGCGCTGTCTCATGCCGGCCTAATGTAAGAGGCTCCGCTATTGGTCCGGATGGCGGTGACGTCACACCTTTGCGCTGCCCTGACATGACCCCCGGTTTTCACAATGGACAATATCGCTAAGTGACCCCGACACCCGGTGACCCCCCTCCCCCCCGACACCCGCAGCTCACCAGGTCCGGGTACGTCCTGCGGTGCCGGCTCCCCTGCCAGTCCAGGCGCTCCGGTATCAGCTGCGAAGAGAAGGGAGACGGTGAGACCGGCGGGGACCCCAAAACCGGCTGACCCCCCCAAATACCCGCGGAGACGGAACGTTACCTGATGCTCCTCCAACTCCTCCGCCAGCGCCTGCAACACAAACACACGGCCGTTACCGGGGTGACTTACCGGGAAGCGGGTGTCATGGTCGGGTGTCAAGTCACCCGGAACCGGGTGTCGTGTAGGAGCGGGTGGAGGGATGCGTCGCGGGGTGATGGAATAGGGCGAGCAGTCCCGGAGGGGAACGTTTGCAATAATCGGGCGATCGATGATGTCACCCGGATCGGTTCACGAGAAAAATCCGGGCGTAAAAGAAGGTGACCCGGATCGGGTGATACAGGAGATGATGGGTGACATGGAATGATAGGGTGAGGGGTCCTGGATACGATAACGGGCAGATGTGGTGACCCGGATCGGTTGTTGTGTGGATCAGCTGTGGTGACCCGTGTTCGGGTGAGGTATGTGGTGACCCGGTCCGGGTGATAAGAAGCGCGTGAGCCGGTTCAGATGAAGTTTTTTTTTTTTTCTTCTTTCTTAATTTTTTTTTCCTTTTTTTTTTTTTGGGGGGGGGGGTGGGGGTATCGGGCGAGGTGACCCGATTCGGGCGTTCTCCGGTCTCACCTGAGCGGATCTCCGGCACGGTCCTGACTGCAGAAAGCGGGCGATCAGGAAGTACAGCTCTGCGGGAGACAGCGGAGGTTAATGAGACCGGGCGGCAGCGGAGCCCCGCAGCCGCCCCCTCCCGCCTGCGCCCGGTACTTACCGGCCTCCATGGCGCCTGCTGCTCGGGGCTCTGCGGGCATCACGATGCCGAGTAGCCCATCCAGGCCTCGGGGACTCGGCGCATCGCTCTCCCCGGGTACACGGAGCCCCCTCCGGCCTGACACTGAGCACACAGCACGGTCCAACGCTCCTCCGGCGGCCAGGGGGCGCTATGTACACCCTGAGCGGCGCCCTGCATCACCACACCGCGGCCGCTGCGCTCCTCCGCGGACAGGTGGCGCTGTGCAGCAGAGGGAGCCGAGTGAGCGCCGTCATAGAGTGACCGTACTTCGGACAAGCAGCTCCGGCCAGAGGGGCGCTGTGTGTACGTGCGCACGGAGCTCTATGGTAAAGAGACAGGACGTTGTGTGGGGCGCATGGTGGAACGCACAGATGTCAACTCCGTCCAGACTGGCAGCTGCAGGCGGACGACAAGTCCCAGGAGGTTGTCACAATGAGCCGTAAACACATCTCCCGGCATGCCCCACGCTGGTCAGTGTCTCACAGCGGGGAGTAGTGTGCGCTTTACTGAGCCCCTGTGTATAACATAGCAGAGCTGGATATGTGAATGCCCCCCTCAGAGTCTAGTAATGGTGCCCCAGGCCTTGGATGAGTATCGGATCAGTGGGTTCTGGCTCCGTGATCCGCTCTCGCTATGAGGCGGCCGCAGCTCGACGACTTCTTGGCGTTTCTTAGTCACATGTTTTCTTGAAGAAAAGTGTGAAAAAAGGCGAAAACTGCCCGGAAACGGGCGTACACGGAGTTCTGTAATTGTACGGGGCCCTGAGTCCGCGGCTGCGGATCTGACAAAGTTGCAGCGTTTGTTGCAGATATTTCCAGAGTATGATGGCGGTTTCTGTGCGGACGACGTGTCCGTGGAAGTGAATGGAGACCTCCAGCTACAGGAAACCCGCCATGAAACCTTGTCGCGTTCAGTTCCGCTGCGGGATTAATATTGGCGGCGGTGACGCTTCATCCCGTAGGCTGACATGCTGCAGATTTTCTGGCAGGCAGTTCCGCCACGTCTGCGGCCACCGTAAGAACCGCTTTCTCACCTGCAGCCGGGGTTTCTGCGGCAGCGGAATTCAGCTACGCCGGATCCCCAGAGTCAGTGGGATCCGGTGGGACGGCAGCGGAATTCAGCTACGCCGGATCCCCAGAGTCAGTGGGATCCGGTGGGACGGCAGCGGTATCCAGGACCAGTTTGATGATGTTACACAGACCAGTGAGGCTCACAGGACCAGTTTGATGATGTGACACAGACCAGTGAGGCTCACAGGACCAGTTCGATGATGTGACACAGACCAGTGAGGCTCACAGGACCAGTTTGATGATGTCACACAGACCAGTGAGGCTCACAGGACCAGTTTGATGATGTCACACAGACCAGTGAGGCTCACAGGACCAGTTTGATGATGTCACACAGAGCAGTGATTCTCACAGGACCAGTTTGATGATGTCACACAGACCAGTGAGGCTCATAGGACCAGTTTGATGATGTCACACAGACCAGTGTTGGCGAACATTTTAGAGACCGAACGCGGCAATTTAACCCGAATACGGAAAAATACGGACAAAGTTCAGCTATTAAGAGGTTGTCACATCGCTAGGATATGCCCCCATTGTCTGATAGGTGCTGGGATCCGCACCTATATCGAGAACGGAGCCCCGAAAGTGAAGGAGGGCGCACTCCACATGCGCAGCCGCCCTCCATTCATTTCTATGGGGCGGGCGAATACAGCTGAGCGCTGGCTCGGCTATTTCCATCGGCCCCATATAAATGAATGGGAGCGGGGGCCGCGCATGCGCAGTATGCTCCCATTCACTTCTATCCACCAATGATTATAATACTGAGGGGGGGGGGGGCCTGTGGTCACTGCCACCAATGATTATAATACTGAGGAGGGGGCCTGTGGTCACTGCCACCAATGATTATAATACTGGGGGGGCCTGTGGTCACTGCCACCAATGATTATAATACTGAGGGGGAGGGGGCCTGTGGTCACTGCCACCAATGATTATAATACTGAGGGGAGGGGGCCTGTGGTCACTGCCACCAATGATTATAATACTGAGGAGGGGGGCTGTGGTCACTGCCACCAATGATTATAATACTGAGGGGGAGGGGGTCTGTGGTCACTGCCACCAATGATTATAATACTGAGGGGGGGGGGGGCTGTGGTCACTGCCACCAATCATTATAATACTGAGGGGGGGGGCCTGTGGTCACTGCCACCAGTGATTATAATACTGAGGAGGAGGGGGGGCCTGTGGTCACTCCCACCAATGATTATAATACTGAGGAGGGGGGCCTGTGGTCACTGCCACCAATGATTATAATACTGAGGGGAGGGGGTCCGTGGTCACTGCCACCAATGATTATAATACTGAGGAGGAGGGGGCTGTGGTCACTGCCACCAATGATTATAATACTGAGGAGGGGCCTGTGGTCACTGCCACCAATGATTATAATACTGAGGAGGGGGGCCTGTGGTCACTGCCACCAATGATTATAATACTGAGGAGGGGGCTGTGGTCACTGCCACCAATGATTATAATACTGAGGGGGGCTGTGGTCACTGCCACCAATGATTATAATACTGGGGAGGGGGGCTGTGGTCACTGCCACCAATGATTATAATACTGAGGAGGGGGCCTGTGGTCACTGCCACCAATGATTGTAATACTGAGGAGGAGGGGGCCTGTGGTCACTGCCACCAATGATTATAATGCTGAGGAGGGGGTCCGTGGTCACTGCCACCAATGATTATAATACTGAGGAGGGGGGCTGTGGTCACTGCCACCAGTGATTATAATACTGAGGAGGAGGGGGGGCTGTGGTCACTGCCACCAATGATTATAATACTGAGGAGGAGGGGGGGCTGTGGTCACTGCCACCAGTGATTATAATACTGATGAGGAGGGGGCTGTGGTCACTGCCACCAATGATTATAATACTGAGGGGGGGCCTGTGGTCACTGCCACCAATGATTATAATACTGAGGAGGGGGGGCCTGTGGTCACTGCCACCAGTGATTATAATACTGAGGGGGGGGGCTGTGGTCAGTGCCACTAGTGATTATAATACTGAGGAGGAGGGGCCCTATGGTCACTGCCACCAATGATTATAATACTGAGGAGGGGGCCTGTGGTCACTGCCACCAATGATTATAATACTGAGGAGGAGGGGGGCTGTGGTCACTGCTACCAATGATTATAATACTGAGGAGGAGGGGGCCTGTGGTCACTGCCACCAATGATTATAATACTGAGGAGGGGGCCTGTGGTCACTGCCACCAGTGATTATAATACTGAGGAGGGAGGCCTGTGGTCACTGCCACCAATGATTATAATACTGAGGGGGGGCTGTGGTCACTGCCACCAGTGATTATAATACTGAGGAGGGGGGCTGTGGTCACTGCCACCAATGATTATAATACTGAGGAGGGGGGCTGTGGTCACTGCCACCAATGATTATAATACTGAGGAGGGGGCCTGTGGTCACTGCCACCAGTGATTATAATACTGAGGAGGGGGGCTGTGGTCACTGCCACCAATGATTATAATACTGAGGAGGGGGCCTGTGGTCACTGCCACCAGTGATTATAATACTGAGGAGGGAGGCCTGTGGTCACTGCCACCAGTGATTATAATACTGAGGAGGGGGCCTGTGGTCACTGCCACCAATGATTATAATACTGAGGGGGGGGGCTGTGGTCACTGCCACCAATGATTATAATACTGAGGGGGGGGGGCTGTGGTCACTGCCACCAGTGATTATAATACTGAGGAGGGGGCCTGTGGTCACTGCCACCAGTGATTATAATACTGAGGAGGGGGGGGCTGTGGTCACTGCCACCAATGATTATAATACTGAGGAGGAGGGGGGCCTGTGGTCACTGCCACCAATGATTATAATACTGAGGAGGAGGGGGGCCTGTGGTCACTGCCACCAATGATTATAATACTGAGGAGGGGGGGCCTGTGGTCACTGCCACCGGTGATTATAATACTGAGGAGGAGGGGGCCTGTGGTCACTGCCACCAGTGATTATAATTCTGAAGAGGGGGCTGTGGTCACTGCCACCAGTGATTATAATTCTGAGGAGGGGGGCTGTGGTCACTGCCACCAATGATTATAATACTGAGGAGGGGGGGCCTGTGGTCACTGCCACCAATGATTGTAATACTGAGGAGGAGGGGGGCCTGTGGTCACTGCCACCAATGATTATAATGCTGAGGAGGGGGGTCCGTGGTCACTGCCACCAATGATTATAATACTGAGGAGGGGGGGCTGTGGTCACTGCCACCAGTGATTATAATACTGAGGAGGAGGGGGGGCTGTGGTCACTGCCACCAATGATTATAATACTGAGGAGGGGGGGCCTGTGGTCACTGCCACCAATGACTATAATACTGAGGAGGAGGGGGGTCTGTGGTCACTGCCACCAGTTATTATAATACTGAGGAGGAGGGGGCTGTGGTCACTGCCACCAATGATTATAATACTGAGGAGGGGGCCTGTGGTCACTGCCACCAATGATTATAATACTGAGGAGGGGGGCCTGTGGTCACTGCCACCAGTGATTATAATACTGAGGAGGGGGCTGTGGTCACTGCCACCAATGATTATAATACTGAGGAGGGGGCCTGTGGTCACTGACACCAGTGATTATAATACTGAGGGGGGGGGGGGCTGTGGCCACTGCCACCAATGATTATAATACTGAGGGGGGGGGCTGTGGTCACTGCCACCAGTGATTATAATACTGAGGAGGGGGGGGCTGTGGTCACTGCCACCAATGATTATAATACTGAGGAGGAGGGCCTGTGGTCACTGCCACCAATGATTATAATACTGAGGAGGAGGGGGGCCTGTGGTCACTGCCACCAATGATTATAATACTGAGGAGGGGGGCCTGTGGTCACTGCCACCGGTGATTATAATACTGAGGAGGAGGGGGCCTGTGGTCACTGCCACCAGTGATTATAATTCTGAGGAGGGGGGGGCTGTGGTCACTGCCACCAATGATTATAATTCTGAGGAGGGGGGCTGTGGTCACTGCCACCAATGATTATAATACTGAGGAGGGGGGCCTGTGGTCACTGCCACCAATGATTATAATACTGAGGAGGAGGGGCCTGTGGTCACTGCCACCAGTGATTATAATACTGAGGAGGGGGTCCGTGGTCACTGCCACCAATGATTATAATACTGAGGAGGGGGGCTGTGGTCACTGCCACCAGTGATTATAATACTGAGGAGGAGGGGGCTGTGGTCACTGCCACCAATGATTATAATACTGAGGAGGAGGGGGCCTGTGGTCACTGCCACCAATGATTATAATGCTGAGGAGGGGGGTCTGTGGTCACTGCCACCAATGATTATAATACTGAGGAGGGGAGGTCCGTGGTCACTGCCACCAATGATTATAATACTGAGGAGGGGGGCTGTGGTCACTGCCACCAGTGATTATAATACTGAGGAGGGGGGCCTGTGGTCACTGCCACCAATGATTATAATACTGAGGAGGGGGGCCTGTGGTCACTGCCACCAATGATTATAATACTGAGGAGGAGGGGCCTGTGGTCACTGCCACCAGTGATTATAATACTGAGGAGGAGGGGGGCTGTGGTCACTGCCACCAATGATTATAATACTGAGGAGGGGGGCCTGTGGTCACTGCCACCAATGATTATAATACTGAGGAGGAGGGGGGTCTGTGGTCACTGCCACCAGTTATTATAATACTGAGGAGGAGGGGGCCTGTGGTCACTGCCACCAATGATTATAATACTGAGGAGGAGGGCCTGTGGTTACTCCCACCAATGATTATAATACTGAGGAGGGGGGGGGCCTGTGGTCACTGCCACCAATGATTATAATACTGAGGAGGGGGGGCCTGTGGTCACTGCCACCAATGATTATAATTCTGAGGGGGAGGGGGGTCTGTGGTCACTGCCACCAAAGATTATAATACTGAGGAGGAGGGCCTGTGGTCACTGCCACCAATGATTATAATACTGAGGAGGGGGGCTGTGGTCACTGCCACCAATGATTATAATACTGAGGGGGGGGCTGTGGTCACTGCCACCAATGATTATAATACTGAGGGGGGGGGCCTGTGGTCACTGCCACCAATGATTATAATACTGAGGAGGAGGGCCTGTGGTTACTCCCACCAATGATTATAATACTGAGGAGGGGGGGTCTGTGGTCACTGCCACCAATGATTATAATACTGAGGGGGGGGCTGTGGTCACTGCCACCAATGATTATAATACTGAGGAGGGGGCTGTGGTCACTGCCACCAGTGATTATAATACTGAGGAGGGGGGCCTGTGGTCACTGCCACCAATGATTATAATACTGAGGAGGGGGGCCTGTGGTCACTGCCACCAATGATTATAATACTGAGGAGGGGGGGGCCTGTGGTCACTGCCACCAATGATTATAATACTGAGGGGGAGGGGGTCTGTGGTCACTGCCACCAATGATTATAATACTGAGGAGGAGGGGGTCTGTGGTCACTGCCACCAATGATTATAATACTGAGGAGGAGGGGGGCCTGTGGTCACTGCCACCAATGATTATAATGCTGAGGAGGGGAGGTCCGTGGTCACTGCCACCAGTGATTATAATACTGAGGGGGGAGGGGGCCTGTGGTCACTGCCACCAATGATTATAATACTGAGGAGGAGGGGGGCCTGTGGTCACGGCCACCAATGATTATAATACTGAGGGGGAGGGGGGCTGTGGTCACTGCCCCCAATGATTATAATACTGAGGAATGGGGGCTGTAGTCACTGCCACCAGTAATTATAATACTGAAGAGGGGGGGTCCGTGGTCACTGCCACCAGTGATTTATAATACTGAGGAGGGGGGGCCTGTGGTCACTGCCACCAGTGATTATAATACTGAGGAGGGGGGGCCTGTGGTCACTGCCACCAATGATTATAATACTGAGGGGGGGGGGCTGTGGTCACTGCCACCAATGATTATGATACTGAGGAATGGGGGGGGGGCTGTGGTCACTGCCACCAATGATTATAATACTGAGGGGGGGGGGCTGTGGTCACTGCCACCAATGATTATAATACTGAGGGGGGGGGGCTGCCCACCTACCGGTGGGTGTGGATACACCACCTTATCACCAGTGCCACATAATACTAAACTGAGGACGCAACCCGACTGCCTCCTCACCCCCTAATTCCTTCTTTTCCATACATACTGGTAGCAGCAGCGTGTTTGACAAAGGTCTTTGGACCGAAACGTTACACGATTGATGCTGCAGACAAAAAATTGTTTCAAATAAAAACTACCTTAAGAGCAAAAAAGTGCTGCTGTTTCAATTTAATACTTTCTTCTCATTGGTGGCAATGGCGACCGAATCACGTGGGGGGGGGGGGGGGCGCGACCCTCTCCTTCTCCACTTTGCCGGCTGATGAGAACATGGTGCGCGCCACGTTCTCTAACAGATACTAGCAGAAGTGCAGCCTAGTATTGGAAAAAAGCAAATCCCAGTATCAGACCGATCCGGGTACAAAAGTATCAATTGGGTATTAAAAGTTCGATACCTGGTGCAACTCCACGGCCCACACGGAGCAGCGTGCCCACAGACAGGGCTCTGACTGCCCCCTCTAGCACGCTGGCGTAGATTCGCCAGCACTTCACCAAGTATGACTAGATGCTGAGCTCACAGCGACTGCGGTCAGGGCCCTTACTGTTGATCTAGATGCCGAGCTCACAGCGACTGCGGTCAGGGCCCTTACTGTTCGCCTAGATGCCGAGCTCACAGCGACTGCGGTCAGGGCCCTTACTGTTGATCTAGATGCCGAGCTCACAGCGACTGCGGTCAGGGCCCTTACTGTTGGCCTAGATGCTGAGCTCACAGCGACTGCGGTCAGGGCCCTTACTGTTGGCCTAGATGCTGAGGTCACAGCGACTGCGGTCAGGGCCCTTGCTGTTGGCCTAGATGCTGAGCTCACAGAGACTGCGGTCAGGGCCCTTACTGTTGGCCTAGATGCGGAGCTCACAGCGACTGCGGTCAGGGCCCTTACTGTTGGCCTAGATGCTGAGCTCGCAGAGACTGCGGTCAGGGCCCTTACTGTTCGCCTAGATGCCGAGCTCACAGAGACTGCGGTCAGGGCTCTTACTGTTGGCCTAGATGCTGAGCTCGCAGAGACTGCGGTCAGGGCCCTTACTGTTCGCCTAGATGCCGAGCTTACAGCGACTGCGGTCAGGGCCCTTACTGTTCGCCTAGATGCTGAGCTCACAGCGACTGCGGTCAGGGCCCTTACTGTTGGCCTAGATGCTGAGGTCACAGCGACTGCGGTCAGGGTCCTTACTGTTCGCCTAGATGCTGAGCTCACAGCGACTGCGGTCAGGGCCCTTACTGTTGGCCTAGATGCTGAGGTCACAGCGACTGCGGTCAGGGCCCTTACTGTTCGCCTAGATGCTGAGCTCACAGTGACTGCGGTCAGGGCCCTTACTGTTGGCCTAGATGCTGAGCTCACAGAGACTGCGGTCAGGGCCCTTACTGTTGGCCTAGATGCGGAGCTCACAGCGACTGCGGTCAGGGCCCTTACTGTTGGCCTAGATGCCGAGCTCACAGCGACTGCGGTCAGGGCCCTTGCTGTTGGCCTAGATGCCGAGCTCACAGCGACTGCGGTCAGGGCCCTTACTGTTCGCCTAGATGCTGAGCTCACAGCGACTGCGGACAGGGCCCTTACTGTTGGCCTAGATGCTGAGCTCACAGCGACTGCGGTCAGGGCCCTTACTGTTCGCCTAGATGCTGAGCTCACAGCGAATGCGGTCAGGGCCCTTACTGTTGACCTAGATGCCGAGCTCACAGCGACTGCGGTCAGGGCCCTTACTGTTCGCCTAGATGCTGAGCTCACTGCGGCCAGGGCCCTTACTGTTGGCCTAGATGCTGAGCTCACAGAGACTGCGGTCAGGGCCCTTACTGTTCGCCTAGATGATGAGCTCACAGAGACTGCGGTCAGGGCCCTTACTGTTGGCCTAGATGCGGAGCTCACAGCGACTGCGGTCAGGGCCCTTACTGTTGGCCTAGATGCTGAGCTCACAGCGACTGCGGTCAGGGCCCTTACTGTTGGCCTAGATGCTGAGCTCACAGCGACTGCGGTCAGGGCCCTTACTGTTCGCCTAGATGCTGAGCTCACAGAGACTGCGGTCAGGGCCCTTACTGTTCGCCTAGATGCCGAGCTCACAGCGACTGCGGTCAGGGCCCTTACTGTTGGCCTAGATGCCGAGCTCACAGCGACTGCGGTCAGGGTCCTTACTGTTCGCCTAGATGCCGAGCTCACAGCGACTGCGGTCAGGGCCCTTACTGTTGGCCTAGATGCCGAGCTCGCAGCGACTGCGGTCAGGGCCCTTACTGTTGGCCTAGATGCCGAGCTCGCAGCGACTGCGGTCAGGGCCCTTACTGTTGGCCTAGATGCCGAGCTCGCAGCGACTGCGGTCAGGGCCCTTACTGTTGGCCTAGGTGCCGAGCTCACAGCGACTGCGGTCAGGGCCCTTACTGTTGGCCTAGATGCTGAGCTCACAGCGACTGCGGTCAGGGCCCTTACTGTTCGCC
Source organism: Bufotes viridis (assembly GCA_033119425.1). NCBI lineage: Eukaryota > Metazoa > Chordata > Amphibia > Anura > Bufonidae > Bufotes > Bufotes viridis. The sequence goes on from CM065597.1 coordinate 2,537,652, forward strand.
TAGATGCCGAGCTCACAGCGACTGCGGTCAGGGCCCTTACTGTTGGCCTAGATGCTGAGCTCACAGCGACTGCGGTCAGGGCCCTTACTGTTGGCCTAGATGCTGAGCTCACAGCGACTTCGGTCAGGGCCCTTACTGTTGGCCTAGATGCCGAGCTCACAGCGACTGCGGTCAGGGCCCTTACTGTTCGGCCTAGATGCTGAGCTCACAGCGACTGCGGTCAGGGCCCTTACTGTTGGCCTAGATGCCGAGCTCACAGCGACTGCGGTCAGGGCCCTTACTGTTGGCCTAGATGCCGAGCTCGCAGCGACTGCGGTCAGGGCCCTTACTGTTGGCCTAGATGCCGAGCTCGCAGCGACTGCGGTGGTTAAAAGGACTTTTGGGTCTTTGAAAACTTTCTCAGAATAAAAACTGTGAATTTCGCTTCCTACACTGTCTTTCCCTTCCTACCCGATGCTCTCCCTGACTAGGACTGACCCGAGCATGTGTCATCGGGTGCTATATAGCCTCCGACGACGCGTTCCGGCCAGCCAATCACTGTAATGCCAGCAGCTAACATGGCTATGGCATTGGCTATGGCATAGGCTATGTCCTGGCGTTCGCCATATCCGGCACCGACCGCTGTTCTCCGCCAGACACCAGTGACTATAATGGGATCCAGCGGGAATCCGGCCATTTTCCAGTGCCAGATGTCAGCCTGACGATAATAATAATCTTTATTTCTCTAGCGCCAACATATTCCGCAGCGCTTTACACTCTGAGGCTTCATGTGCAAACAGAGCACAAACAAAGAAGAGGAGTGAGGACCCTGCCCACAAGAGCTTACAATCTATAAAGGTGACACAACGTAAAAGTGCTTGTTCAGTACAATGGTTCAGCCATCCTGGTCCCACGAAAAATATTCTACAACTTTCAAACCAGCACCCGGCTATGCATACTTCCGTAATTGCATGTACTTACAAATTAAGGATAGCCACTGAGTTATTTAATAAATCGTATCTGTACAGCGCCACCTGCTGTTTGTTCCTTTTCTTATTTCTTTGACCTGCTCACTGAGAAGGCCGCACATGCTCAGTTCCATCCTTCAACTGCCTCCTGAGTTGTGATAGGGAGAGCATGGACACCCACCTTAGCTGCAGCAGAAAGGACACTCCCCTCGAGCTGTCTGCTTGATATAAATCTAGCAGAGCAATGAATGAGGAGATCTCTGGATCCATGTGAGGTCCGGGGCTAGTTCTAGCTTTGTCAGAAAGATATTGTCATGTCCTATATGATGTCTGATTTGATATTTTACAATAATCATGGGGTCGCCCCTTTAACCCAATAAGGGAGTAGATATAAGGCTGCATGAGCCGTCACCAGCTGGTATCTGTAGTGCTTCTGAGGGTGTGCTGGGTACTGATGGATCAGGCTCAGAAGGGGGCGGTGAATGGAGAAGGGTGAGATCAGGGGATGTGACAGGCCCCCCTAGAAAGACGTGTGAATAAACCCGACTGCTTGGGGTAGTGCGTTCCAGAGAACTGATGCGTGGATTTTTGTGCGTCCCTAACCGTCCGTAACCCAGCTCTCATGCCGGAATAGTCTGCCGGGTCAGGTGATCGGGGATGTGAAACTAGCATTAAAGTGAAGGTGTGCTTTTGTGGCCATGTAATGAACTAATGCCTGTTAACCGCTGCCTGCCCTGACCTCAGCCTGTCTGCCATACTTACTCTTTACTGCCTGCCCTGCCTCAGCCTGTCTACCATACTTACTCTTTACTGACTGCCCTGACCTCAGCCTGTCTGCCATACTTAAACTTTACTGTCTGCCCTGACCTCAGCCTGTCTGCCATACTTAAACTTTACTGTCTGCCCTGACCTCAGCCTGTCTGCCATACTTACTCTTTACTGCCTGCCCTGACCTCAGCTTGTCTGCCATACTTAAACTTTACTGTCTGCCCTGACCTCAGCCTGCCTACCATACTTACTCTTTACTGCCTGCCCTGACCTTAGCCTGTCTACCATACTTACTCTTTACTGCCTGCCCTGACCTCAGCTTGTCTGCCATACTTACACTTTACTGTCTGCCCTGACCTCAGCCTGTCTACCATACTTACTCTTTACTGCCTGCCCTGACCTCAGCCTGTCTACCATACTTACTCTTTACTGCCTGCCCTGACCTCAACTTGTCTGCCATACTTACTCTTTAATGCCTGCCCTGACCTCAGCCTGTCTACCATACTTACTCTTTACTGCCTGCCCAAACCTCAGCCTGTCTACCATACTTACTCTTTACTGCCTGCCCTAACCTCAGCCTGTCTGCCATACTTACTCTTTACTGCCTGCCCAGACCTCAGCCTGTCTGCCATACTTACTCTTTACTGCCTGCCCTGACCTCAGCCTGTCTACCATACTTACTCTTTACTGCCTGCCCTGACCTCAGCCTGTCTACCATACTTACTCTTTACTGCCTGCCCTGACCTCAGTCTGTCTACCATACTTACTCTTTACTGCCTGTCCTGACCTCAGCCTGTCTGCCATACTTACTCTTTACTGCCTGCACTGACCTCAGTCTGTCTACCATACTTACTCTTTACTGCCTGCACTGACCTCAGCCTGTCTGCCATAATTACTGTTTACTGCCTGCCCTGACCTCAGCCTGTCTACCATACTTACTCTTTACTGCCTGCCCTGACCTCAGCATGTCTGCCATACTTACTCTTTACTGTCTGCCCTGACCTCAGCCTGTCTACCATACTTACTCTTTACTGCCTGCCCTGACCTCAGCCTATCTACCATACTTACTCTTTACTGCCTGCCCTGACCTTTGCCTGTCTACCATACTTACTCTTTACTGCCTGCCCTGACCTCAGCTTGTCTGCCATACTTACTCTTTACTGCCTGCCCTGACCTCAGCCTGTCTGCCATACTTACTCTTTACTGCCTGCCCTGACCTCAGCCTGTCTACCATACTTACTCTTTACTGCCTGCCCTGACCTCAGCCTGTCTACCATACTTACTCTTTACTACCTGCCCTGACCTCAGCCAGTTTACCATCTTACTCTTTACTGCCTGCACTGACCTCAGCCTGTCTACCATACTTACTCTTTACTGTCTGCCCTGACCTCAGCCTGTCTGCCATACTTACTCTTTACTGCCTGCTCGGACCTCAACCTGTCTACCATACTTACTCTTTACTGACTCCCCTGACCTCAGCCTGTCTACCATACTTACTCTTTACTGCCTGCCCTGTCCTTAGCCTTTCTACCATACTCACTCTTTACTGCCTGCCCTGACCTCAGCCTGTTTACCATCTTACTCTTTACTGCCTGCCCTGACCTCAGCCTGTTTACCATCTTACTTTTTACTGCCTGCTCGGACCTCAGCCTGTCTACCATACTTACTTTTTACTGCCTGCCCTGACCTCAGCCTGTCTACCATACTCACTCTTTACTGCCTGCCCTGACCTCAGCCTGTCTACCATACTTACGCTTTACTGCCTGCTCTGACCTCAACCTGTCTACCATACTTACTCTTTACTGCCTGTCCTGACCTCAGCCTGTCTGCCATACTTACTCTTTACTGCCTGCACTGACCTCAGCCTGTCTGCCATAATTAATGTTTACTGCCTGCCCTGACCTCAGCCTGTCTACCATACTTACTCTTTACTGCCTGCTCTGACCTCAGCCTGTCTGCCATACTTACTCTTTACTACCTGCCCTGACCCCAGCCTGTCTACCATACTTACTCTTTACTGCCTGCCCTGCCTCAGCCTGTCTGCCATACTTACTCTTTACTGCCTGCCCTGACCTCAGCCTGTCTACCATACTTACTCTTTACTGCCTGCCCTGACCTTAGCCTGTCTACCATACTTACTCTTTACTGCCTGCCCTGACCTCAGCTTGTCTACCATACTTACTCTTTACTGCCTGCTCTGACCTCAGCCTGTCTGCCATACTTACTCTTTACTGCCTGCTCTGACCTCAGCCTGTCTGCCATACTTACTCTTTACTACCTGCCCTGACCCCAGCCTGTCTACCATACTTACTCTTTACTGCCTGCCCTGCCTCAGCCTGTCTGCCATACTTACTCTTTACTGCCTGCCCTGACCTCAGCCTGTCTACCATACTTACTCTTTACTGCCTGCCCTGACCTCAGCCTGTCTACCATACTTACTCTTTATTGCCTGCTCTGACCTCAGCCTGTCTGCCATACTTACTCTTTACTACCTGCCCTGACCCCAGCCTGTCTACCATACTTACTCTTTACTGCCTGCCCTGCCTCAGCCTGTCTGCCATACTTACTCTTTACTGCCTGCCCTGACCTCAGCCTGTCTACCATACTTACTCTTTACTGCCTGCCCTGACCTCAGCCTGTCTGCCATACTTACTCTTTACTGACTGCCCTGACCTCAGCCTGTCTGCCATACTTAAACTTTACTGTCTGCCCTGACCTCAGCCTGTCTGCAATACTTAAACTTTACTGTCTGCCCTGACCTCAGCCTGTCTGCCATACTTAAACTTTACTGTCTGCCCTGACCTCAGCTTGTCTGCCATACTTACTCTTTACTGACTCCCCTGACCTCAGCCTGTCTACCATACTTACTCTTTACTGCCTGCCCTGACCTCAGCCTGTCTGCCATACTTACTCTTTACTGCCTGCCCTGACCTCAGCTTGTCTGCCATACTTACTCTTTACTGACTCCCCTGACCTCAGCCTGTCTACCATACTTACTCTTTACTGCCTGCCCTGACCTCAGCCTGTCTACCATACTTACTCTTTACTGCCTGCCCTGACCTCAACTTGTCTGCCATACTTACTCTTTAATGCCTGCCCTGACCTCAGCCTGTCTACCATACTTAATCTTTACTGCCTGCCCTGACCTCAGCCTGTCTACCATACTTACTCTTTACTGCCTGCCCTGACCTCAGCCTGTCTGCCATACTTACTCTTTACTGCCTGCCCTGACCTCAGCCTGTCTACCATACTTACTCTTTACTGCCTGCCCTGACCTCAGCCTGTCTGCCATACTTACTCTTTACTACCTGCCCTGACCTCAGCCTGTCTACCATACTTACTCTTTACTTCCTGCCCTGACCTCAGCCTGTCTGCCATACTTACTCTTTACTGCCTGCCCAGACCTCAGCCTGTCTACCATACTTACTCTTTACTGCCTGTCCTGACCTCAGCCTGTCTGCCATACTTACTCTTTACTGCCTGCCCTAACCTCAGCCTGTCTACCATACTTACTCTTTACTGCCTGCACTGACCTCAGCCTGTCTGCCATAATTACTGTTTACTGCCTGCCCTGACCTCAGCCTGTCTGCCATACTTACTCTTTACTGCCTGCCCTGACCTCAGCCTGTCTGCCATACTTACTTTTTACTGCCTGCCCTGAACTCAGCCTGTCTACCTTACTTACTCTTTACTGCCTGCCCTGACCTCAGCCTGTCTGCCATACTTACTCTTTACTGCCTGCCCTGACCTCAGCCTGTCTGCCATACTTACTCTTTACTGACTGCCCTGACCTCAGCTTGTCTGCCATACTTAAACTTTACTGTCTGCCCTGACCTCAGCTTGTCTGCCATACTTAAACTTTACTGTCTGCCCTGACCTCAGCTTGTCTGCCATACTTACTCTTTACTGACTCCCCTGACCTCAGCCTGTCTACCATACTTACTCTTTACTGCCTGCCCTGACCTTAGCCTGTCTACCATACTTACTCTTTACTGCCTGCCCTGACCTCAGCCTGTCTACCATACTTACTCTTTACTGCCTGCACTGACCTCAGCCTGTCTACCATACTTACTCTTTACTTCCTGCCCTGACCTCAGCCTGTCTACCATACTTACTCTTTACTGCCTGCCCTGACCTCAGCCTGTCTGCCATACTTACTCTTTACTGTCTGCCCTGACCTCAGCCTGTCTGCCATACTTACTCTTTACTTCCTGCCCTTACCTCAGCCTGTCTACCATACTTACTCTTTACTGCCTGCCCAGACCTCAGCCTGTCTACCATACTTACTCTTTACTGCCTGTCCTGACCTCAGCCTGTCTACCATACTTACTCTTTACTGCCTGCCCTGACCTCAGACTGTCTACCATACTTACTCTTTACTGCCTGCCCTGACCTTAGCCTGTCTACCATACTTAATCTTTACTGTCTACCCTGACCTCAGCCTGTCTGCCATACTTACTCTTTACTGCCTGCCCTGACCTTAGCCTGTCTACCATACTTAATCTTTACTGTCTGCCCTGACCTCAGCCTGTCTACCATACTTACTCTTTACTGCCTGCCCTGACCTTAGCCTGTCTACCATACTTATTCTTTACTGCCTGCCCTGACCTCAGCCTGTCTACCATACTTACTCTTTACTGCCTGCCCTGACCTCAGCCTGTCTACCATACTTACTCTTTACTGCCTGCCCTGACCTCAGCCTGTCTGCCATACTTACTCTTTACTGCCTGCACTGACCTCAGCCTGTCTGCCATACTTACTGTTTACTGCCTGCCCTGACCTCAGCCTGTCTACCATACTTACTCTTTACTGCCTGCCCTGACCTCAGCCTGTCTGCCATACTTACTCTTTACTGCCTGCCCTGACCTCAGCCTGTCTACCATACTTACTCTTTACTGCCTGCCCTGACCTCAGCCTGTCTGCCATACTTACTCTTTACTGCCTGCCCTGACCTCAGCCTGTCTGCCATACTTACTCTTTACTGCCTGCCCTGACCTCAGCCTGTCTGCCATACTTACTCTTTACTGCCTGCCCTGACCTCAGCCTGTCTACCATACTTACTCTTTACTGCCTGCCCTGACCTTAGCCTGTCTACCATACTTACTCTTTACTGCCTGCCCCGACCTCTGTCTGTCTATTATACTTACTCTTTACTGCCTGCCCTGACCTCAGCCTGTCTGCCATACTTACTCTTTACTGCCTGCCCTGACCTCAGCCTGTCTGCCATACTTACTCTTTACTGCCTGCCCTGACCTCAGCCTGTCTACCATACTTACTCTTTACTGCCTGCCCTGACCTCAACCTGTCTACCATACTTACTCTTTACTGCCTGCCCTGACCTTAGCCTGTCTACCATACTCACTCTTTACTGCCTGCCCTGACCTCAGCCTGTTTACCATCTTACTCTTTACTGTCTGCCCTGACCTCAGCCTGTCTACCATACTTACTCTTACTGCCTGCCCTGACCTTAGCCTGTCTACCATACTTACTCTTTACTGCCTGCCCTGACCTCAGCCTGTCTGCCATACTTACATCTTTACTGTCTGCCCTGACCTCAGCCTGTCTGCCATACTTACTCTTTACTGCCTGCCCTGACCTCAGCCTGTCTACCATACTTACTCTTTACTGCCTGCCCTGACCTTAGCCTGTCTACCATACTTACTCTTCACTGCCTGCCCTGACCTCAGCTTGTCTGCCATACTTACACTTTACTGTCTGCCCTGACCTCAGCCTGTCTACCATACTTACTCTTTACTGCCTGCCCTGACCTCAGCCTGTCTACCATACTTACTCTTTACTGCCTGCCCTGACCTTAGCCTGTCTACCATACTTACTCTTTAATGCCTGCCCTGACCTCAGCCTGTCTACCATACTTACTCTTTACTGCCTGCCCAAACCTCAGCCTGTCTACCATACTTACTCTTTACTGCCTGCCCTGACCTCAGCCTGTCTACCATACCTACTCTTTACTTCCTGCCCTGACCTCAGCCTGTCTACCATACCTACTCTTTACTTCCTGCCCTGACCTCAGTCTGTCTACCATACTTACTCTTTACTGCCTGTCCTGACCTCAGCCTGTCTGCCATACTTACTCTTTACTGCCTGCACTGACCTCAGCCTGTCTGCCATAATTACTGTTTACTGCCTGCCCTGACCTCAGCCTGTCTACCATCTTACTCTTTACTGCCTGCCCTTACCTCAGCATGTCTGCCATACTTACTCTTTACTGTCTGCCCTGACCTCAGCCTGTCTACCATACTTACTCTTTACTGCATGCCCTGACCTCAGCCTATCTACCATACTTACTCTTTACTGCCTGCCCTGACCTTTGCCTGTCTACCATACTTACTCTTTACTGCCTGCCCTGACCTCAGCCTGTCTACCATACTTACTCTTTACTTCCTGCCCTGACCTCAGTCTGTCTACCATACTTACTCTTTACTGCCTGTCCTGACCTCAGCCTGTCTGCCATACTTACTCTTTACTGCCTGCACTGACCTCAGCCTGTCTGCCATAATTACTGTTTACTGCCTGCCCTGACCTCAGCCTGTCTGCCATACTTACTCTTTACTGCCTGCCATGACCTCAGCATGTCTGCCATACTTACTCTTTACTGTCTGCCCTGACCTCAGCCTGTCTACCATACTTACTCTTTACTGCCTGCCCTGACCTCAGCCTGTCTACCATACTTACTCTTTACTGCCTGCCCTGACCTCAACTTGTCTGCCATACTTACTCTTTAATGCCTGCCCTGACCTCAGCCTGTCTACCATACTTACTCTTTACTGCCTGCCCAAACCTCAGCCTGTCTACCATACTTACTCTTTACTGCCTGCCCAAACCTCAGCCTGTCTGCCATACTTACTCTTTACTGCCTGCCCTGACCTCAGCCTGTCTACCATACTTACTCTTTACTGCCTGCCCTGACCTCAGCCTGTCTACCATACTTACTCTTTACTGCCTGCCCTGACCTCAGCCTGTCTACCATACTTACTCTTTACTGCCTTTCCTGACCTCAGCCTGTCTACCATACTTACTCTTTACTGCCTGTTCTGACCTCAGCCTGTCTGCCATACTTACTCTTTACTGCCTGCACTGACCTCAGTCTGTCTACCATACTTACTCTTTACTGCCTGTTCTGACCTCAGCCTGTCTGCCATACTTACTCTTTACTGCCTGCACTGACCTCAGCCTGTCTGCCATACTTACTCTTTACTGCCTGCCCTGACCTCAGCCTGTCTACCATACTTACTCTTTACTGCCTGCCCTGACCTCAGCATGTCTGCCATACTTACTCTTTACTGTCTGCCCTGACCTCAGCCTGTCTACCATACTTACTCTTTACTGCCTGCCCTGACCTCAGCCTGTCTACCATACTTACTCTTTACTGCCTGCCCTGACCTCAGCCTGTCTGCCATACTTACTCTTTACTGCCTGCCCTGACCTCAGCCTGTCTACCATACTTACTCTTTACTGCCTGCCCTGACCTCAGCCTGTCTACCATACTTACTCTTTACTGCCTGCACTGACCTCAGCCTGTCTGCCATAATTACTGCTTACTGCCTGCCCTGACCTCAGCCTGTCTACCATACTTACTCTTACTGCCTGCTCTGACCTCAGCCTGTCTACCATACTTACTTTACTGCCTGCCCTGACCTCAGCCTGTCTACCATACCTTACTCTTTACTGCCTGCCCTGACCTCAGCCTGTCTGCCATACTTACTCTTTACTGCCTGCCCTGACCTCAGCCTGTCTACCATACTTACTCTTTACTGCCTGCCCTGACCTCAGCCTGTCTACCATACTTACTCTTTACTGCCTGCCCTGACCTCAGCCTGTCTGCCATACTTACTCTTTACTGCCTGCCCTGACCTCAGCCTGTCTACCATACTTACTCTTTACTGCCTGCCCTGACCTCAGCCTGTCTACCATACTTACTCTTTACTGCCTGCCCTGACCTCAGCCTGTCTACCATACTTACTCTTTACTGCCTGCCCTGACCTCAGCCTGTCTACCATACTTACTCTTTACTGCCTGCCCTGACCTCAGCCTGTCTACCATACTTACTCTTTACTGCCTGCCCTGACCTCAGCCTGTCTGCCATACTTACTCTTTACTGCCTGCCCTGACCTCAGCCTGTCTACCATACTTACTCTTTACTGCCTGCCCTGACCTCAGCCTGTCTACCATACTTACTCTTTACTGCCTGCCCTGACCTCAGCCTTTCTGCAATACTTACTCTTTACTGCCTGCCCTGACCTCAGCGTGTCTGCCATACTTACTCTTTACTGCCTGCCCTGACCTCAGCCTGTCTACCATACTTACTCTTTACTGCCTGCCCTGACCTCAGCCTGTCTGCCATACTTACTCTTTACTGCCTGCCCTGACCTCAGCGTGTCTGCCATACTTACTCTTTACTGCCTGCCCTGACCTCAGCCTGTCTACCATACTTACTCTTTACTGCCTGCACTGACCTCAGCGTGTCTGCCATACTTACTCTTTACTGTCTGCCCTGACCTCAGCCTGTCTACCATACCTACTCTTTACTTCCTGCCCTGACCTCAGTCTGTCTACCATATTTACTCTTTACTGCCTGCCCTGACCTCAGCCTGTCTACCATACTTACTCTTTACTGTCTGCCCTGACCTCAGCGTGTCTGCCATACTTACTCTTTACTGCCTGCCCTGACCTCAGCCTTTCTGCCATACTTACTCTTTACTGCCTGCACTGACCTCAGCGTGTCTGCCATACTTACTGATTACTGCCTGCCCTGACCTCAGCCTGTCTGCCATACTTACTCTTTACTGCCTGCCCTGACCTCAGCCTGTCTACCATACTTACTCTTTACTGCCTGCCCTGACCTCAGCCTGTCTACCATACTTACTCTTTACTGTCTGCCCTGACCTCAGCCTGTCTGCCATACTTACTCTTTACTGCCTGCCCTGACCTCAGCCTGTCTGCCATACTTACTCTTTACTGTCTGCCCTGACCTTAGCCTGTCTACCATACTTACTCTTTACTGCCTGCCCTGACCTTAGCCTGTCTACCATACTTACTCTTTACTGCCTGCCCTGACCTAAGCCTGTCTACCATACTTACTCTTTACTGCCTGCCCTGACCTCAGTCTGTCTGCCATACTTGCACTTTACTGTCTGCCCTGACCTCAGCCTGTCTACCATACTTACTCCTTACTGTCTGCCCTGACCTCAGTCTGTCTGCCATACTTGCACTTTTCTGTCTGCCCTGACCTCAGCCTGTCTACCATACTTACTCCTTACTGCCTGCCCTGACCTCAGCCTGTCTGCCATACTTACTGATTGCTGCCTGCCCTGACCTCAGCCTGTCTAATATACTTACTCTTTACTGCCTGCCCTGACCTCAGCCTGTCTGCCATACTTACTCTTTACTGCCTGCCCTGACCTCAGCCTGTCTACCATACTTACTCTTTACTGCCTGCCCTGACCTCAGCCTGTCTGCCATACTTACTCTTTACTGCCTGCCCTGACCTCAGCCTGTCTGCCATACTTACTCTTTACTGCCTGCCCTGACCTCAGCCTGTCTACCATACTTACTCTTTACTGCCTGCCCTGACCTCAGCCTGTCTGCCATACTTACTCTTTACTGCCTGCCCTGACCTCAGCCTGTCTACCATACTTACTCTTTACTGCCTGCCCTGACCTCAGCCTGTCTACCATACTTACTCTTTACTGCCTGCCCTGACCTCAGCCTGTCTACCATACTTACTCTTTACTGCCTGCCCTGACCTCAGCCTGTCTGCCATACTTACTCTTTACTGCCTGCCCTGACCTCAGCCTGTCTACCATACTTACTCTTTACTGCCTGCCCTGACCTCAGCCTGTCTACCATACTTACTCTTTACTGCCTGCCCTGACCTCAGCCTGTCTGCCATACTTACTCTTTACTGCCTGCCCAGACCTCAGCCTGTCTGCCATATTTGTACTGGGTCCCAGCTGATGGAAGGCTGGGCCAGCAATACCATATTCTGCCCCCAGACCTCAGCCTGTCTGCCATAGGAGGGTCCAGACTGGCCCTGAGTATCAGCCCACCGAGAAATTTCCCTGTAAGGTCTTGGCCAATCCGCCCATGACCACTGCCCATTGCAGTGGGTGACCAAGTGGCCAGTTCTGTTCAGCTTTCAGCTCTGTTTACTGTTTACAGCTGACTCTGTCTGTCTGTCTGTCTTGTTGTGTTACTTGTCTGTACCCTGCTGTCCTGGTCTCTCCCAGCCTGTCGGTTTATCTGTGTCTCCATTCATCTACTCTATCAGTGACCGTCGGATCCAGTAACCTGAACTTAGCTTTAGTGGCTGCCTAGACTGCTTCTGTGGTTAGCTCATTCCTGTATTCTGAGCTCCTGGTGCCTGCATCGGACTGGGTCACTGCCAGCTTACTGCGCGACTATCCCGGAGGTGAGATCCAGTGCTTCTACAGCAAAGGCCAGATTCCTGTACAGGGAATACCAGGGAAGCACCAGAATAATGCCTTAAGCTTAATCTTACACATACTGGTAAGTGAGTGTGAGTGCCCTGACCTGGCAATGACATGGCACCAGTGCACTATCTGCAGCCTGGTCTGATGAATCCGTCACATGGCTGGGTCGTGTGCATCACCTACATGGGAAGACATGGCACCAGGTGCACTTATCTGGCAGCCCCGTCTGATGAATCACGTTCGCATGGCTGTGTGCGTGTGCATCACCACATGGCACCAGGTGCACTGTGTTAAGCTGGCCGGTCCTGATAATCACGTCACATTGTGGGGTACGGCCGGGTACATGTGCGTCACTTACCTGGAGAAGAGATGGTACCATAGGGAGCTGACAAGTAGTGGAGGCAGTGTGATGACAGCAGGTCCTGGCATCCTGTGGATGTGACACGTACTCCTTCATAGCAATGAATATGATTGTTTTTATTATTTTTAAACTGGTTTTCTGCGCTCGAGGCGTTTTTACCTACTTCACCTCATGGCAATGGTGCTGTGTAATGGCGGTGCCCTCTTTCAGCAGGATAATGTCCAACCACACAGTAAGCTAACCAGGAAAGATCTGCCGCGTGCGCTGAAGGACATGGGGCCGCCACGGCTCTTCGCCAGTCCTACTCAGCCCTCTGCCTACTCTTGCACGCCTGGCTGCCCATGCTGGCAGGCATACATGACTGGAGATGCCTGCCCTGAGCTCAGCCTGTCTGCCATACTTGCTCCTGTAACTGCCCACTGGCCTCAGCCTGTCTCATGCCCATATGGCGCAGGCCTAGGCCTGAGCCTGTCTAGCGTGCCTCTCTGGCTGCTGCCTGAGACCTTGGCGCTGGCTGCCCGAGGCTTACAGCCATGCCTGACCTCCTAGTAGGATATGCTCGAACTAACTCTCAATTTTTAACATCAGTGTGAGGGTTTAGTGTGACGGCAGTGTGCACCTATCTCTGGTTCTGTGTTTGTTCTGAATTCTTGCCACATCCACATAAATTTCATCTTATGTAGGATGTCCATTGTGGTACTTGTAGTCCGTTGCTGGCATCATCCATTGTATGCATTTTTGCTGGTGATTGCCATTAGCAACGGACTACAAGTGCAGGATGTGCTCCCTATAGAAATGCACAACTGCATATGGGTATGAGCGCATCCTGCTTTCTTATCACCACATTTTTTGATGGTTTATATATATATATATGTACGGAGGTGTATAAACTCCAATTTAAATGTGCCTGTTTTTCATCTTCAGGTCACATTTGGGTGCACCTGCTAGGCTTTGGGCTATATCAGTCAGTCTTGGGTAGGGCTCATAGACACCTCCCACCTCCCATTGCAAGCATGGCTACATGCTGGAGGTAACAGAGGAGATGTTTGTGAGTCGTCCTAATGCTCCTGTAATTGCCCACTGGCCCCTGATATCGCCCATATGGCGCAGGTAGGTGAGTGTTAGGGCCCTCGGGCTACTTAGAGACCTTGACGCTGGTGCCCGAGGCTTAAGACATGTCCTCCTAGTAGGATATGTCGAACTAACTCTCAATTTTTAACATCAGTGTGAGGGTTTAGTGTGACGGCAGTGTGCACCTATCTCTGGTTCTGTGTTTGTTCTGAATTCTTGCCACATCCACATAAATTTCATCTTATGTAGGATGTCCATTGTGTACTTGTAGTCCGTTGCTGGCATCATCCATTGTATGCATTTTTGCTGGTGATTGCCATTAGCAACGGACTACAAATGCAGAGATGTGCTCCCTATAGAAATGCACAACTGCATATGGGTATGGCGCATCCTGCTTTCTTATCACCACATTTTTGATGGTTTATATATATATATGTACGGAGGTGTATAAACTCCAATTTAAATGTGCCTGTTTTCATCTTCAGGTCACATTTGGGTGCACCTGCTAGGCCTTGGGCTATATCAGTCAGTCTTGGGTAGGGCTCATAGACACCTCCCACCTCCCATTGCAAGCATGGCTACATGCTGGAGGTAACAGAGGAGATGTTTGTGAGTCGTCCTAATGCTCCTGTAATTGCCCACTGGCCCCTGATATCGCCCATATGGCGCAGGTAGGTGAGTGTTAGGGCCCTCGGGCTACTTGAGAGACCTTGACGCTGGTGCCCGAGGCTTAAGACATGTCCTCCTAGTAGGATATGTCGAACTAACTCTCAATTTTTAACATCAGTGTGAGGGTTTAGTGTGACGGCAGTGTGCACCTATCTCTGGTTCTGTGTTTGTTCTGTCTACCATACTTACTCTTTACTGCCTGCCCTGACCTCAGCTTGTCTGCCATACTTACACTTTACTGTCTGCCCTGACCTCAGCCTGCCTACCATACTTACTCTTTACTGCCTGCCCTGACCTTAGCCTGTCTGCCATACTTACTCTTTACTGCCTGCCCTGACCTCAGCCTGTCTGCCATACTTACTCTTTACTGCCTGCCCTGACCTCAGCCTGTCTGCCATACTTACTCTTTACTGCCTGCCCTAGACCTCAGCCTGGCCCCATTTTGTAATTGGGTCCCAACTGATGGAAGGCTGGGCCAGCAATACCATATTCTGCCCCAAAAACTTCCACTGGTCGGCCATGAGGAGGGTCCAGATGGCCCACTGAGTATCAGCCCACCGGGAAATTTCCCTGTAAGGTCTATGGCCAATCCGCCCATGACCACTGCCCATTGCAATTGGGTGACAAGTGGCCAGTTCTGTTCAGTTTCAGTTCTGTTTGTGTTTAAATTAACTCTGTCTGTCTGTCTGTCTTGTTCGTGTTCTTGTCTAGTACCCTGCTGTCCTGTGTCTTCTCCCCAGCCTGACGGTTTATCTTGTGTCTCCATTCATCTACTCTATCAGTGAGCAGTCCGGATCCAGTAACCTGAATTTAAGCTTTAGTGGCTGTTTAGACTGCTTCTGTGGTTTTGGCTCATTTCCTGTATTCTGAGCTCCTGGTGCCTGCATCGGACTGGGTCAGCTGCCAACTACAGCGCGACTATCCCAGGAGGTAGAGATCCAAGTGCTTCCCTACAGCAAAGGCCAGATTCCTGTACAGGGAATACCAGGGAAGCACCAGAATAATGCCCTTAGGGTTAATCTTACACCAAACTGGTAAGTGGGTGTGAGTGCCACTTACCTGGCAATGACATGGCACCAGGTGCACTATCTGGCAGCCCCGGTCTGATGAATCACGTCACATGGCTGGGTGCGTGTGCATCACCTACATGGGGAAGACATGGCACCAGGTGCACTATCTGGCAGCCCCGGTCTGATGAATCACGTCACATGGCTGGGTGCGTGTGCATCACCTACATGGCACCAGGTGCACTGTGTGAAGCCGGCGGCCCGGTCTGATGAATCACGTCACATTGTGGGGACGGCCGGGTACATGTGCGTCACTTACCTGGAGAAGAGATGGTACCATAGGGAGAAGACAAGTGGTGGAGGCAGTGTGATGGAAACCTTGGGTCCTGGCATCATGTGGATGTGACACGTACTCCCTTCATAGCAATGAATATGATTGTTTTTTTATTATTTTTTAAACTGGTTTTCTGCGCTCGAGAGCGTTTTTTTACCTACTTCACCCCTTCATGGCAATGGTGCTGTGTAATGGCGGTGCCCTCTTTCAGCAGGATAATGTCCAACCACACAGTAAAAGCTAACCAGGAAAGATCTGCCGCATGCGCTGAAGGACATGGGGGCCGCAGCCGACGCCATTTCCCAGTCCTCTACCAGTCTGCTTGTAAACCACGCTTTGGGGTCCTAATGGATTCATCGCTTTGGAGCAGACGGAAACGGTGAACTACCAAACGGAGTTGGTTATAAACCGTGTATCAACGCCGAACAGGCCGGGGCTGAAATGCTGGCACTAATTATAATGGGGTCCCTATTGTGGGGGGTGGTAACTATCCTGACATTGATTGGGACATTGAGTCCGCTGGCTGTGCAGAAGCTGGGGGACAAATACGGTACTTCTCATAGCTGGAGGTAAGTCGCCGGATCTGGTCTTGTAGTATCCGTGAAACCATCCAATATAACATTCAGGACCTACAAGGACAGAGACAAAAGGCGATAACTTCAGAAAATCTAAATTCAGTTGACTTCAGGGTGAGCTCAGTGATATAGATGGGGGTCATGTCTTGTACATCGGACACCGGAGAGAAATGAGGAGGGTTATAGATATATTACATGAAGAGTATAATAATGTGGTAAATAGAGGATAGAGATATTCTATATGTATAGATACTGAACACTGAAGGCCAGGAGCTCAGAGAGGTCAACCCAGGCTTAAAGGGGTATTCCAGTAGGTAAAAGTCCTACCACTGGGACCCCCACTGATCACGAGAACTGGGGGCCCGAACCTCTGCAGCCCCCTGCTGCTTCCCTGCAATGACTGGAGTGGCCGGTTGGACGTGTGGGCGACTTCCCGAGTTCTATGGGAGTTCCGGAAAAAGCCAGGCACTGAATTCAGCTATCTCCGGAACTCCCATAGAAATGAATGGAGCGACTGCGAACATGTGCGACCGGCCGCTCCGGTCATTGCAGAGGGTACAGGGCCCCTGTTCTCATGATCGGTGGGGGTCCCTGTGGATAGGGGATAACGTTTACCTATCTGACTACCCCTTTAATTAGAGCTCAGGAGGAAAAGTGACATCAAGTAATCACAGGAAACAAATCACAACGTAAATCCCAAAAATGTTATAACTATATAAATGTCAAAATCATTAGAATGTCAGCCTGTAACTGTGGAGGACAGAGAAATGACACTCGCACTTCTCCTCTGTGTTCACCACTGACCACTCCAGGGTGGACAAATGGTAAAAATGAAGGTTCTCTAGGGCCGTAGAATAAGTACAGCCTGAGCGCATTACATATGGATAAAGCCCCGGGTCCAGATGGCATTCATCCATGGGTATTGAGGGAATTGAGCTCAGTAATTGATAGACCCGTATATCTCACCTTAGACTCTCGTAAGGGGTCCGTGCTGCAGGACAGTGTAAAAAGACAGAATCGTGTAACTACTGACCGGTAAGTCTGACATCGGTGGTATGTAAAGAATCTGAAGGTATTCCACAGGTCCTATCACACCTGCAGATGTAGCGGGCGATTGTCGGGAGGAAAGCCTTTCTTTACAGCAATCGCCTGCTCGCTAGCGGAGAAGACCCCTGCTATTACAGGTAGCGCTCCCCCCCTTACTGATTCAGCAGAATGCTAATTACATGGCACCATCTGCCATTGGCAAACAATTATTTTTAAACATGTTGATTTGCTTGTTCATCGGGAAACCGGCGGCAGAATTACACTGCTAGATCAATGCTAATGAGCGTTCATACAAGCGTTTGTTAGCGATGATCTTAGCGATTATCTGCCAGTGTAAGAGAGATGCTGCAGGAGTAAATAGTCAGAAATGAATCGCTGATATTCATGAGGTGTTGTCCAACCAACCTGCTATAAGGAGGTAAGGGACCACAAGGATCTGTACTGGGAGCAGTGGAGACCACAGGGATCTGTACTGGGAGCAGTGGAGACCACAAGGATCTGTACTGGGAGCAGTAGAGACCACAAGGATATGTACTGGGAGCAGTGGAGACCACAAGGATCTGTACTGGGAGCAGTGGAGACCACAAGGATCTGTACTGGGAGCAGTAGAGACCACAGGGATCTGTACTGGGAGCAGTGGAGACCACAAGGATCTGTACTGGGAGCAGTGGAGACCACAAGGATCTGTACTGGGAGCAGTGGAGACCACAAGGATCTGTACTGGGAGCAGTGGAGACCACAAGGATCTGTACTGGGAGCAGTGGAGACCACAGGGATCTGTACTGGGAGCAGTGGAGACCACAAGGATCTGTACTGGGAGCAGTGGAGACCACAAGGATCTGTACTGGGAGCAGTGGAGACCACAGGGATCTGTACTGGGAGCAGTGGAGACCACAAGGATCTGTACTGGGAGCAGTGGAGACCACAGGGATCTGTACTGGGAGCAGTGGAGACCACAAGGATCTGTACTGGGAGCAGTAGAGACCACAAGGATATGTACTGGGAGCAGTTTAGACCACAAGGATCTGTACTGGGAGCAGTTTAGACCACAAGGATATGTACTGGGAGCAGTGTAGACCACAAGGATCTGTACTGGGAGCAGTGTAGACCACAAGGATCTGTACTGGGAGCAGTGGAGACCACAAGGATCTGTACTGGGAGCAGTGGAGACCACAAGGATCTGTACTGGGAGCAGTGGAGACCACAAGGATCTGTACTGGGAGCAGTGGAGACCACAAGGATCTGTACTGGGAGCAGTGTAGACCACAAGAATCTGTACTGGGAGCAGTGGAGACCACAAGAATCTGTACTGGGAGCAGTGGAGACCACAAGGATCTGTACTGGGAGCAGTGGAGACCACAAGGATCTGTACTGGGAGCAGTGGAGACCACTATAAGGATCTGTACTGGGAGCAGTGGAGACCACAAGGATCTGTACTGGGAGCAGTGTAGACCACAATGATCTGTACTGGGAGCAGTGGAGACCACAAGGATCTGTACTGGGAGCAGTGGAGACCACAAGAATCTGTACTGGGAGCAGTGGAGACCACAAGGATCTGCACTGGGAGCAGTGGAGACCACTATAAGGATCTGTACTGGGAGCAGTGGAGACCACTATAAGGATCTGTACTGGGAGCAGTGGAGACCACTATAAGGATCTGTACTGGGAGCAGTGGAGACCACTATAAGGATCTGTACTGGGAGCAGTGGAGACCACTATAAGGATCTGTACTGGGAGCAGTGGAGACCACTATAAGGATCTGTACTGGGAGCAGTGGAGACCACTATAAGGATCTGTACTGGGAGCAGTGGAGACCACTATAAGGATCTGTACTGGGAGCAGTGGAGACCACTATAAGGATCTGTACTGGGAGCAGTGGAGACCACTATAAGGATCTGTACTGGGAGCAGTGGAGACAACTATAAGGATCTGTACTGGAAGCAGTGGAGACCACTATAAGGATCTGTACTGGGAGCAGTGGAGACCACTATAAGGATCTGTACTGGGAGCAGTGAAGACCACAAGGATCTGTACTGGGAGCAGTGGAGACCACTATAAGGATCTGTACTGGGAGCAGTGGAGACCACTATAATGATCTGTACTGGGGGCAGTGGAGACCACTATAAGGATCTGTACTGGGAGCAGTGGAGACCACTATAAGGATCTGTACTGGGAGCAGTGGAGACCACTATAAGGATCTGTACTGGGAGCAGTGGAGACCACTATAAGGATCTGTATTGGGAGCAGTGGAGACCACTATAAGGATCTGTACTGGGAGCAGTGCAGATCAGAAGGATCTGTACTGGGAGCAGTGGGGATCACAAGGATCTGTACTGGGAGCAGTGGGGATCACAAGAATCTGTACTATGAGCAGTGGGGATCACAAGGATCTGTACTGGGAGCAGTGGAGACCACTATAAGGATCTGTACTGGGAGCAGTGGAGACCACAGGGATCTGTACTGGGAGCAGTGGAGACCACTATAAGGATCTGTACTGGGAGCAGTGGAGACCACTATAAGGATCTGTACTGGGAGCAGTGCAGATCAGAAGGATCTGTACTGGGAGCAGTGGGGATCACAAGAATCTGTACTAGGAGCAGTGGGGATCACAAGGATCTGTACTGGGAGCAGTGGGGATCACAAGGATCTGTACTGGGAGCAGTGGAGACCACTATAAGGATCTGTACTGGGAGCAGTGGAGACCACAGGGATCTGTACTGGGAGCAGTGGAGACCACTATAAGGATCTGTATTGGGAGCAGTGGAGGCCACTATAAGGATCTGTACTGGGAGCAGTGCAGATCAGAAGGATCTGTACTGGGAGCAGTGGGGATCACAAGGATCTGTACTGGGAGCAGTGGGGATCACAAGGATCTGTACTGGGAGCAGTGCAGATCAGAAGGATCTGTACTGGGAGCAGTGGAGACCACTATAAGGATCTGTACTGGGAGCAGTGGGGACCACAAGGATCTGTACTGGGAGCAGTGGAGACCACTATAAGGATCTGTACTGGGAGCAGTGGAGACCACAAGGATCTGTACTGGAGCAGTGGGGACCACAAGGATCTGTACTGGGAGCAGTGGAGACCACAAGGATCTGTACTGGAGCAGTGGGGACCACAAGGATCTGTACTGGGAGCAGTGGAGACCACAAGGATCTGTACTGGAGCAGTGGGGATCACAAGGATCTGTACTGGGAGCAGTGGAGACCACTATAAGGATCTGTACTGGGAGCAGTGGAGACCACTATAGGGATCTGTACTGGGAGCAGTGGAGACCACAAGTGCTCACCTGTATTCGCAGTCCCATAGAATGCAGCGGTGAGTCTACAGTCCATTCAGTGGGACACGGTTCCCCCATTCTTTATACTGTAGTTATTTACTGGAACGTTACGTGCAAATTTTCAATAATACAGGAATGAAAAAAGGAGATAAACATGAAATGGTCGGACCTAGTCCATACAGAGCCACTCAGCAGACCATCAGAACGGGGACACACAGAATGAACGTCGCGTATAGCAGCACAGGTCCCATAACTATATCCGAAGACGTAGCACGTAAAACTCAGGACGGGGGATAAGACACAAACGGAAAGGAACAGGTAAGGGGGGGGGGGGGAAGAGCAGGGATGGTGGGTGGGAGAGGAGACCATGAGGGGGACGCCCGGTAGGTATCCCAGGGTAGCCGTATTGCTTGGAATTGTTCCACGGGGTTGTTAAGGGACGTCGTGAGACATTCCACGGACTTAGTGGGAGGGGTGGTCTGCTTCCAGGATTTAGCGGTCAAGGATTTGTCTGCAAGGATTCAGTCGTATGTGTGCCGCAAGGGGCTCCATACACAATGCAAAAATAAGCGGTGAGAGCGGGCAGCCCTGACCATTAGAGATATTATACTGGGTGGAGGAGCGGAAGGGGAACCTGACAAACGCCGAAGGCGCAGATTAGAGGCTGAGGATGGTTCGCAGAAAGGCTCCTGCGATACCGAAGGTTTAGAGGGTTTCGAGTAAGAAGGACCAATCGAGTCGGTCGAAGGCCTTTTCTGCGTCAAGGTCAAAATAACTGTGGGGGTCGCGGTACGTGCCGCCACATGAATCAGGTCCAAATAGAAAAGAGATGGAGACAGCACTTCCAAACTTGGTGATTTATTCCGCATCCGAATAAATCACCAAGTTTGAGTGCTGTCTCCATCTTTTCTATTTGAATCCGTCTAATTTTGGGAGTTATCCACCACCCCGGGAGAGCGTGCACCCACATTGTATTGCACTATAGGTGTGCTGTATACCGGTAAGAATTTTCACACATGAATCAGGTCGACAGCCCAGCGAGTGTTATCTCCGCCATGTCGATAGGGGATCAACCCCACCGGGTCCTTATGAACCAGGCTGGGGAGCCACACATTAAGGCGAGCGGCGAGAATATGGGTGAAAATTTTAAGGTCTGCGTTAAGAAGGTTAGCGCAGTCCTGATGGACTTTACCCGTCTTGTGGAGGACTACAATATGCGATGACAGCATAGACGGCGGGATTGGGGAGCCCAGTAGAGATGAGTTGAGTAAGGCCGGGAGGCGGGGGGAGAGTTACGATTCAAACACTTTGTAGTACAGGTCTGTGACTCCATCAGGATCCGGAGATTTGCCCTAGGGGGAGAGTTTTAATCCCATCTCTGAGTTCCTCGTCTGATATGGGGCTGTTCAGAGAGGCGACCGCTTCGGAGAGAGCTTGGGCAATTTACAAGAGGATAAGTAATTCCGTATGCGGGGTGCGAGTGTTTGTCGTCAAGATTATGCAATTTAGAGTAATAATCACGAAAGCTGCGTGCAATCGCGTCAGGGTGGTATTGGGGACAGCCAGCCGAGTCCTTCAGCGCCTGGGCAGCACGTTTGGAGGCAGCATCCCGTAACTGACGGCAGTACAGTCATGTTGCCACATGGTGTCAGTAACAAAACACGTAAGTGTCACGGTCATGTGGGACTGCTAGATGAGCTTCATTCTTTTTCATATGATGCAGCGGACGGATGCGGTCACGCGTCATCCGGTTACTGCGCCGTTTATGCGCCCATCTGCGTGTCGATGTTTGTGCCTCTTTTTGTTTTTTAAATAACTCCAGGGCCCAACGTCGGGCGCAGTTTTCACGTTTTATACCCTCTGTTTCTAACAGGAAACAGTTGTGGAAATAAGTTTAGTTTCTAGCCCTGCAGGGAGGTGGACTGTGGAGCAGGGCTGCAGGGTAAAGCAGCAAAAACGTCCTTGCAGTGATAGAAGCTGATTGTGGGGCTTCCACATTAGATAACATACAATATTGGGGGGCTGGTCTTTATGCCCTGCACCCAGTGAGGCAGTAAGAGGCACGTCATACCTCATACCTCCACACAAAGCCCTGTTAGGTAGATGGCACATGGCTCTGCTCCTCCCGTATCTGTGGCGCTCACGCCCGCCGCCGCGCTGATAAGGACGGGCGTAGTGCACAGACCAAAGGCGGAAAGTCACAATGTATCAGCACAAAGCTCTGACCTGCACCGATACATTGTAACAAGCCCTCAGCTGTGGGAACAGGACTAGGCCAGGAGAGGTTGGCACGGCTGCTGAGTTTGACTCATTCAACCATTAGATTTAAAAATGCTTCTATTCACTGACAAGAAGAAGAGCTTGAGACAATGTACCAGAATGTATCGGGGTGAAGCTTCGTGTATTTATTTGGTCTATTTACTGGACCGTCCCTTTAAGTACACTGGGGCGTTTACGGACGAAGAATAAATACGACGAGTGGCCAAAAGTGACAGCAGCTGGGACGGCAGGGACCTCGTTACAGTGTGTCAGGTGATCATGCTGGGCGATACTGTCATCCGCGATGTATGGGCTGCCGCCATCTTCCCTACGCCCTGGACTCCACCTTTCTACGCCCCCTGGATCCGGATTATTACACTTCCGATGTGTCTTGGGTCGGTCCCGGAGTGGAGCGCGGCTCCGCTGGTTATACGTCTTCGTGCCGTCACCACCAGGGGGCGCTCACGGTAAACGGCGGTATACGGCGAGCGCTGAAGCAATGGACATCAGCTGTGAGCTCCCCCTGGTGGTGGCCCAAAGTGACAGATTCAGTGCTGGGCCCCTTCCTACCAGGGGCCCCATAGCACTCACCTGTTCAGTAGATAAGATCTTAAAGGGACAGAAGGACCCGGGCAGGGCGTCACTCCCACCTGAGGGGGGTGTCGTTACAATTGCATCCAGCGTAGACAATTCTTTATCAGCTAAACAGCCTTGAATCCAGGCTGATACATTGTAACAGACCCCCAGACCAGGAGAGACTTGGGTCTGTCCGGAGACACAGTGCAGCAAACTCTCAGCTGTGAGAAGTATTAGCTCAGAATGGAGTCTACAGCCTCTGGATAGGAATAAGAATGTGCTCATTCACTGACAGCAAGCAGGCAGTCACCATAGAAGATGGTTCTGTAGCCATGCTGTACCCCAGGGGTTAAAAGAACTAATCTGCATGTCTCCACCCACTATCCTAGGAGTAATCCCATCATTTGTGATGATGGGAGTGATGAGCTGCGTTATCTCATCAGCACAGGGAGGAGAGGGAAACTAAATGTCAGCAGTTGCATCCTGAAGGGGTTAACTCCAGCTCCTGGGCACTCACGGGTTAACTGAGAAGAAAGAGATTCTTCCTGGAAAATTCCCAGCGCGGCGGCGGCGGCGGCAGTGTGGGCAGTGTGTGCGAGAAATAAAGTTTATTGAAGAAAAAACCCCAGAACCTCCCTGAGAGCCGAGCGGGCGGCAGCAGCAGAGCAGAGCGGCCCAGCAGCAGCAGCAGCATCAGCTCCGCAGGATGGTCATCAAGGTCTACACCGCCAGCTCCTCCGGCTCCACAGCGGTAAGGGGCCACCTACAGCCTGATATATAGCGGGGCCACCTACAGCCTGATATATAGCGGGGCCACCTACAGCCTGATATATAGCGGGGCCACCTACAGCCTGATATATAGGGGGGCCACCTACAGCCTGATATATAGGGGGGTCCGGGTACCTACAGTCTGATATATAGGGGAGCCACCTACAGTCTGATATATAGGGGGGCCACCTACAGCCTGATATATAGGGGGGCCACCTACAGCCTGATATATAGCGGGGCCACCTACAGCCTGATATATAGGGGGGGCCACCTACAGCCTGATATATAGGGGGGGCACCTGCAGCCTGATATATAGGGGGGCCACCTACAGCCTGATATATAGGGGGGCCACCTACAGCCTGATATATAGCGGGGCCACCTACAGCCTGATATATAGGGGGCCACCTACAGCCTGATATATAGGGGCCACCTACAGCCTGATATATAGGGGCCACCTACAGCCTGATATATAGGGGGCCACCTGCAGCCTGATATATAGGGGGCCACCTACAGTCTGATATATAGGGGGGCCACCTACAGCCTGATATATAGGGGGGTCCGGGTACCTACAGTCTGATATATAGGGGAGCCACCTACAGTCTGATATATAGGGGGGGCACCTGCAGCCTGATATATAGGGGGGCCCGGGTACCTACAGTCTGATATATAGGGGGGCCACCTACAGTCTGATATATAGGGGGGCCACCTACAGCCTGATATATAGGGGGGCCCGGGTACCTACAGTCTGATATATAGGGGGGCCGCCTACAGTCTGATATATAGGGGGGCCACCTACAGTCTGATATATAGGGGGGCCACCTACAGCCTGATATATAGGGGGGCCACCTACAGCCTGATATATAGGGGGGCCACCTACAGTCTGATATATAGGGGGGCCACCTACAGTCTGATATATAGGGGGGCCACCTGCAGTCTGATATATAGGGGGGCCACCTGCAGTCTGATATATAGGGGGGCCACCTACAGTCTGATATATAGGGGGGCCACCTACAGTCTGATATATAGGGGGGCCACCTACAGTCTGATATATAGGGGGGCCACCTACAGCCTGATATATAGGGGGGCCACCTACAGCCTGATATATAGGGGGGCCACCTACAGCCTGATATATAGGGGGCCACCTACAGCCTGATATATAGGGGGCCACCTACAGCCTGATATATAGGGGGCCCGGTACCTACAGTCTGATATATAGGGGGCCACCTACAGTCTGATATATAGGGGGCCACCTACAGTCTGATATATAGGGGGCCACCTACAGTCTGATATATAGGGGGCCACCTACAGTCTGATATATAGGGGGCCACCTACAGTCTGATATATAGGGGGCCACCTACAGTCTGATATATAGGGGGGCCACCTACAGTCTGATATATAGGGGGGCCACCTACAGTCTGATATATAGGGGGGCCACCTACAGTCTGATATATAGGGGGGGCCCGGGTACCTACAGTCTGATATATAGGGGGGCCACCTACAGCCTGATATATAGGGGGGCCTGGGTACCTACAGTCTGATATATAGGTTGGGTACCTACAGTCTGATATATAGGTTGGGTACCTACAGTCTGATATATAGGGGGGGCACCTACAGTCTGATATATAGGGGGGGCACCTACAGTCTGATATATAGGGGGGGCACCTACAGTCTGATATATAGGGGGGGCACCTACAGCCTGATATATATAGGGGAGCCACCTACAGCCTGATATATAGGGGGGCCCGGGTACCTACAGCCTGATATATAGGGGGGCCACCTACAGTCTGATATATAGGTTGGGTACCTACAGTCTGATATATAGGGGGGGCACCTACAGTCTGATATATAGGGGGGCACCTACAGCCTGATATGTGTAGCGGGGCCACCTACAGCCTGATATGTATAGGGGGGCCCGGGTACCTACAGTCTGATGTATAGGAGGGCCCCCAGGGTACCTACAGCCTGATATATAGGGGGCATCTACAGCCTGATATATAGGGGGGCCACCTACAGCCTGATATATAGGGGGGCCACCTACAGCCTGATATATAGGGGGGCCACCTACAGCCTGATATATAGGGGGGCCACCTACAGCCTGATATATAGGGGGGCCACCTACAGCCTGATATATAGGGGGGCCACCTACAGCCTGATATATAGGGGGCCACCTACAGCCTGATATATAGGGGGCCACCTACAGCCTGATATATAGGGGGCCACCTACAGCCTGATATATAGGGGGGCCACCTACAGCCTGATATATAGGGGGCCACCTACAGCCTGATATATAGGGGGCCACCTACAGCCTGATATATAGGGGGGCCCGGGTACCTACAGTCTGATATATAGGGGGGCCACCTACAGTCTGATATATAGGGGGGCCACCTACAGTCTGATATATAGGGGGCCCCCGGGGTACCTACAGCCTGATATATAGGGGGGCACCTACAGTCTGATATATAGGGGGGCCCGGGGCACCTACAGCCTGATATGTAGGTGGGCACCTACAGTCTGATATATAGGGGGGCCCCGAGGGTACCTACAGTCTGATATATAGGGTGCCGGGTACCTACAGTCTGATATTTAGGGGGGGCCCCTACTTGTGCCTGTAGTTGGGGGGTGGGTCCTGGCTTTTCATGTGGGTCGGGTACAGAATGTCGGCGCCGCCGTGTGGGGGATAGATGAAGAATTGACATCAGACTCCAGCTGAGGATGGTGGGAGTTATTAACCGCTGCCTGGCAGTAGTGGATATTCTAACGCTGCGAAAGCCTCATTCACACGTCCGTGCTCAAATCCGTGAGCAGGTGGTCAGTGATGAATCCGTGAAGTATCCGTGTTGAGTCCGTGTATCTGTTTTTTGCGGTCCGTGTTGCATCCGTGTTTCACTGACACTGAAAAATAATTTTCAAAGCGTCTCTTAATGATCCGTGGTTTTCACGGACCCACAGACTATAATGGACGTGATGGATCCGTGGACACGGACTAAGATAGGACATGCATCCGTGCTAAAAACACGGACAGTGGTGAAACACGGGTGTGTGAATAGTAATACACACATTAACACGTGTGGGGACGCGTGCTGTCCGGGAGAACACGTGTGAGTGAGGCTTAAAGGAGTTGTCCGAGCCGGACATGCCTCCATTTTCACCCCGGCAGCCCCCCTGATGTCGGCATCGGAGCACTTCACACCACATCGCGCGGGGCGATGCCTCTTTTGTCTACAATAACACTCTGCCGGGCTGAAGCTTCCGCCCGGCAGTGTGTTCGGTGATGTCACCGGCTCTGATGGGCGTGTCTCAGCGCTGCCCAAGCCGTTTTATTTGCTAGGGCAGCGCTAAAGCCCGCCCCTCAGTGCCGGTGACGTCACCTGGCAGCCCCATGGAGAGCCCGGCTCGTCACCGTAACTCCGGAAAACGCCTTTGTCCTGCGCGATTCAGCGTAAACTGCTCCGATGCTCCGGTCAGGGGGGGGCTGCCGGGGTGGTATGTCCGGGTTCAGCTCTGACAACCCCTTTAACCCTCAGCAGGCTCCAGCTGAGGATGGTGGGAGTTATTAACCCCTGCCTGGCGGTAGTGGATATTCTAGTGCTGTATAACCCTCATCATGCGGTAATCGTACCACCGACGGGTTTAGAGAAGATTTATTGAATGTGCCGCATCCGCGAAATATTGGAAATATTCATTGGTGAATCCCAGTCGGGCCCTCACAGCTGAGGGTTTGTTACACTGTATCTGGTCTAAATAATGCTCTGTAAACACGTCTGTCAGCAGCAGAATTTTGTTCCAGTGTATCAGTCTTCAGTCTGGGCCCTTTACCTTACACTGTATTGATAGGGTGGAATTGTAGCAGAACCTCAGCTGTGGGAAGTAGTAGGTCAGGGCAGGTTTTCAAGGTCTGGATGCAAACAAGAATGTTCTCATTCACTGACAGCAAGTGGAAACACAAAGCATCTTTACAGGAGACTGGACTGGCCCTTTAAGAACCTGCTGATTCAGTAAGGCCATGTTCACACTTCCGTTATTTCCATTAGTTATTGTGAGCCAAAACCAGGTGCGGGTCAGGAGCACGGAACGGGCGCAGACCTCTCCGTGATCTGTGAGGCTTCACCACTAGAGATGAGCGAACTTCTGCTTATGAAATTCATTCACACTTCGTTTTGGTGGTAAGAGGTGAAATGCGTTATGGATTCCGTTACTGCCGACCATAACGCAATTCTATGACGGAATGGGACGGATCTGTTTTGCAGCCCATAGACTTTTATTATGATGGAATGAATAACGGATCCGTCCCATTTCCGTTATGCCGGAGTCCTCTAAATGCATTCCGTTATAGAATTGCGTTATGGTCGGCGGTAACGGAATCCATAACGCATTTCACCTCTTACCACCAAAACGAAGTGTGAATGAATTTCATAAGCAGAAGTTCGCTCATCTCTAGTCATGTGATGTGGGAGCCGATAATCCCGCGCTCAGAGGTAACCTGCGCCCTCGTGATTATCCCCAGACAGGTGGCGCCGGGGGCATTTACTGCGTCCTGCCCCTGTATGTATGGAGGGTAGATCCATTTATTACACTCCTGTGCAGTGTGGGTGCGATGATGTGATGGTGCAGGGCGCGATGGCGTGGGGTGCGATGATGCGGGGTACGATCATGTTATGGAGCGGGGCGCGATGATGTGATGGTGTGGGGCGCGATGGCGTGGGGTGCGATGATGTGATGACGCGGGGTGCGAAGATGTGATGGCGTGGGGCGCGATGGTGTGATGATGTGATGGTGTGGGGTGCGATGGCATGGGGCGCAATGGTGCTGGGTGCGATGATGTGATGGTGCGGGGTGCGATGGCATGGGGCGCAATGGTGCTGGGTGCGATGATGTGATGGTGCGGGGTACGATGATGTTATGGAGGGGTGCGATGGAGCGGGGTGCGATGATGTGATGGTGCGGGGTACGATGATGTTATGGAGTGGGGCCCGATGATGTGATGGTGCGGGGTACGATGATGTTATGGAGTGGGGCCCGATGATGTGATGGTGCGGGGTGCGATGATGTTATGGAGCGGGGTGCGATGGAGCGGGGCGCGATGATGTGATGGTGCGGGGTGCGATGGCATGGGGCGCAATGGTGCTGGGTGCGATGATGTGATGGTGCGGGGTACGATGATGTTATGGAGCGGGGCGTGATGGTGCGATGGCATGGGGCGCAATGGTGCTGGGTGCGATGATGAGATGGTGCGGGGTACGATGATGTTATGGAGCAGGGTGCGATGGCGTGGGGCGCGATGGTGCTGGGTGTGATGATGTGATGGTGCGGGGTACGATGATGTTATGGTGCGGGGTGCGATGGAGCGGGGCGCGATGGCGTGGGGCGCGATGATGTTATGGCGTGGGGCGCGATGGCGTATGGTGCGATAATGTGATGGCGTGGGGCGCAATGATGTGATGGTGCGATGATGTGATGATATACAGTTTTTGGGTTACCACCCAAATTTCAGAGGTTCCCAGCAGCAGCTTTCACCCCCTCTCCATGTTCAGGGCACATGCATGCTCGGCTGAGCCCAGTGTGCATGTCTGGGGGGTGGTCTGCCTTAGGCTGGGTGACAGCTATAGTCACAGAGTCCATTGACTTCTATGCAATCTTGTGCACTGCAGCGGTCACACACTAGTGCAGCCCCAGAGGTCTGTCAGGCAGTGAGGGGCCACACTCTGTTCCTGTGCGGGGCCCCTGTGTCGTGCAGGTGTTGGCTCCTAGCTGCTCTATTGTTGGGCGGGAGGTGATAAAACCTGGTGTGACTTTGTTCCTGTGTGAATGGCGTTTATTATGTAGCGGTAAAGCGCCGCCTATAAAGTGCGGGTGGCTGCGCCGGGCTCGCCCTGTAAATCAGCAGAGACGCCAGGGATGTGACGTCACCACTGCCAGCCGTTTACAAGGAGGGTGACGTCACGCGGGCCGCGCATATCAAGCCATCCACATTTAGCGGCATGACCAGTAATAAGCGGCGCCCATGATATCTGTAACAATTGTTCTTGCTGAAAAGAAAGATACAGCAGATGTAATGGTGGCCATATTGCTTGTCACCCAGCTTTCCCAGGACCAAAGTGAACCTGACCGTAGGATGGACCCTCTAACATCTGTCATTTACAGGGCACCCACAGTCACTACACCGGGGACATCGGACCCCCCCCAGCGGTGGTCCGGCCCACTACAACGGGGACATCGGACCCCCCCCCCAGCGGTGGTCCGGCCTCTGGGTATCAGATGTTCACATCTGCTGAGAAGCTGCCAGACCCGTACTGTGCGAATGTCGTCTGAGGGGGAGGGGAGGACTGTACATGTTATACTGCAGACCACAGATGCAGTGACATCACAACCCGGAGATTATTACAGTGCAGGAGCGTAATAAGAGAAGAAGATTTCAATAGACTGTATTCTCCTACAGTCATCCTCTCCCCTGAAATGGCTGATAACAGGGGGCAATAGACTGTATTCTCCTGTCCTACAGTCATCCTCTCCCCTGAAATGGCTGATAACAGGAGGCAATAGACTGTATTCTCCTGTCCTACAGTCATCCTCTCCCCTGAAATGGCTGATAACAGGGAGCAATATACTGTATTCTCCTGTCCTACAGTCATCCTCTCCCCTGAAATGGCTGATAACAGGGAGCAATAGACTGTATTCTCCTGTCCTACAGTCATCCTCTCCCTGAAATGGCTGATAACAGGGGCAATAGACTGTATTCTCCTGTCCTACAGTCATCCTCTCCCTGAAATGGCTGATAACAGGGGCAATAGACTGTATTCTCCTGTCCTACAGTCATCCTCTCCTGAAATGGCTGATAACAGGGGCAATAGACTGTATTCTCCTGTCCTACAGTCATCCTCTCCCTGAAATGGCTGATAACAGGGGCAATAGACTGTATTCTCCTGTCCTACAGTCATCCTCTCCCTGAAATGGCTGATAACAGGGGGCAATAGACTGTATTCTCCTGTCCTACAGTCATCCTCTCCCTGAAATGGCTGATAACAGGGGCAATAGACTGTATTCTCCTGTCCTACAGTCATCCTCTCCCCTGAAATGGCTGATAACAGGGGGCAATAGACTGTATTCTCCTGTCCTACAGTCATCCTCTCCCTGAAATGGCTGATAACAGGGGCAATAGACTGTATTCTCCTGTCCTACAGTCATCCTCTCCCCTGAAATGGCTGATAACAGGAGGCAATAGACTGTATTCTCCTGTCCTACAGTCATCCTCTCCCTGAAATGGCTGATAACAGGGAGCAATAGACTGTATTCTCCTGTCCTACAGTCATCCTCTCCCCTGAAATGGCTGATAACAGGGAGCAATAGGCTGTATTCTCCTGTCCTACAGTCATCCTCTCCCTGAAATGGCTGATAACAGGGGGCAATAGATTGTATTCTCCTGTCCTACAGTCATCCTCTCCCCTGAAATGGCTGATAACAGGGGGCAATAGACTGTATTCTCCTGTCCTACAGTCATCCTCTCCCCTGAAATGGCTGATAACAGGGAGCAATAGACTGTATTCTCCTGTCCTACAGTCATCCTCTCCCCTGAAATGGCTGATAACAGGGGCAATAGATTGTATTCTCCTGTCCTACAGTCATCCTCTCCCCTGAAATGGCTGATAACAGGAGGCAATAGACTGTACTCTCCTGTCCTACAGTCATCCTCTCCCCTGAAATGGCTGATAACAGAGGGCAATAGACTGTATTCTCCTGTCCTACAGTCATCCTCTCCCTGAAATGGCTGATAACAGGGAGCAATAGATTGTATTCTCCTGTCCTACAGTCATCCTCTCTCCCTGAAATGGCTGATAACAGGGGCAATAGACTGTATTCTCCTGTCCTACAGTCATCCTCTCCCCTGAAATGGCTGATAACAGTGGGCAATAGACTGTATTCTCCTGTCCTACAGTCATCCTCTCCCCTGAAATGGCTGTTAACAGGGGGCAATAGACTGTATTCTCCTGTCCTACAGTCATCCCCTCCCTGAAATGGCTGATAACAGGAGGCAATAGATTGTATTCTCCTCCTGTCCTACAGTCATCCTCTCCCTGAAATGGCTGGATAACAGGGGCAATAGGACTGTATTCTCCCTGTCCTACAGTCATCCTCTCCCTGAAATGGCTGATAACAGGGGGCAATAGACTGTATTCTCCTGTCCTACAGTCATCCTCTCCCCTGAAATGGCTGATAACAGGAGGCAATAGACTGTATTCTCCTGTCCCACAGTCATCCTCTCTCCCTGAAATGGCTGATAACAGGGGGCAATAGACTGTATTCTCCTGTCCTACAGTCATCCTCTCCCCTGAAATGGCTGATAACAGGGGGCAATAGACTGTATTCTCCTGTCCTACAGTCATCCTCTCCCCTGAAATGGCTGATAACAGGGGGCAATAGACTGTATTCTCCTGTCCTACAGTCATCCTCTCCCCTGAAATGGCTGATAACAGGGGAGCAATAGACTGTATTCTCCTGTCCTACAGTCATCTCTCCCCTGAAATGGCTGATAACAGGGAGCAATAGACTGTATTCTCCTGTCCTACAGTCATCCTCTCCCCTGAAATGGCTGATAACAGGGGCAATAGGACTGTATTCTCCTGTCCTACAGTCATCCTCTCCCTGAAATGGCTGATAACAGGGGGCAATAGACTGTATTCTCCTGTCCTACAGTCATCCTCTCCCCTGAAATGGCTGGATAACAGGGAGCAATAGACTGTATTCTCCTGTCCTACAGTCATCCTCTCCCCTGAAATGGCTGATAACAGGGGCAATAGACTGTATTCTCCTGTCCTACAGTCATCCTCTCCCCTGAAATGGCTGATAACAGGGGCAATAGACTGTATTCTCCTGTCCTACAGTCATCCTCTCCCCTGAAATGGCTGGATAACAGGAGGCAATAGACTGTATTCTCCTGTCCTACAGTCATCCTCTCCCTGAAATGGCTGAGTAACAGGGGGCAATAGACTGTATTCTCCTGTCCTACAGTCATCCTCTCCCCTGAAATGGCTGATAACAGGGGAGCAATAGACTGTATTCTCCTGTCCTACAGTCATCCTCTCCCCTGAAATGGCTGATAACAGGGGCAATAGACTGTATTCTCCTGTCCTACAGTCATCCTCTCCCCTGAAATGGCTGATAACAGGGGCAATAGACTGTATTCTCCTGTCCTACAGTCATCCTCTCCCCTGAAATGGCTGATAACAGGGGGCATAGACTGTATTCTCCTGTCCTACAGTCATCCTCTCCCCTGAAATGGCTGATAACAGGGGGCAATAGACTGTATTCTCCTCTGTCCTACAGTCATCCTCTCCCCTGAAATGGCTGATAACAGGGGGCAATAGACTGTATTCTCCTGTCCTACAGTCATCCTCTCCCTGAAATGGCTGATAACAGGGGGCAATAGACTGTATTCTCCTGTCCTACAGTCATCCTCTCCCTGAAATGGCTGATAACAGGGGCAATAGACTGTATTCTCCTGTCCTACAGTCATCCTCTCCCCTGAAATGGCTGATAACAGGGGCAATAGACTGTATTCTCCTGTCCTACAGTCATCCTCTCCCCTGAAATGGCTGATAACAGGGGGCAATAGACTGTATTCTCCTGTCCTACAGTCATCCTCTCCCTGAAATGGCTGATAACAGGGGCAATAGACTGTATTCTCCTGTCCTACAGTCATCCTCTCCCCTGAAATGGCTGATAACAGGGGGCAATAGATCTGATTCTCCTGTCCTACAGTCATCCTCTCCCCTGAAATGGCTGATAACAGGGAGCAATAGACTGTATTCTCCTGTCCTACAGTCATCCTCTCCCCTGAAATGGCTGGATAACAGGGGCAATAGACTGTATTCTCCTGTCCTACAGTCATCCTCTCCCTGAAATGGCTGATAACAGGGGGCAATAGACTGTATTCTCCTGTCCTACAGTCATCCTCTCCCCTGAAATGGCTGATAACAGGGGGCAATAGACTGTATTCTCCTGTCCTACAGTCATCCTCTCCCTGAAATGGCTGATAACAGGGGGCAATAGATTGTATTCTCCTGTCCTACAGTCATCCTCTCCCTGAAATGGCTGATAACAGGGGCAATAGACTGTATTCTCCTGTCCTACAGTCATCCTCTCCCCTGAAATGGCTGGATAACAGGGGCAATAGACTGTATTCTCCTGTCCTACAGTCATCCTCTCCCCTGAAATGGCTGATAACAGGGGCAATAGACTGTATTCCTCCTGTCCTGCAGTCATCCTCTCCCTGAAATGGCTGGATAACAGGGGCAATAGACTGTATTCTCCTGTCCTACAGTCATCCTCTCCCTGAAATGGCTGATAACAGGGGCAATAGACTGTATTCTCCTGTCCTACAGTCATCCTCTCCCCTGAAATGGCTGATAACAGGGGGCAATAGACTGTATTCTCCTGTCCTACAGTCATCCTCTCCCTGAAATGGCTGATAACAGGGGGCAATAGACTGTATTCTCCTGTCCTACAGTCATCCTCTCCCTGAAATGGCTGATAACAGGAGGCAATAGACTGTATTCTCCTGTCCTACAGTCATCCTCTCCCCTGAAATGGCTGATAACAGGGGGCAATAGACTGTATTCCCTCCTGTCCTACAGTCATCCTCTCCCTGAAATGGCTGATAACAGGGGGCAATAGATTGTATTCTCCTGTCCTACAGTCATCCTCTCCTCTGAAATGGCTGATAACAGGGGCAATAGACTGTATTCTCCTGTCCTACAGTCATCCTCTCCCTGAAATGGCTGATAACAGGGAGCAATAGACTGTATTCTCCTGTCCTACAGTCATCCTCTCCCCTGAAATGGCTGATAACAGGGGGCAATAGACTGTATTCTCCTGTCCTACAGTCATCCTCTCCCTGAAATGGCTGATAACAGGGGCAATAGGACTGTATTCTCCTGTCCTACAGTCATCCTCTCTCCTGAAATGGCTGATAACAGGGGGCAATAGACTGTATTCTCCTGTCCTACAGTCATCCTCTCCTCTGAAATGGCTGATAACAGGTGGCAATAGACTGTATTCTCCTGTCCTACAGTCATCCTCTCCCTGAAA
The DNA here is from genome assembly GCA_033119425.1 of Bufotes viridis. Lineage (NCBI taxonomy): Eukaryota > Metazoa > Chordata > Amphibia > Anura > Bufonidae > Bufotes > Bufotes viridis. The sequence continues at coordinate 2,572,847 of CM065597.1, forward strand.
TGGCTGGATAACAGGGGGCAATAGATTGTATTCTCCTGTCCTACAGTCATCCTCTCCCTGAAATGGCTGATAACAGGGAGCAATAGACTGTATTCTCCTGTCCTACAGTCATCCTCTCTCCTGAAATGGCTGATAACAGGGGGCAATAGACTGTATTCTCCTGTCCTACAGTCATCCCTCCCCTGAAATGGCTGATAACAGGGCAATAGACTGTATTCTCCTGTCCTACAGTCATCCTCTCCCTGAAATGGCTGATAACAGGGGGCAATAGACTGTATTCTCCTGTCCTACAGTCATCCTCTCCCTGAAATGGCTGATAACAGGGAGCAATAGACTGTATTCTCCTGTCCTACAGTCATCCTCCCCCTGAAATGGCTGATAACAGGAGGCAATGGACTGTATTCTCCTGTCCTACAGTCATCCTCTCCTCTGAAATGGGATGATAACAGGGAGCAATAGCCTGTATTCTCCTGTCCTACAGTCATCCTCTCCTCTGAAATGGCTGATAACAGGGGCAATAGACTGTATTCTCCTGAGCTACAGTCATCCTCTCCCCTGAAATGGCTGATAACAGGGAGCAATAGACTGTATTCTCCTGTCCTACAGTCATCCTCTCCCCTGAAATGGCTGGATAACAGGGGCAATAGACTGTATTCTCCTGTCCTACAGTCATCCCCTCCCCTGAAATGGCTGATAACAGGGGGCAATAGACTGTATTCTCCTGTCCTACAGTCATCCTCTCCCCTGAAATGGCTGGATAACAGGGGCAATAGATTGTATTCTCCTGTCCTACAGTCATCCTCTCCCCTGAAATGGCTGATAACAGGGAGCAATAGACTGTATTCTCCTGTCCTACAGTCATCCTCTCCCTGAAATGGCTGATAACAGGGGGCAATAGACTGTATTCTCCTGTCCTACAGTCATCCTCTCCCCTGAAATGGCTGATAACAGGGGGCAATAGACTGTATTCTCCTGTCCTACAGTCATCCTCCCCCTGAAATGGCTGATAACAGGGGGCAATAGACTGTATTCTCCTGTCCTACAGTCATCCTCCCCTGAAATGGCTGATAACAGGGGGCAATAGACTGTATTCTCCTGTCCTACAGTCATCCTCTCCCCTGAAATGGCTGATAACAGGGCAATAGACTGTATTCTCCTGTCCTACAGTCATCCTCTCCCCTGAAATGGCTGATAACAGAGGGCAATAGACTGTATTCTCCTGTCCTACAGTCATCCTCTCCCTGAAATGGCTGATAACAGGGGCAATAGACTGTATTCTCCTGTCCTACAGTCATCCTCTCCCCTGAAATGGCTGATAACAGGGGCAATAGATTGTATTCTCCTGTCCTACAGTCATCCTCTCCCTGAAATGGCTGATAACAGGGGGCAATAGACTGTATTCTCCTGTCCTACAGTCATCCTCTCCTCTGAAATGGCTGATAACAGGGGCAATAGACTGTATTCTCCTGTCCTACAGTCATCCTCCCCTGAAATGGCTGATAACAGGGGCAATAGACTGTATTCTCCTGTCCTACAGTCATCCTCTCCCTGAAATGGCTGGATAACAGGGGGCAATAGACTGTATTCTCCTGTCCTACAGTCATCCTCTCCCCATGAAATGGCTGATAACAGGGGCAATAGACTGTATTCTCCTGTCCTACAGTCATCCTCTCCCCTGAAATGGCTGGATAACAGGGGCAATAGATTGTATTCTCCTGTCCTACAGTCATCCTCTCCCCTGAAATGGCTGATAACAGGGGGCAATAGACTGTATTCTCCTGTCCTACAGTCATCCTCTCCCCTGAAATGGCTGATAACAGGGGGCAATAGATTGTATTCTCCTGTCCTACAGTCATCCTCTCCCCTGAAATGGCTGATAACAGGGGGCAATAGACTGTATTCTCCTTTCCTACAGTCATCCTCTCCCTGAAATGGCTGATAACAGGGGCAATAGACTGTATTCTCCTGTCCTACAGTCATCCTCCCCTGAAATGGCTGATAACAGGGGGCAATAGGCTGTATTCTCCTGTCCTACAGTCATCCTCTCCCTGAAATGGCTGATAACAGGGGGCAATAGACTGTATTCTCCTGTCCTACAGTCATCCTCTCCCCTGAAATGGCTGATAACAGGGGCAATAGACTGTATTCTCCTGTCCTACAGTCATCCTCTCCCTGAAATGGCTGATAACAGGGGGCAATAGACTGTATTCTCCTGTCCTACAGTCATCCTCCCTCCTGAAATGGCTGATAACAGGGGGCAATAGACTGTATTCTCCTGTCCTACAGTCATCCTCTCCCCTGAAATGGCTGATAACAGGGGGCAATAGACTGTATTCTCCTGTCCTACAGTCATCCTCTCCCCTGAAATGGCTGATAACAGGAGGCAATAGACTGTATTCTCCTGTCCTACAGTCATCCTCTCCCCTGAAATGGCTGATAACAGGGGGCAATAGACTGTATTCTCCTGTCCTACAGTCATCCTCTCCCCTGAAATGGCTGATAACAGGGGGCAATAGACTGTATTCTCCTGTCCTACAGTCATCCTCCCCATGAAATGGCTGATAACAGGGGCAATAGACTGTATTCTCCTGTCCTACAGTCATCCTCTCCCCTGAAATGGCTGATAACAGGGGCAATAGACTGTATTCTCCTGTCCTACAGTCATCCTCCCCCTGAAATGGCTGATAACAGGGGGCAATAGACTGTATTCTCCTGTCCTACAGTCATCCTCTCCCCTGAAATGGCTGATAACAGGGGGCAATAGACTGTATTCTCCTGTCCTACAGTCATCCTCTCCCTGAAATGGCTGATAACAGGGGGCAATAGACTGTATTCTCCTGTCCTACAGTCATCCTCTCCCCTGAAATGGCTGATAACAGGAGGCAATAGACTGTATTCTCCTGTCCTACAGTCATCCCTCTCCCCTGAAATGGCTGATAACAGGGGCAATAGACTGTATTCTCCTGTCCTACAGTCATCCTCTCCCCTGAAATGGCTGGATAACAGGGGCAATAGGACTGTATTCTCCTGTCCTACAGTCATCCTCTCCTCTGAAATGGCTGATAACAGAGGGCAATAGACTGTATTCTCCTGTCCTACAGTCATCCTCTGCCCTGAAATGGCTGATAACAGGGGGCAATAGACTGTATTCTCCTGTCCTACAGTCATCCCTCTCCCCTGAAATGGCTGATAACAGGAGGCAATAGACTGTATTCTCCTGTCCTACAGTCATCCTCTGCCCCTGAAATGGCTGATAACAGGGCAATAGACTGTATTCTCCTGTCCTACAGTCATCCTCTCCCTGAAATGGCTGATAACAGGGGGCAATAGACTGTATTCTCCTGTCCTACAGTCATCCTCTCCCTGAAATGGCTGATAACAGGGGGCAATAGACTGTATTCTCCTGTCCTACAGTCATCCTCTCCCTGAAATGGCTGGATAACAGGAGGCAATAGACTGTATTCTCCTGTCCTACAGTCATCCTCTCCCCATGAAATGGCTGATAACAGGGGCAATAGATTGTATTCTCCTGTCCTACAGTCATCCTCTCCCCTGAAATGGCTGATAACAGGGGCAATAGACTGTATTCTCCTGTCCTACAGTCATCCTCTCCCTGAAACTGGCTGATAACAGGAGGCAATAGACTGTATTCTCCTGTCCTACAGTCATCCTCTCCCCTGAAATGGCTGATAACAGGGGCAATAGACTGTATTCTCCTGTCCTACAGTCATCATCTCCCCTGAAATGGCTGATAACAGGGGGCAATAGACTGTATTCTCCTGTCCTACAGTCATCCTCTCCCCTGAAATGTCTGATAACAGGGGCAATAGACTGTATTCTCCTGTCATACAGTCATCCTCTCCCTGAAATGGCTGATAACAGGGGGCAATAGACTGTATTCTCCTGTCCTACAGTCATCCTCTCCCCTGAAATGGCTGATAACAGGGGGCAGTAGTCTTTATTCTCTTTTCCTACAGGACAGTGATGGCTGTAACAAACCATCGGCACAGGAGCGGATTGTCTAGACTTATGCAAATGTAACAGACCCTCAGCTGTGAGAAGATGAGTTCAGTGATTGTGCTGGAGACTTTGGGGAGGGGGGGGCAGACCTTGGGTCAGGGGTGAGAGCACTTATTTCCCAGAGGCTGGAGATCTGTCCTGAACCTTCACCAGCTGTGGGTTTGTTACAATGTATCGGGGGGAGCTGAAAAAACATTCAAACTGTTACATTTATGTCAGAGTGAAGCAAATTAATAACAGATGCGGTCATAGAGTGGTCCAGATCTCCTGCAGTGGGCCCCTGACTGTACACTGGGGGCCCCCGGGCACAATAACCTGAAAAGACAGAACAAACAGTTGGTGTAAAATCCAAACTGTTCCTAATCTGGTGTGAAGAGATGGTGGGGGTTGTAGTCTGCTTTTACAGCATCAGACTACCACGTCTGGAGGTGCACAGTACTACTCCCAGCCTCCTCACACGTCTGGAGGTGCACAGTACTACTCCCAGCCTCCTCACACGTCTGGAGGTGCACAGTACTACTCCCAACCTCCTCACACGTCTGCAGGTGCACAGTACTACTCCCAGCCTCCTCACACGTCTGGAGGTGCACAGTACTACTCCCAGCCTCCTCACACGTCTGGAGGTGCACAGTACTACTCCCAGTCTCCTCTCATGTCTGGAGGTGCACAGTACTACTCCCAGTCTCCTCTCATGTCTGGAGGTGCACAGTACTACTCCCAGTCTCCTCACATGTCTGGAGGTGCACAGTACTACTCCCAGTCTCCTCTCATGTCTGGAGGTGCACAGTACTACTCCCAGTCTCCTCTCATGTCTGGAGGTGCACAGTACTACTCCCAGTCTCCTCTCATGTCTGGAGGTGCACAGTACTACTCCCAGTCTCCTCTCATGTCTGGAGGTGCACAGTACTACTCCCAGTCTCCTCTCATGTCTGGAGGTGCACAGTACTACTCCCAGTCTCCTCTCATGTCTGGAGGTGCACAGTACTACTCCCAGTCTCCTCTCATGTCTGGAGGTGCACAGTACTACTCCCAGTCTCCTCTCATGTCTGGAGGTGCACAGTACTACTCCCAGTCTCCTCTCATGTCTGGAGGTGCACAGTACTACTCCCAGTCTCCTCTCATGTCTGGAGGTGCACAGTACTACTCCCAGTCTCCTCTCATGTCTGGAGGTGCACAGTACTACTCCCAGTCTCCTCTCATGTCTGGAGGTGCACAGTACTACTCCCAGTCTCCTCTCATGTCTGGAGGTGCACAGTACTACTCCCAGCCTCCTCTCATGTCTGGAGGTGCACAGTACTACTCCCAGTCTCCTCTCATGTCTGGAGGTGCACAGTACTACTCCCAGCCTCCTCACACGTCTGCAGGTGCACAGTACTACTCCCAGCCTCCTCACATGTCTGCAGGTGCACAGTACTACTCCCAGCCTCCTCACATGTCTGCAGGTGCACAGTACTACTCCCAGTCTCCTCTCACGTCTGGAGGTGCACAGTACTACTCCCAGCCTCTCTCACGTCTGCAGGTGCACAGTACTACTCCCAGCCTCCTCACACGTCTGCAGGTGCACAGTACTACTCCCAGCCTCCTCACACGTCTGCAGGTGCACAGTACTACTCCCAGCCTCCTCACACGTCTGGAGGTGCACAGTACTACTCCCAGCCTCCTCACACGTCTGGAGGTGCACAGTACTACTCCCAGCCTCCTCACACGTCTGGAGGTGCACAGTACTACTCCCAGCCTCCTCACACGTCTGCAGGTGCACAGTACTACTCCCAGCCTCCTCACACGTCTGGAGGTGCACAGTACTACTCCTGGTCTGCAGTTCTTCCTTATTTGGAGGTTCTGTGCCTCGTGCCTCAGTCTGATGAGGAACAAGGGAATCCTGTCCCTATAAGGAAAATGTCAACCCCTCCCCCCCGCCCGCAGCATCCGGAGAGTCTCGTCAGAACATCACAAGAAATGTAATGTTGAGACCTAGTCCCCCAGTCTGCCCTCCGCACCCCCCCCCCCCCAGTCTGCCCTCCGCACCCCCCCTCCCCCAGTCTGCCCTCCGCACCCCCCTCCCCCAGTCTGCCCTCCGCACCCCCCTCCCCCAGTCTGCCCTCCGCACCCCCTCCCAGTCTGCCCTCCGCACCCCCTCCCCAGTCTGCCCTCCGCACCCCCTCCCCAGTCTGCCCTCCGCACCCCCTCCCCAGTCTGCCCTCCGCACCACCTCCCCAGTCTGCCCTCCGCACTCCCCCAGTCTGCCCTCCGCACCCCACCCCCCACCCCACAAGTCTGCCCCTCCGCTCATACCTCCTTGTCTTGTGCCTCTGCCTCATACCTCCTTGTCTTGTGCCTCTGTCTGCCCTCCACTTCCCCAGTCTGCCCTCCGCACCCCCATTCTGCCCTCCCACTCCCCATTCTGCCCTCCGCATCCCCCATTCTGCCTCCGCACTTCCCCAGTCTGCCCTCCGCACCCCCCAGTCTGCCCTCCACTTCCCTCAGTCTGCCCTCCGCACTCCCAGTCTGCCCTCCGCATCCCCCCAGTCTGCCCTCCGCACCTCCCAGTCTGCCCTCCGCACCCCACCCCCCCCCACCCCACAAGTCTGCCCTCCGCTCATACCTCCTTGTCTTGTGCCTCTGCCTCATACCTCCTTGTCTTGTGCCTCTGTCTCATACCTCCTTGTCTTGTGCCTCTGCCTCATACCTCCTTGCCTTGTGCCTCTGTCTCATACCTCCTTGCCTTGTGCCTCTGCCTCATACCTCCTTGCCTTGTGCCTCTGCCTCATACCTCCTTGTCTTGTGCCTCTGCCTCATACCTCCTTGCCTTGTGCCTCTGTCTCATACCTCCTTGCCTTGTGCCTCTGTCTCATACCTCCTTGCCTTGTGCCTCTGTCTCATACCTCCTTGCCTTGTGCCTCTGTCTCATACCTCCTTGCCTTGTGCCTCTGTCTCATACCTCCTTGCCTTGTGCCTCTGTCTCATACCTCCTTGCCTTGTGCCTCTGTCTCATACCTCCTTGCCTTGTGCCTCTGTCTCATACCTCCTTGCCTTGTGCCTCTGTCTCATACCTCCTTGCCTTGTGCCTCGTGTCTCATACCTCCTTGCCTTGTGCCTCGTGCCTCATACCTCCTTGTCTTGTGCCTCGTGCCTCATACCTCCTTGTCTTGTGCCTCGTGCCTCCGCAGATTAAGAAGCAGCAGCAGTTGGTGCTCGGTCTCCTCGCTGCCATGAAGATTGATTACGAGGAGAAGGACATCGCATCCGACGAGGAGAACCGGCGATGGATGAGGGAGAACGTTCCGGAGAACTGCCGGCCTGCGAGCGGGATCCCGCTGCCCCCCCAGATCTTCAATGATGACCGCTACCTCGGGGTACGGCCTCCGCATACACCCCGCAGGTCACCCCAACCCAGATCTGCTGCAAAACCAGACCCAATATCTGTTACAGCTGCGGCCTCGTTACAGTGTGCCGGTGTAGATGAGAGCACTCAGCCCAGGTCAGGGGTTATTGATGATCTGCCTACCTGACAGATGACTGTCTGCACTGATACACTGTAACAAACCGTCAGCCGTAAGAAGCGTCAGGTCAGGATGTTTCCATTCATTGACGGGAAGCAGAGATTGTGCAAATGATGAGGCCCTCTTATATCAAGTCTATTCTGCAGAGCTGCGGCTTGTCTTCTTTTACATGGGACTGCGGATTCCTGCAGGGCACTGACACACTGTGCCGGACTGCTGCTGTGCGCGACGGTCAGGAGATGGTCAGATGTAGTACCGCCGGCGACCACCATGACTCGGGGGAGACCACTTAAAGGGCCGGCGGCCTGTCTTCTGTTCTGCAACTTTCTTATAGACTTTGTGTTTGGTTCCTCATCATTATAAAAAAAAACATCTGCTTGCTGTCAGTGAACTGACACAATTACTAATTACAGAAGCTGAAAACCTGCACAGATGGTTTGTTACAAGGTATCGGCCTACAGAATCCTGTGTGAGGGGAACATTCTGGACTCCAGACTGATACATTGTAGCGAACCCTCAGCTGTGGGCAGTATTGGAGGAGGACAGGACAGGTTGTGCTCGGTTTTCTTTGGCCCAAGGTTCTAGCCGGGTATCTCTCTACCTGGTCCAAGGCAGCGTGGCTTGTTGGTGCCACGTGTCCCCCATCCCCCGGGACACGACCCACCAACCCAGCTACTCCTCTAGCTCACAGCTGATACATTGCAACAAACCATCAGCTGTGAGACGTCTAAGTTCTGTAATGATATTTTGTGGGTTTAAACAAGAATGTCCCCATTCATTGACAGCTAGCAGAGATCACGCAAATGTTGATGAATTGAACGAGTATCAGTTTTTTTTTTTTAGAAGACTGGCCCTTTAAATCCCCCCATTTCTCGCCCTCAGGACTACGAAGCTTTCTTTGATGCCCGAGAGAATAACGAGGTGTACGCGTTCCTGGGCCTGACCCCCCCTCCGGGGTCCAAGGTAAGGGGGTCCCCCTGTGTGGAGGTCGGGGTGCAGGAGGGGTCATTGACCCCTGACCTGTGTGGGATCGGGGAGTGGTGCTGACGCAGGACACGTGCATCTGCGATTGTCGATCCCCAGTTACACATAAACCCGGGCGGGGGAGGGGCGGGCGGGCGCGCTGCCGATCCCGGGCGCCGCTCGTCTCTGCAGGTAGACAACGGTCAAGGTCAAGTATTGCTGCGCGCCTCTTCCTTGTAGGATATTGACCCTGTAATTGACTCTGTAAAGTGCAGACGCTCACAGGGAAGGGGAGGCGGCAGATGTGCTCGTCAGGATCCTGGAAAAGCTGGGTGCCATAAGCACCACAACCCAGTGGCCGTGGGTAGTCACCCAGCTTTCCGCAGCATGCAGGGATCCCCGGCTGACTGACAACCCCTGGCGGCCATCATTACACTGTCGTTCCAGGTTGTCAGCCAGCTTTCTGCAGCATGTAGGGATCCCCGGCTGACTGACAACCCCTGGCGGCCATCATTACACTGTCTTTCCAGGTTGTCAGCCAGCCTACCGCAGCATGCAGGGATCCCCGGCTGACTGACAACCCCTGACGGCCATCATTACACTGTCGTTCCAGGTTGTCAGCCAGCTTTCTGCAGCATCCAGGGATCCTCGGCTGACTGACAACCCCTGACGGCCATCATCGCACTGTCGTTCCAGGTTGTCACCCAGCTTTCTGCAGCATGTAGGGATCCCCGGCTGACTGACAACCCCCGGCGGCCACCATCACACTGTCGTTCCAGGTTGTCAGCCAGCTTTCCGCAGCATGCAGAGATCCCCGGCTGACTGACAACCCCTGACAGCCATTATCACACTGTCGTTCCAGGTTGTCACCCAGCTTTCCGCAGCATGCAGGGATCCTCGGCTGACTGACAACCCATGGCAGCCATCATCACACTGTCTTTCCAGGTTGTCAGCCAGCTTTCCACAGCATGCAGGGATCCCCGGCTGACTGACAACCCCCGGAGGCCACCATCACACTGTCGTTCCAGGTTGTCAGCCAGCTTTCCGCAGCATGCAGGGATCCTCGGCTGACTGACAACCCCCGGCTGCCACCATCACACTGTCGTTCCAGGTTGTCAGCCAGCTTTCCGCAGCCCTGATCGCCGCTCACTTTCTTTCTTTTCGTCCACAGGAAGCTTTGGCCAAGCAGAACGCGTAAAGCCGCCATGTCTCCGCTCCGGAGCGCTCCGCGGTCTCAGACGCTTGGCTCCTAATCTCTTCCTCCTCTCCACGCAGCAGTGATTGGCTGTCCGGCCGAGGTCAGCCCCGCCCCCACCCATCAACAGCTGCCACCGTCTGTGCCAAAATTAGATGCCAACTAAAGTCGAAATCGAGAGAAGGATGATTTTAAGTTGTGGACTTTCGCTCTCCAATTCCCGCAGCGCCATCCGGCGTTCAGAGCGGCAAAAGCGACCGCCCTGCTCCAATATCGTATGTAATAATAATGTCTGAGCGTGAGGGCGGAGCACTCCAGGTACAAGCCCCTCCCCCTACAGGACCGCCTCCTATCAGACAGGTGCCTTTAATACACATGAGGCTGTAGCGGGACGGAAGAGGCGGCGGGACCAGAGGGACGCGGCGCCACAACGAGCTCCAACGTCTAAGCACAAGGCCTTGTTAAGGAGACAGTCACCTGCTATGAGATCAGTGGGATGACATCAGGAGATGGGCCCCGTGCGGGGACAGATGTGGCACTCGGGGACCCCCACTACAAAATCTGAATTCTCCCAGCACCCTAAAAAAAAAGTTTGTGCGCCCTTGATTGCTACCAGCCACGCTCGTCCTATGAGAGATCTTTGACTTATTTTGTAGGTGACTGTCTCTTTAAATCTGGCGATCCCTTCCAGTGAACTGCGACAATCTCTGCCAAAAATCCCCGGTTTATGTTATTTCCAGCACATTCCTAGCATTGTATATAAGCACCGCCTCCTCGGCGGGCATTAGCGATATATGTCCACAGGCAGCCAGACCCACAGCCCACGCCCTGACCCACAGAGCTTACCCTCTGGATAGAGACAGGATAGGAAAAAGTTAGAGACTTAGAAAAGATTGGCGCCACCTGGTGGAGGAACCATAATATATAATAACAGCGCCACCTGGTGGAGGAGCCATTATATATAATAACAGCGCCACCTGGTGGAGGAGCCATTATATATAATAACAGCGCCACCTGGTGGAGGAGCCATTATATATAATAACAGCGCCACCTGGTGGAGGAACCATAATATATAATAACAGCGCCACCTGGTGGAGGAGCCATTATATATAATAACAGCGCCACCTGGTGGAGGAGCCATTATATATAATAACAGCGCCACCTGGTGGAGGAGCCATTATATATAATAACAGCGCCACCTGGTGGAGGAGCCATTATATATAATAACAGCGCCACCTGGTGGAGGAACCATTATATATAACAGCACCACCTGGTGAAAGAACCATTATATATAATAACAGCGCCACCTGGTGGAGGAGCCATTATATATAATAACAGCGCCACCTGGTGGAGGAGCCATTATATATAATAACAGCGCCACCTGGTGGAGGAACCATTATATATAATAACAGCGCCACCTGGTGGAGGAACCATTATATATGATAACAGCGCCACCTGGTGGAGGAACCATTATATATGATAACAGCGCCACGTGGTGGAGGAGCCATTATATATAATAACAGCGCCACGTGGTGGAGGAGCCATTATATATAATAACAGCGCCACGTGGTGGAGGAGCCATTATATATAATAACAGCGCCACCTGGTGGAGGAGCCATTATATATGATAACAGCGCCACCTGGTGGAGGAGCCATTATATATGATAACAGTGCCACCTGGTGGAGGAGCCATTATATATGATAACAGCGCCACCTGGTGGAGGAGCCATTATATATGATAACAGTGCCACCTGGTGGAGGAGCCATTATATATGATAACAGTGCCACCTGGTGGAGGAGCCATTATATATAATAACAGCGCCACCTGGTGGAGGAACCATTATATATAATAACAGCGCCACCTGGTGGAGGAACCATTATATATAATAACAGCGCCACCTGGTGGAGGAACCATTATATATAATAACAGCGCCACCTGGTGGAGGAACCATTATATATAATAACAGCGCCACCTGGTGGAGGAACCATTATATATAATAACAGCGCCACCTGGTGGAGGAGCCATTATATATAATAGCGCCACCTGGTGGAGGAACCATTATATATAATAACAGTCTCACTGCTCTTACAGTAGAGTCCATAGTCTCACTGCTCTTACAGTAAAGAGCCCATAGTCTCACCGCTCTTACAGTATAGAGTCCATAGTCTCACTGCTCTTACAGTATAGAGTCCATAGTCTCACTGCTCTTACAGTATAGAGTCCATAGTCTCACTGCTCTTACAGTATAGAGTCCATAGTCTCACTGCTCTTACAGTAAAGAGTCCGTAGTCTCACCGCTCTTACAGTAAAGAGTCCGTAGTCTCACCGCTCTTACAGTAAAGAGTCCGTAGTCTCACTGCCACGTGAGTCCATTTTTCGTCCGAAGTCGATTTGCTCATCCCTATAATATATATATATAATAACAGCGCCACCTGCTGGAGGAACCATTATATATATTCGGGAATTACAGCGCCACCTGGTGGAGGAATCGTGGTAATGACACCATCTGGTGGTGAAACGGGAGTACTGCAGGGTGAGGCCTCCTCCACTTGTACCTCCAGGATGATCCTGTCCTCGTGGGGCCGGGCACCGGGGGGTTAATACTGCAGTCCGGTGAAGCTGCTGCATCGTGATCTTTAGCATCAGTCTTAATCCTGTAAACGTATAATAATCTTGCGGTCTCGAACTACAACCCCCAGAATGCCCTGACAGCTGCAGGCAGAATGACATTCCTGATCCCCGATGCTCTGCAGCGCGCCGCCATCTTTGCGTAGTCTTGGCCGTGATGCCGCGTCGGCCGCACTTTCCGTTTTATCTTTTTGTTTAAGGAAAAGTCTTAAAGTGTGTTTTGTTTTTGCAAAATCTTCAATAAAACAAAAGTGAAAAACATTTCTTTGTTTTTTTTTTCTTTGTCGCTTGTTTGTTCTAAAAAAAAAAAAAATCAGAAGTGAAATCACCGACTGGAAGAAGACACAAGACCAGCCGCAGACTGCTGGAGAACTACAAGTCCCAGAGCGAACCAGCCCTGGAATAGAGAGGCCGGCCTGATCACTGCAACACCAGGGCTTATACTCCAGTCACACCCAGAGCTGCAGCCAGCAGAAGAGTGAGTGCAGCTCTGGAGTATAATACAGGATGTAACTCAGGATCAGTACAGGATAAGTAATGTATGTACACAGTGACTGCACCAGCAGAATAGTGAGTGCAGCTCTGGAGTATAATACAGGATGTAACTCAGGATCAGTACAGGATGAGTAATGTATGTACACAGTGACTGCAGCAGCAGAATAGTGAGTGCAGCTCTGGAGTATAATACAGGATGTAACTCAGGATCAGTACAGGATAAGTAATGTATGTACACAGTGACTGCACCAGCAGAATAGTGAGTGCAGCTCTGGAGTATAATACAGGATGTCACTCAGGATCAGTACAGGATAAGTAATGTATGTACACAGTGACTGCACCAGCAGAATAGTGAGTGCAGCTCTGGAGTATAATACAGGATGTAACTCAGGATCAGTACAGGATAAGTAATGTATGTACACAGTGACTGCACCAGCAGAATAGTGAGTGCAGCTCTGGAGTATAATACAGGATAGTAACTCAGGATCAGTACAGGATAAGTAATGTATGTACACAGTGACTGCACCAGCAGAATAGTGAGTGCAGCTCTGGAGTATAATACAGGATGTAACTCAGGATCAGTACAGGATAAGTAATGTATGTACACAGTGACTGCACCAGCAGAATAGTGAGTGCAGCTCTGGAGTATAATACAGGATGTAACTCAGGATCAGTACAGGATAAGTAATGTATGTACACAGTGACTGCACCAGCAGAATAGTGAGTGCAGCTCTGGAGTATAATACAGGATGTAACTCAGGATCAGTACAGGATAAGTAATGTATGTACACAGTGACTGCACCAGCAGAATAGTGAGTGCAGCTCTGGAGTATAATACAGGATGTAACTCAGGATCAGTACAGGATAAGTAATGTATGTACACAGTGACTGCACCAGCAGAATAGTGAGTGCAGCTCTGGAGTATAATACAGGATGTAACTCAGGATCAGTACAGGATAAGTAATGTATGTACACAGTGACTGCACCAGCAGAATAGTGAGTGCAGCTCTGGAGTATAATACAGGATGTAACTCAGGATCAGTACAGGATAAGTAATGTATGTACACAGTGACTGCACCAGCAGAATAGTGAGTGCAGCTCTGGAGTATAATACAGGATGTAACTCAGGATCAGTACAGGATAAGTAATGTATGTACACAGTGACTGCACCAGCAGAATAGTGAGTGCAGCTCTGGAGTATAATACAGGATGTAACTCAGGATCAGTACAGGATAAGTAATGTATGTACACAGTGACTGCACCAGCAGAATAGTGAGTGCAGCTCTGGAGTATAATACAGGATGTAACTCAGGATCAGTACAGGATAAGTAATGTATGTACACAGTGACTGCACCAGCAGAATAGTGAGTGCAGCTCTGGAGTATAATACAGGATGTAACTCAGGATCAGTACAGGATAAGTAATGTATGTACACAGTGACTGCACCAGCAGAATAGTGAGTGCAGCTCTGGAGTATAATACAGGATGTAACTCAGGATCAGTACAGGATAAGTAATGTATGTACACAGTGACTGCACCAGCAGAATAGTGAGTGCAGCTCTGGAGTATAATACACGATGTAACTCAGGATCAGTACAGGATAAGTAATGTATGTACACAGTGACTGCACCAGCAGAATAGTGAGTGCAGCTCTGGAGTATAATACAGGATGTAACTCAGGATCAGTACAGGATAAGTAATGTATGTACACAGTGACTGCACCAGCAGAATAGTGAGTGCAGCTCTGGAGTATAATACAGGATGTAACTCAGGATCAGTACAGGATAAGTAATGTATGTACACAGTGACTGCACCAGCAGAATAGTGAGTGCAGCTCTGGAGTATAATACAGGATGTAACTCAGGATCAGTACAGGATAAGTAATGTATGTACACAGTGACTGCACCAGCAGAATAGTGAGTGCAGCTCTGGAGTATAATACAGGATGTAACTCAGGATCAGTACAGGATAAGTAATGTATGTACACAGTGACTGCACCAGCAGAATAGTGAGTGCAGCTCTGGAGTATAATACAGGATGTAACTCAGGATCAGTACAGGATAAGTAATGTATGTACACAGTGACTGCACCAGCAGAATAGTGAGTGCAGCTCTGGAGTATAATACAGGATGTAACTCAGGATCAGTACAGGATAAGTAATGTATGTACACAGTGACTGCACCAGCAGAATAGTGAGTGCAGCTCTGGAGTATAATACAGGATGTAACTCAGGATCAGTACAGGATAAGTAATGTATGTACACAGTGACTGCACCAGCAGAATAGTGAGTGCAGCTCTGGAGTATAATACAGGATGTAACTCAGGATCAGTACAGGATAAGTAATGTATGTACACAGTGACTGCACCAGCAGAATAGTGAGTGCAGCTCTGGAGTATAATACAGGATGTAACTCAGGATCAGTACAGGATAAGTAATGTATGTACACAGTGACTGCACCAGCAGAATAGTGAGTGCAGCTCTGGAGTATAATACAGGATGTAACTCAGGATCAGTACAGGATAAGTAATGTATGTACACAGTGACTGCACCAGCAGAATAGTGAGTGCAGCTCTGGAGTATAATACAGGATGTAACTCAGGATCAGTACAGGATAAGTAATGTATGTACACAGTGACTGCACCAGCAGAATAGTGAGTGCAGCTCTGGAGTATAATACAGGATGTAACTCAGGATCAGTACAGGATAAGTAATGTATGTACACAGTGACTGCACCAGCAGAATAGTGAGTGCAGCTCTGGAGTATAATACAGGATGTAACTCAGGATCAGTACAGGATAAGTAATGTATGTACACAGTGACTGCACCAGCAGAATAGTGAGTGCAGCTCTGGAGTATAATACAGGATGTAACTCAGGATCAGTACAGGATAAGTAATGTATGTACACAGTGACTGCACCAGCAGAATAGTGAGTGCAGCTCTGGAGTATAATACAGGATGTAACTCAGGATCAGTACAGGATAAGTAATGTATGTACACAGTGACTGCACCAGCAGAATAGTGAGTGCAGCTCTGGAGTATAATACAGGATGTAACTCAGGATCAGTACAGGATAAGTAATGTATGTACACAGTGACTGCACCAGCAGAATAGTGAGTGCAGCTCTGGAGTATAATACAGGATGTAACTCAGGATCAGTACAGGATAAGTAATGTATGTACACAGTGACTGCACCAGCAGAATAGTGAGTGCAGCTCTGGAGTATAATACAGGATGTTACTCAGGATCAGTACAGGATAAGTAATGTATGTACACAGTGACTGCACCAGCAGAATAGTGAGTGCAGCTCTGGAGTATAATACAGGATGTAACTCAGGATCAGTACAGGATAAGTAATGTATGTACACAGTGACTGCACCAGCAGAATAGTGAGTGCAGCTCTGGAGTATAATACAGGATGTAACTCAGGATCAGTACAGGATAAGTAATGTATGTACACAGTGACTGCACCAGCAGAATAGTGAGTGCAGCTCTGGAGTATAATACAGGATGTAACTCAGGATCAGTACAGGATAAGTAATGTATGTACACAGTGACTGCACCAGCAGAATAGTGAGTGCAGCTCTGGAGTATAATACAGGATGTAACTCAGGATCAGTACAGGATAAGTAATGTATGTACACAGTGACTGCACCAGCAGAATAGTGAGTGCAGCTCTGGAGTATAATACAGGATGTAACTCAGGATCAGTACAGGATAAGTAATGTATGTACACAGTGACTGCACCAGCAGAATAGTGAGTGCAGCTCTGGAGTATAATACAGGATGTAACTCAGGATCAGTACAGGATAAGTAATGTATGTACACAGTGACTGCACCAGCAGAATAGTGAGTGCAGCTCTGGAGTATAATACAGGATGTAACTCAGGATCAGTACAGGATAAGTAATGTATGTACACAGTGACTGCACCAGCAGAATAGTGAGTGCAGCTCTGGAGTATAATACAGGATGTAACTCAGGATCAGT
Source organism: Bufotes viridis (assembly GCA_033119425.1). Taxonomy (NCBI): domain Eukaryota; kingdom Metazoa; phylum Chordata; class Amphibia; order Anura; family Bufonidae; genus Bufotes; species Bufotes viridis. The sequence goes on from CM065597.1 coordinate 2,589,636, forward strand.
ACAGGATAAGTAATGTATGTACACAGTGACTGCACCAGCAGAATAGTGAGTGCAGCTCTGGAGTATAATACAGAATGTAACTCAGGATCAGTACAGGATAAGTAATGTATGGACACAGTGACTGCACCAGCAGAACAGTGAGTGCAGCTCTGGAGTATAATACAGGATGTAACTCAGGATCAGTACAGGATAAGTAATGTATGTACACAGTGACTGCACCAGCAGAATAGTGAGTGCAGCTCTGGAGTATAATACAGGATGTAACTCAGGATCAGTACAGGATAAGTAATGTATGTACACAGTGACTGAACCAGCAGAATAGTGAGTGCAGCTCTGGAGTATAATACAGGATGTAACTCAGGATCAGTACAGGATAAGTAATGTATGTACACAGTGACTGCACCAGCAGAATAGTGAGTGCAGCTCTGGAGTATAATACAGGATGTAACTCAGGATCAGTACAGGATAAGTAATGTATGTACACAGTGACTGCACCAGCAGAATAGTGAGTGCAGCTCTGGAGTATAATACAGGATGTAACTCAGGATCAGTACAGGATAAGTAATGTATGTACACAGTGACTGCACCAGCAGAATAGTGAGTGCAGCTCTGGAGTATAATACAGGATGTAACTCAGGATCAGTACAGGATAAGTAATGTATGTACACAGTGACTGCACCAGCAGAATAGTGAGTGCAGCTCTGGAGTATAATACAGGATGTAACTCAGGATCAGTACAGGATAAGTAATGTATGTACACAGTGACTACACCAGCAGAATAGTGAGTGCAGCTCTGGAGTATAATACAGGATGTAACTCAGGATCAGTACAGGATAAGTAATGTATGTACACAGTGACTGCACCAGCAGAATAGTGAGTGCAGCTCTGGAGTATAATACAGGATGTAACTCAGGATCAGTACAGGATAAGTAATGTATGTACACAGTGACTGCACCAGCAGAATAGTGAGTGCAGCTCTGAGTATAATACAGGATGTAACTCAGGATCAGTACAGGATAAGTAATGGTACACAGTGACTGCACCAGCAGAATAGTGAGTGCAGCTCTGGAGTATAATACAGGATGTAACTCAGGATCAGTACAGGATAAGTAATGTATGTACACAGTGACTGCACCAGCAGAATAGTGAGTGCAGCTCTGGAGTATAATACAGGATGTAACCCAGGATCAGTACAGGATAAGTAATGTATGTACACAGTGACTGCACCAGCAGAATAGTGAGTGCAGCTCTCTGAGTATAATACAGGATGTAACTCAGGATCAGTACAGGATAAGTAATGTATGTACACAGTGACTGCACCAGCAGAATAGTGAGTGCAGCTCTAGAGTATAATACAGGATGTAACTCAGGATCAGTACAGGATAAGTAATGTATGTACACAGTGACTGCATCAGCAGAATAGTGAGTGCAGCTCTGGAGTATAATACAGGACATAACTCAGGATCAGTACAGGATAAGTAATGTATGTACACAGTGACTCCACCAGCAGAATAGTGAGTGCAGCTCTGGAGTATAATACAGGATGTAACTCAGGATCAGTACAGGATAAGTAATGTATGTACACAGTGACTGCACCAGCAGAATAGTGAGTGCAGCTCTGGAGTATGATACAGGATGTAACTCAGGATCAGTACAGGATAAGTAATGTATGTACACAGTGACTGCACCAGCAGAATAGTGAGTGCAGCTCTGGAGTATAATACAGGATGTAACTCAGGATCAGTACAGGATAAGTAATGTATGTACACAGTGACTGCACCAGCAGAATAGTGAGTGCAGCTCTGGAGTATAATACAGGATGTAACTCAGGATCAGTACAGGATAAGTAATGTATGTACACAGTGACTGCAGCAGCAGAATAGTGAGTGCAGCTCTGCAGTATAATACAGGATATAACTCAGGATCAGTACAGGATAAGTAATGTATGTACACAGTGACTGCACCAGCAGAATAGTGAGTGCAGCTCTGGAGTATAATACAGGATGTAACTCAGGATCAGTACAGGATAAGTAATGTATGTACACAGTGACTGCACCAGCAGAATAGTGAGTGCAGCTCTGGAGTATAATGCAGGATGTAACTCAGGATCAGTACAGGATAAGTAATGTATGTACACAGTGACTGCACCAGCAGAATAGTGAGTGCAGCTCTAGAGTATAATACAGGATGTAACTCAGGATCAGTACAGGATAAGTAATGTATGTACACAGTGACTGCATCAGCAGAATAGTAAGTGCAGCTCTGGAGTATAATACAGGACATAACTCAGGATCAGTACAGGATAAGTAATGTATGTACTGTTCTATTTGGGGCCGGCTGTTCCGTTCCACAAACTACGGAATGCACACAGACGTCATCCGTATCTTTTGCGGATCCGTTTTTTGCCTGTCACTTTGCTCCCCTGTAAGTAGATGCAGGAATGATTCCTCTGTTTTTTGGATTCTCTTCAGTCTCGAGGCCTCGTTGGGATTTTTATGAGCAGCAATAAAATCAGCAGAAGAAAACCATCCTTCCGGATCACTGCGGATGAAGAGACACGATGTGCAGCGCTGGACGGTATTATTGAGAGCCTGTGTGGGGAGACGGGATTGTATAGTATTTTATGTGTACACGTGTCACGTGTACATCGTGTGGCAGTGTAATGGGTGCATGGTGTGGGAGTGTAATGTGTGCATCGTGTGGCAGTGTAATGTGTACATCGCGTGGCAGTGTAATGTGTGCATCGTGTGGCAGTGTAATGGGTGCATGGTGTGGGAGTGTAATGTGTGCATCGTGTGGGAGTGTAATGTGTACATCGTGTGGCAGTGTAATGTGTACATCGTGTGGGAGTGTAATGTGTGCATCGTGTGGCCGTGTAATGTGTGCATCGTGTGGCAGTGTAATGTGTACATCGTGTGGCAGTGTAATGTGTGCATCGTGTGGCAGTGTAATGTGTGCATCGTGTGGCAGTGTAATGCGTGCATCGTGTGGCAGTGTAATGCGTGCATCGTGTGGCAGTGTAATGCGTGCATCGTGTGGCAGTGTAATGTGTGCATTGTGTGGCAGTGTAATGTGTGCATCGTGTGGCAGTGTAATGTGTGCATTGTGTGGCAGTGTAATGGGTGCATTGTGTGGGAGTGTAATGTGTACATCGAGTGGCAGTGTAATGTGTGCATCGTGTGGCAGTGTAATGAGTGCATCGTGTGGCAGTGTAATGTGTGCATCGTGTGGCCGTGTAATGTGTGCATCGTGTGGCAGTGTAATGCGTGCATCGTGTGGCAGTGTAATGCGTGCATCGTGTGGCAGTGTAATGCGTGCATCGTGTGGCAGTGTAATGCATGCATCGTGTGGCAGTGTAATGCGTGCATCGTGTGGCAGTGTAATGCGTGCATCGTGTGGCAGTGTAATGCGTGCATCGTGTGGCAGTGTAATGCGTGCATCGTGTGGCAGTGTAATGCGTGCATCGTGTGGCAGTGTAATGTGTGCATCGTGTGGCAGTGTAATGAGTGCATCGTGTGGCAGTGTAATGTGTGCATCGTGTGGCCGTGTAATGTGTGCATCGTGTGGCCGTGTAATGTGTGCATCGTGTGGCAGTGTAATGCGTGCATCGTGTGGCAGTGTAATGCGTGCATCGTGTGGCAGTGTAATGCGTGCATCGTGTGGCAGTGTAATGCGTGCATCGTGTGGCAGTGTAATGCGTGCATCGTGTGGCAGTGTATGCGTGCATCGTGTGGCAGTGTAATGCGTGCATCGTGTGGCAGTGTAATGCGTGCATCGTGTGGCAGTGTAATGCGTGCATCGTGTGGCAGTGTAATGCGTGCATCGTGTGGCAGTGTAATGCGTGCATCGTGTGGCAGTGTAATGCGTGCATCGTGTGGCAGTGCAATGCGTGCATCGTGTGGCAGTGTAATGCGTGCATCGTGTGGCAGTGTAATGCGTGCATCGTGTGGCAGTGTAATGCGTGCATCGTGTGGCAGTGTAATGTGTACATCGTGTGGCAGTGTAATGTGTACATTGTGTGGCAGTGTAATGTGTGCATCGTGTGGCAGTGTAATGTGTGTATTGTGTGGCAGTGTAATGTGTGCATCGTGTGGCAGTGTATACTGTGCATCGTGTGGCAGTGTATACTGTGCATCGTGTGGCAGTGTAATGTGTGCATTGTGTGGCAGTGTAATGTGTGCATCGTGTGGCAGTGTAATGTGTGCATCGTGTGGCAGTGTATACTGTGCATTGTGTGGCAGTGTAATGTGTGCATTGTGTGGCAGTGTAATGTGTGCATCGTGTGGCAGTGTAATGTGTACATTGTGTGGCAGTGTAATGTGTGCATCGTGTGGCAGTGTAATGTGTGCATCGTGTGGCAGTGTAATGTGTGTATCGTGTGGCAGTGTAATGTGTGCATCGTGTGGCAGTGTAATGTGTGCATTGTGTGGCAGTGTAAACTGTGCATTGTGTGGCAGTGTAAACTGTGCATTGTGTGGCAGTGTAAACTGTGCATTGTGTGGCAGTGTAAACTGTGCATTGTGTGGCAGTGTAAACTGTGCATTGTGTGGCAGTGTAATGTGTGCATCGTGTGGCAGTGTAATGTGTGCATCGTGTGGCAGTATAATGTGTGCATCGTGTGGCAGTGTAATGTGTGCATCGTGTGGCAGTGTAATGTGTGCATCGTGTGGCCGTGTAATGTGTGCATCGTGTGGCAGTGTAATGTGTGCATCGTGTGGCAGTGTAATGTGTGCATCGTGTGGCAGTGTAATGTGTACATTGTGTGGCAGTGTAATGTGTGCATCGTGTGGCAGTGTAATGTGTGCATTGTGTGGCAGTGTAATGGGTGCATTGTGTGGGAGTGTAATGTGTACATCGCGTGGCAGTGTAATGTGTACATCGTGTGGCAGTGTAATGAGTTGCATCGTGTGGCAGTGTAATGTGTGCATTGTGTGGCCGTGTAATGTGTGCATCGTGTGGCAGTGTAATGTGTGCATCGTGTGGCAGTGTAATGTGTGCATCGTGTGGCAGTGTAATGCGTGCATCGTGTGGCAGTGTAATGTGTGCATCGTGTGGCCGTGTAATGTGTACATCGTGTGGCAGTGTAATGTGTGCATCGTGTGGCAGTGTAATGTGTGCATCGTGTGGCAGTGTAATGTGTGCATTGTGTGGCAGTGTAAACTGTGCATTGTGTGGCAGTGTAAACTGTGCATTGTGTGGCAGTGTAAACTGTGCATTGTGTGGCAGTGTAAACTGTGCATTGTGTGGCAGTGTAAACTGTGCATCGTGTGGCAGTGTAATGTGTGCATCGTGTGGCAGTGTAATGCGTGCATCGTGTGGCAGTGTAATGTGTGCATCGTGTGGCAGTGTAATGCGTGCATCGTGTGGCAGTGTAATGCGTGCATCGTGTGGCAGTGTAATGGGTGCATCGTGTGGCAGTGTAATGCGTGCATCGTGTGGCAGTGTAATGTTTTCTATGTTGATTTAGGACTATTGCCTTTTGCACACGACCGTACGGCTTTTTCAGTAGTTTGCAGTACGCAAAAAACATCCGCAAAAAATACGGATGACCTCCATGTGCATTCCGTTTTTTGTGGAACGGAACAGGTGGCCCCTAATAGAACAGTGCTATCTGTGTCCGTTATGCGGACAATAACAGGACATGTTCTATCTTTGAACGGAATTTCGGAAACGCAAGGCATACGGAGTACCTTCCATTTTCTTTGCGGTTCCATTGAAATGAATGGTTCCGTATACGGTACGCAAAAAACGGAACTTAAACGGAAAAAAAAAAGTTTGTGTGCAAGAGGCCTAAAATGGAGGCGAAATCTCAGACGACCACAAATCCCATCAGATCCTCGTCACACAGGAAGTTCTCCTCGGCTGATTATAATAAGAGCTTCCTCTGCCGGCTCGAACAATTACATCTTAAAGGGCCGGTACCCCCTAGTCTGGAGCCTCTAACAGTGCAGACTGATATCAGTCACAAGTGCAGAATTTTGCTGTCATTTCCTTATAAACTGCGTCTTACCCGCCGTGTGTGAACAGACACTTGGAGGTTTTCAGAACTTGGAGGTTTTCAGAACAGAGGACAATGGCGGCCACAGCAGACGGACAGAAGACATTCTTCAGGGGGCGTGTCCCTTTAAGGCCCTGCACTCGGTCGGACCGCAATCACTTTCACAACTCGGTATGTTGGAATCGGCCGCGTCCGGCAGAGAAGAGGTGCGGACCGGGCCCCGAGAACCGGGTTTAGTTTGGATGAGATCTTCTTCCATGTGGTCCAGGTCCGGCTGATCAGCAGCATCAGTGCGAAATTCTGTTAACGGACACACTGGACATTTGATCGCCATTTATTTACGTTTTTCTGCCCTCTGGAAGTTTAAGGGTTAATGGGTCATTCCAGTGGGAGGGTCACCTGAGTTCTTCAGGTAATCTAAGTGCGTGAGGCAGGTGCGGGGCCCCAGACACCTGCCTGCGGTCATGTGGGGCCCTGGAATGACCGGTGGATTTCCAGCTTCTGGCCCTTTAATTGCACTGTTCTCGCGCCTCATAACAACACCCGCTGCGATTATCCGTTATGCGCTGCGTCGCAGTACTAAGTATGTATGTTTGACGATTTGATTGTAATAAAGGCGTTTTCAATAAAAAAATAAAAAAAACGGTCAGTACTGTATGGATTCAGAATCCGCTATGAAGACACTGGTTTATTGAATACAATGCAAGAAAGACAGTAAACACTGGATGACAACCTCTCATGTCTGATTCTCTGGGCAAATTGTCAGCAAACCTCCCAGCTCCAACATGGTGGTTACAGCCCTAGAGTGGGGGCGCTGTATGGACCCCTCCTCTGCTGGATGTATAAATGGCGCCCCCGCAGGACCCTGTAACCAGAATGGTTCCGTCCTTCCGTCTGGCGTCAGAGATTCTTGCCGAGTGACTTCTCTTTTTCTCTGTAGATCTGGAAAATAAAAAAGGGAAGAGGCGCGCGCTCATTACTGAGGGTCAGGAGGCAGCACACACTCTGGGACCTCGACGGGACAGGGCGGCAAGGGGGCACCGGGGACTTGACTGATGACCTAGTGGCGCGGAGGCAGCGGACGGTAAGATAACCATACACATCAGCTAGACATCAGACGTCCGGGGCGGTCAGTACCGCGGCTGCCATGAATAGGCGATCAGGGGTCACAGGAGCAGAGGACCCCGCCTATCAGACATTAATGGCATGTCCTGCGGGGTACCCCTTTAAATCTTTATACTGCTGTCTTATATCGGGGGACGGTGACATGTGACTAATCAGCCGGTTACAAAAATGTTACATTGTCCACCAACAGTAAAATAACAATCATCACCATAGCAACTGCTGATAATAATAACAATAAACCTGCGCAGCTAGGGGCCCTGCAGGAAAGGGGCCACTGGTACCACATGAAAGCTTTCAGCTGCAGCCAACCTCTGTCCTCAGCAGTCTGCGATTGGCTGCAGCAGTGACATGCTGTATCCAGGCGCCTCACCAACACTAGGAGGAACCCGGTGCAAGTCTATAACACCGCCATCTACATGTCTACTAAATCTGCCCCCGTGCACTGATGGATTCTACACATATCACTTAGACACAAATCCAGCATCCCCCCCCAACCGCTCTATAGGACCTCAGACGATAAAGATGGGCGCAAAACACATTCCTGAAAACCACCATCTACGTGGCGATCACTGTAGGCCGTATATTCTGTATATAGTGAGCTCCCTCTAGTGGTGGCTGTATATTCTGTATGTAGTGAGCTCCCTCTAGTGGTGGCTGTATAATCTGTATGTAGTGAGCTCCCTCTAGTGGTGGCTGTATAATCTGTATGTAGTGAGCTCCCTCTAGTGGTGGCGGTATAATCTGTATGTAGTGAGCTCCCTCTAGTGGTGACTGTATATTCTGTATGTAGTGAGCTCCCTCTAGTGGTGACTGTATAATCTGTATGTAGAGTGAGCTCCCTCTAGTGGTGGCTGTATATTCTGTATGTAGTGAGCTCCCTCTAGTGGTGGCTGTATAATCTGTATGTAGTGAGCTCCCTCTAGTGGTGGCTGTATAATCTGTATGTAGTGAGCTCCCTCTAGTGGTGGCGGTATAATCTGTATGTAGTGAGCTCCCTCTAGTGGTGACTGTATATTCTGTATGTAGTGAGCTCCCTCAGTGGTGACTGTATAATCTGTATGTAGAGTGAGCTCCCTCTAGTGGTGGCTGTATGATCTGTATGTAGTGAGCTCCCTCTAGTGGTGGCTGTATAATCTGTATGTAGTGAGCTCCCTCTAGGGGTGACTGTATAATCTGTATGTAGTGAGCTCCCCCTAGTGGTAACTGTATAATCTGTATGTAGTGAGATCCCTCTAGTGGTGGCTGTATAATCAGTATGTAGTGAGCTCCCTCTAGTGGTGGCTGTATAATCTGTATGTAGTGAGCTCCCTCTAGTGGTGGCTGTATAATCTGTATGTAGTGAGCTCTTTCTAGTGGTGGCTTTATAATCTGTATGTAGTGAGCTCCCTCTAGTGGTGACTGTATAATCTGTATATAGTGAGCTCCCTCTAGTGGTGACTGTATAATCTGTATGTAGTGAGCTCCCTCTAGTGGTGGCTGTATAATCTGTATGTAGTGAGTTCCCTCTAGTGGTGACTGTATAATCTGTATGTAGTGAGCTCCTTCTAGTGGTGACTGTATAATCAGTATGTAGTGAGCTCCTTCTAGTGGTGGCCGTATATTCTGTATATAGTGAGCTCCCTCTAGTGGTGGCTGTATATTCTGTATGTAGTGAGCTCCCTCTAGTAGTGGCTGTATAATCTGTATGTAGTGAGCTCCCTCTAGTGGTGGCTGTATAATCTGTATGTAGTGAGCTCCCTCTAGTGGTGGCGGTATAATCTGTATGTAGTGAGCTCCCTCTAGTGGTGACTGTATATTCTGTATGTAGTGAGCTCCCTCAGTGGTGACTGTATAATCTGTATGTAGAGTGAGCTCCCTCTAGTGGTGGCTGTATAATCTGTATGTAGTGAGCTCCCTCTAGGGGTGACTGTATAATCTGTATGTAGTGAGCTCCCCCTAGTGGTAACTGTATAATCTGTATGTAGTGAGATCCCTCTAGTGGTGGCTGTATAATCAGTATGTAGTGAGCTCCCTCTAGTGGTGGCTGTATAATCTGTATGTAGTGAGCTCCCTCTAGTGGTGGCTGTATAATCTGTATGTAGTGAGCTCTTTCTAGTGGTGGCTTTATAATCTGTATGTAGTGAGCTCCCTCTAGTGGTGGCTGTATAATCTGTATGTAGTGAGCTCCTCTAGTGGTGACTGTATAATCTGTATGTAGTGAGCTCCTCTAGTGGTAACTGTATAATCTGTATGTAGTGAGATCCTCTAGTGGTGGCTGTATAATCAGTATGTAGTGAGCTCCTCTAGTGGTGACTGTATAATCTGTATGTAGTGAGCTCCCTCTAGTGGTGACTGTATAATCTGTATGTAGTGAGCTCCCTCTAGTGGTGGCTGTATAATCTGTATGTAGTGAGTTCCCTCTAGTGGTGACTGTATAATCTGTATGTAGTGAGCTCCTTCTAGTGGTGACTGTATAATCAGTATGTAGTGAGCTCCCTCTAGTGGTGGCTGTATAATCAGTATGTAGTGAGTTCCCTCTAGTGGTGACTGTATAATCTGTATGTAGTGAGCTCCTTCTAGTGGTGACTGTATAATCAGTATGTAGTGAGCTCCCTCTAGTGGTGGCTGTATAATCAGTATGTAGTGAGTTCCCTCTAGTGGTGACTGTATAATCTGTATGTAGTCAGCTCCCTCTAGTGGTGACTGTATAATCAGTATGTAGTGAGCTCCCTCTAGTGGTGGCTGTATAATCAGTATGTAGTGAGCTCCCTCTAGTGGTGGCTGTATAATCTGTATGTAGTGAGCTCCCTCTAGTGGTGGCTGTATAATCTGTATGTACTGAGCTCCCTCTAGTGGTGGCTGTATAATCTGTATGTAGTGAGCTCCCTCTAGTGCTGACTGTATAATCTGTATGTAGGGAGCTCCCTCTAGTGGTGGCTGTATAATCTGTATGTAGTGAGCGCCCTCTAGTGGTGGCTGTATAATCTGTATGTAGTGAGCTCCCTCTAGTGGTGGCTGTATAATCTGTATGTAGTGAGCTCCCTCTAGTGGTGGCTGTATAATCTGTATGTAGTGAGCTCCCTCTAGTGGTGAGTGTATAATCTGTATGTAGTGAGCTCCCTCTAGTGGTGGCTGTATAATCTGTGTATAGTGAGCTCCCTCTAGTGGTGAGTGTATAATCTGTATGTAGTGAGCTCCCTCTAGTGGTGGCTGTATAATCTGTGTATAGTGAGCTCCCTCTAGTGGGGGCTGTATAATCTGTATGTAGTGAGCTCCCTCTAGTGGTGACTGTATAATCTGTATGTAGTGAGCTCCCTCTAGTGGTGGCTGTATAATCTTTGTATAGTGAGCTCCCTCTAGTGGTGAGTGTATAATCTGTATGTAGTGAGCTCCCTCTAGTGGTGGCTGTATAATCTGTATGTAGTGAGCTCCCTCTAGTGGTGGCTGTATAATCTGTATGTAGTGAGCTCCCTCTAGTGGTGGCTGTATAATCTGTATATAGTTAGCTCCCTCTAGTGGTGGCTGTATAATCTGTATGTAGTGAGCTCTCTCTAGTGGTGACTGTATATATCTGTATGTAGTGAGCTCCCTCTAGTGGTGGCTGTATAATCTGTATGTAGTGAGCTCCCTCTAGTGGTGGCTGTATAACCTATATGTAGTGAGCTCCCTCTAGTGGTGGCTGTATAATCTGTATGTAGTGAGCTCCCTCTAGTGGTGACTGTATAATCTGTATGTAGTGAGCTCCCTCTAGTGGTGGCTGTATAATCTGTATGTAGTGAGCTCCCTCTAATGGTGACTGTATAATCTGTATGTAGTGAGCTCCCTCTAGTGGTGGCTGTATATTCTGTATGTAGTGAGCTCCCTCTAGTGGTGACTGTATTGTGCCCCTGGGATGGTCGCACTGTGACCTGGGTTCTGCCTTTCACTTCCTACTTCTAATAAATAAAGGAGTTTATGGAAAGAGGAACACATTGATGTCGCACCAAAAATCTGAAGACGGTGGCGGGGGAGGGGGAAGCTGCAAATGACGAGGTCATTATTAATACTGAGAGGACAGTACATCCAGTACATATGAGGACATGAGGCACCGTCCCCTGTGAGGCGGAGGTCTCCGGTGCCTCTTAGCTGTAATTGTCAGTCACATCATTGAACTCTGACTTCCTCCTCTCACCGCAGGTCCCTGCTGTTTGGTACCTACCTGTCTGGGGTTCTGTCAGCAGTTTTGTCCCTATGACCCCGGCTGACCTGTTACATGTGCACTCGGCAGCCGGAGGCGTCTGTGTTGTCCCATGTTCATATACGCCCACATTACTGAGAAAAATGATGTTTTAGTAAATGCAAATGAGCCTCTAGGAGCAATGGGGGTGTTGCCGTTACACTTAGAGGCTCTGCTCTCTCTGCACTCTGACTGTCTGGTTCTATCAACCAAAGTGCAGAGGGGGCAGCAATTGCAGAGAGAACAAAGCCTCTAGCTATTGCCCCCAGTATTGCCATTCTTACATATAATGCCCCCCAGTAGTTCCCTCTTCACCTATAAGGCCCCCCAGTAGTGCCCTCCTTACATATAATGCCTCCTAGTAATGCCATCTTTACATATAATGCCCCGATAGTGCCCTCTTCATACATCATGCCCCCCAGTAGTGCCCTCTTCACATATAATGCCCCCCAGTAGTGCTATCTTTACATATAATGCCCCGGTAGTGCCCTCTTCATATATCATGCCCCCCCAGTAGTGCCCTCCTTACATATAATGCCTCCTAGTAATGCCATCTTTACATATAATGCCCCGATAGTGCCCTCTTCATACATCATGCTCCCCAGTAGTGCCCTCTTCACATATAATGCCCCCCAGTAGTGCTATCTTTACATATAATGCCCCGGGAGTGCCCTTTTCATATATTATGTCCCCCAGTAATGCCCTCCTTACATATAATGCCCCCAGTAGTGCCCTCCTCACACATAATGCCCCTGGTAGTGCCCTTTTCATATATTATGCCCGCCAGTAGTGCCCTCTTTATATATAATGTCCCCCAATAGTGCCCTTGTAAGCCGTGTACCAGGGTGGGCTCCCCAGGATACAGTGAAGTCACGAATATGGAAAACAACCCCACCACCAGATTTTGCCAAAACAGAGTTTTACTTAAACGTGGTAATGAGCACGACCACAAATGCTGGGAACATACAATAAATTGACATACACCCAGCCCGAAGGCTGAGCCCCGTGTGCTGCACAGCATGGCGCCCTCCGATGGATGCAGGAGGAAAGCCTGGTAATTTACCTACTGGCGGGCACAACTAAACTGCCACACCTGTTATTACCCTAAAAAAACAAGAATGACTATATGTGTGTGTGGTGCGGGCTAGCCTGCGGTGCAGCACATCGGCTTACAATCTTACAAAGCTCTACAGATTTCCCCCTCCTATAACTGGTCTTGTAGCACGTGCCTGAGTATTCCTTCTGTAGGGGGTAGGCATCCCGGATGGTCTGGGCATTCAGCTTCCGATAATCCACGCAGAACCGGAGACTCCCATCTTTCTTCCGCACCAATCCTGGCCACCATATCCTTCACCTCCCGTAACATTTTAGGTGGGATTTGCCGGTAACGTTCCCTAATCAGTGCAGCGTCGCTGGTGGGGATTTCGTGCTCGATGACGAAAGCACGAAGTGCTAATCATGTCTCAAGAATGCCTCCTGAAATTCCTAAAGGGGCCATGATCACTCGATTATTCCACTCTGCTGTCGGGGTGTCCCTTTGATGAACCATACAGCAGGCTGATCTCGTATCTGGCTTTAGAGTGAAGCCCCTTCGTTGAGGGATATCCCCTTCGGACACATAAACTTTGGCCAGCAAGGCATTCCCAAGGATGGTTAACTCGCACACATCCATTTTTCACAATAGCAAGGCCCCGGCTATCAGTGGGCGAGTCTGTGTTTCCTCTTGGTAAGCGGACTCGATCAGGACCTCCAGTCCATTCAGTTGTCGTCCAGCCCCCACCGGCAGCATCAATATTTGTTCTTGTCGAGATGGGATCTTCACCGGGGTCCTCTACGGCACCTTCACGTGTCCAATGTGCTGACCGGACGTTGCTCTTTTGCAGACTACAGCTCACCATCCTCTGTAGAACCTTCTGGGTTGGCCGGTGTGTGGTGGCCTGTTGCCAATGCTTCGGCCCTTCTTTGGAATAGAGTTAATGGTCTAGGTCTCTTAGCACATTCATACCTAACGTCACGTCCATCCCTCTCCGGGACAAATGGTCCACCAGCACAACCCATTTCTTGCCGAAGTCTTGCCCAAACAGTCGGACCCACATTCAGACTATCCCTCGGACGTCCATCTCTCTGTTATTGGCAGCTGTCAGCCTGATGACGCTCCCGTCTTCATCATATTTCCAAAGTGTCTTTTGAAGATCTCCAGAGGCATAAGGGTGCACTCCGACCCTGTATCAACTAGGCAGTGTACCTTCTGGCCTTTCAACTCGGCTTCAATAACAGGGCTGCTGGCATACAGGTCGTGCTCCTGAAGCATAGGGCTCAGCTTCTGGTGTACTGCCGCAGGACGCCCAGCCACTGTGGCTATCGGAAGTTTAACGTCTGCTCAGACTTCACCTTTTCTGGGCACTCTCTGGCCATATGACCGTACTGTCAACAAGCCCAGTAGAAGGGCTCTCTTTTGACGAGGCCCCGCATGCTGGGGTAATTTCTGGAGGCTGAGGTGATGCTGCCTTTATCTGGGACACTTCCAGCCGAAGTTCTCTCAATTCTGTCCTTAGGGCCTGGACTTACCTCCTGTAGCATGGGTGCTACTCACTACTCTCGCTGCCACAGACATGTGCTCTTCCTCTCTCTCCACAGCAGCTACGTAGACGCTGAAGAATGTCATGTCGGGCGTCGTCCGGGTCATCTCTTGCAATTTGTCCTGTAAGAACTTGTTGGAGAGCCCCACTATGAACTGGTCTCTTAGTAGTCGGTCCACCTCCCTGAAGGCTCCCATGGCCTCTGGGTCTTGCCGCTGTAGTTCATTTAACGTCTCCTGTAGGGCATTGGAGTACTGCATCAGGGTCTCGCCCTCTCGGTTGAAGAAGTAGCTTTGCAGCTGCACTACTTTAGCATGACCCTACCAAACCCCCCCCCCCTCCCCCGGGCTCTATCCAGCGCGGGGAACATAGGGTGTCTCTCTCGGATTCGGCCTTAACACTGTCCGTCTGACGTCACCCTTTAGAGCCCCAAACGCAACCTCTTCCCGCAGCTCGGGGGTCAGGTTGCACATTCTAACAGCACTTTTGCACCCTTTCAGTCCAACACCAGCTTTTGCCAAAACTGAATTTTACTTAAACGTGGCAATGAACACAACCACAAATGCTGGAAACCTCCAATAGATTTACATACACCCAGCCCAAAGGCTGAGACCCTTGTGCTGCACAGCATGGCGCCCTCCGATGGATGCAGGAGGAAAGCATGGTAATTTACCTACTGGCGGGCACAACTTAACTGCCACACCTTACCTGTAATTACCCTAAAAAAAACAAGAACCTCTGTATGGGTGTGTGGTGCGGGCTAGCCTGCGGTGCAGCACAACAGCTTACAATCTTACAAAGCTCTACAATATTCCCCCTCCTATAACTAGTCCTGTAGCACGTGCCTGAGTATTCCTTCTGAGCAAAACACCAGCCTAGCTTGAGTTTGTGGGAAGTTTATCAGCTCTCCGGTGTGAAATGTCCCTTTAAGTTATGGAGTCCTTGCAATGAACAATAGCAACACTTGAGGCCTGACACAAACAGAGACCCTAACTTACTAACTACAGGCCTGGTCTCCGTCTCTTGGCGCCAACACTGTAATGAGGACCGTGCACGTGTGAGATGGGGAAACAGCTCTCATTGTTTGAACACTAAATTAAATGATCTGGACTGACATTCTGCTGTTTGGCCACAAGATGCAGCTGTTTCCAAAACACAGCTAACAGACTGCATATATTTTCATATTCATGAGAGGTGGAGTTTCAGAGCCTGGAGAAGAAAGGGAGAAGCCATCTTAGAGGAACCTGTGACCAGAGAGAATCTGATGGCATTCAGGTGTGAGAGCATCCCTCAGTGTACAGAGCTGCAGCTAAGTGAAGCTGATCGTATTCAAGACCCTGATCCTGTCCAGAGGAAGGAGGATTGCTTCCAGGAACGCTGATGAGAGCTGAGGAGCAAAGTTACATACACTGCGGTACCGCATGCTTCATGGAGAGGCATTTGTTCTGTTCAGAGTCAGCAGCGTCAGTAAGATCGTGCACGCACCTCATTACAGTGTTGGCGCCTAGAGACTGAGACCAGGCCTGTAGTTAGTTAGTTAGGGTCTCTGTTTGTGTCAGGCCACAAGTGTTACTACTGTTCATTGCAAGGACTCCATAACTTAAAGTGACATTTCACATTGGAGAGCTGATAAAATTCCCACAAACTCAAGCCAGTCTGGCGTTTTGCTCAGAAAGAATACTCAGGCATGTGCTACAAGACCAGTTATGGGAGAGGGAATACTGTAGAGCTTTGTAAGATTGTAAGCTGTGGCGCTGCACCGCAGGCTAGCCCGCACCACAAACCCATACAGTGGTTCCTTTTTTTTTTAGGGTAATAACAGGTAAGGTGTGGCAGTTTAGTTGTGCCCGCCATAGGTAAATTTCTTCAATTTCCGCCTGCATCCATCGGAGGGCGTCGTGCTGTGTAGCACAAGGGTCTCAGCCTTCGGGCTGGGTGTATATAAATTTATTGTATGTTCCCAGCATTTGTGGTTGTGTTTATTGCCACGTTTAAGTAAAATACTGATTTGGCAAAAGCCGGTGTTGGGGTGGCTTTCCTCGTTTATGACTTCGCTGTATCCTGGGAAGCCCACCCCGGTACACGGCTTACACACGATCTTAACGACCCGGGTCTGCTCTGCATCCACTGGTGACTCTAAACCGAACAAAAGCCTCTCCAACAAGCATGCGGTCCCGCAGTGTATGTAGCTTTGCTCCTCAGCTCTCATCAGCGTTCCTGGAAACAATCCTCCTTCCTCTGGAAAGGATCAGGGTCTTGGACACGATTAGCTTCACTTAGCTGCAGCTCTGGTCACTGAGCGATGCTCTCACACCTGGATGCCGTCAGATCCTCTGCTCACACAGTTCCTCAGTCTCAGCTCCCTCTAATATGGCTGCTCCCTTTCCCTTCCTCTTCAGGCTCTTTGTAACTCCACCTCTCATGAATATGGAAATATATACAGTCTGTAGCTGTGATTAGGAAACAGCAGAATGTCAGTCCAGATCATTAATCTACACAGTGTTCAGACAAGGAGAGCTGCTTCCCCATCTCACACCCCCTTCACATATAATGCCCCCAGTAGTGCCCTCCTTACATACAATGCCCCCAGTAGTGCCCTCCTTACATACAATGCCCCTGCTAATGCCCTATTTACATATAATTCCCTCGCTAATGCCCTCTTCATATATCATGCCCCCCAGTAGTGCCCTCCTTATATATAATGCCCCCAAGTAGTGCCCTTTTTACATATAATGCTTCCCAGTAGTGCCATCTATACATATAATGCCCTCCAGTAGTGCCCTCCTTAGATATAATGCCCCCAGTAGTACCCTTGTTACATATAATGCCCCCAATAGTGCCCTCTTCACATATAATGCCCCCCAGTAGTGCCATCTTTACCTATATTGCCCCCAGTAGTGCCCTATTTATATATCATGCCCCCCAGTAGTGCCATCTTCACATATAATGCCCCCCAGTAGTGCCATCTTTACATATATTGCCCCCAGTAGTGCCTCTCTTTACATATAATGCCCCCAGTAGTGCCCTCTCTATAGCAGTATGTTATAATGCCCCAGTAGTGCTCCTCCTTACATATAATGCCCTTCAGTAGTGCCCTCTTTACATATAATGTCCCCCAGTAGTGCCCTCCTGATATATATAATGCCCCCCAGTAGTGCCCTCCTGATATATATAATGCCCCCCAGTAGTGCCCTCTTTACATATAATGCCCTCCTTACATATAATGCCCTCTTTACATATAATGCCCCCCAGTAGTGCCCTCTTCGCATATAATGCCCCCCAGTAGTGCCCTCTTTACATATAATGTCCCCCAGTAGTGCCCTCCTTACATATAATGCCCCCAGTAGTGCCCTCCTTACATATAATGCCCCCAGTAGTGCCCTCCTTACATACAATGCCCCCAGTAGTGCCCTCCTTACATACAATGCCCCTGCTAATGCCCTATTTACATATAATTCCCTCGCTAATGCCCTCTTCATATATCATGCCCCCCAGTAGTGCCCTCCTTATATATAATGCCCCCAAGTAGTGCCCTTTTTACATATAATGCTTCCCAGTAGTGCCATCTATACATATAATGCCCTCCAGTAGTGCCCTCCTTAGATATAATGCCCCCAGTAGTACCCTTGTTACATATAATGCCCCCAATAGTGCCCTCTTCACATATAATGCCCCCCAGTAGTGCCATCTTTACCTATATTGCCCCCAGTAGTGCCCTATTTATATATCATGCCCCCCAGTAGTGCCATCTTCACATATAATGCCCCCCAGTAGTGCCATCTTTACATATATTGCCCCCAGTAGTGCTCTCTTTACATATAATGCCCCCAGTAGTGCCCTCTTTACATATATTGCCCCCAGTAGTGCCCTCTTTACATATAATGCCCCCAGTAGTGCCCTCCTTACATATAATGCCCTTCAGTAGTGCCCTCTTTACATATAATGTCCCCCAGTAGTGCCCTCCTGATATATATAATGCCCCCCAGTAGTGCCCTCCTGATATATATAATGCCCCCCAGTAGTGCCCTCTTTACATATAATGCCCCCCAGTAGTGCCCTCTTCACATATAATGCCCCCCAGTAGTGCCCTCTTCGCATATAATGCCCCCCAGTAGTGCCCTCTTTACATATAATGTCCCCCAGTAGTGCCCTCCTTACATATAATGCCCCCAGTAGTGCCCTCCTTACATATAATGCCCCCAGTAGTGCCCTCTTCACATATAATGCCCCCAGTAGTGCCCTCCTTACATATAATGCCCCCAGTAGTGCCCTCCTTACATATAATGCCCCCAGTAGTGCCCTCCTTACATATAATGCCCCCAGTAGTGCCCTCCTTACATATAATGCCCCCAGTAGTGCCCTCCTTACATATAATGCCCCCAGTAGTGCCCTCCTACATATAATGCCCCCAGTAGTGCCCTCCTTACATATAATGCCCCCAGTAGTGCCCTCCTTACATATAATGCCCCCAGTAGTGCCCTCTCTTACATATAATGCCCCCAGTAGTGCCCTCCTTACATATAATGCCCCCCAGTAGTGCCCTCCTTACATATAATGCCCCCAGTAGTGCCCTCCTCTACATATAATGCCCCCAGTAGTGCCCTCTTACATATAATGCCCCCAGTAGTGCCCTCTTTACATATAATGCCAACCAGTAGTGCCCTCCTTACATATAATGCCCCCCAGTAGTGCCCTCCTTACATATAATGCCCCCAGTAGTGCCCTCTTTACATATAATGCCAACCAGTAGTGCCCTCTTTACATATAATGTCCCCCAGTAGTGCCCTCCTTACATATAATGCCCCCAGTAGTGCCCTCCTTACATATAATGCCCCCAGTAGTGTGTTCGTTACATATAATGCCCCCAGTAGTGTGTTCGTTACATATAATGCCCCCAGTAGTGGTCCCTTTACATATCGTTCCTCTTAAATGCCTGCTGCCCCGGCTCCCTGCGTTACGGTACAGGTTGTCGCGAACGTTTTTGCAACCTCCTGCGCCGGGTCTCTAGTGGCATGATGATGATGTCATTGCGATGATCCTGCACCTTAGGCCCTAACGACCTTTAGCTTATGAGGCTAATTGGTGGGGCTCAGGAGCCAATAGTTCCCGTTCTTCAACTCTGGAGCTCCCCGTGGACCAGCTGATCTATGGCCTGGTACTGGTCCACGGCCCGGTGGCTGCGTTAAAGTACATCCAGTTTCATGAATAGAATGTGACACAGTGAAGACTGACACACAGGTGGAGCAGTAGGAAGTGTCTCGTTATCCAGGGTCTGGTTGTCCCATGTTTTGTGTCTCAGTCGTCTCCCTCCTCTTCTTCCCCACAGACCCCCCGCTCTCCACCATGTTGTCGGAGTCGTTCCTGCGCACGGCCGTCTACAGGGAGCGGATGAACGCTGAGGAGCAGAAGGATGAAGAGAATTCGCTGGAGAAGACGTCGTCCTGGGCGCGGAGGGCGCGATGTGCGGGGGCCGTGCTGTCCGATCGTAGGGAATGCGGATCTGAGCCACTGTATCAGGGGGAGGCCTCAGGTCCCATCTCACAAGCCCTGCAGATCCCGAGGCGCGAGGTCCTGAACGGCGCCTCGCTGGATCTGTACACCTCGTGGTCCAGCAGGTACGGCAGCATCTACAAGAACTACCCCGACCTGCACATCGCTGGCGACCACATCCTCCAGAAAGTGGACTCCGGGTGCATCCTAGACGGCGACTGCGAGGACGGCCCGGTGCTGCTCTCGGCGGACATTGACAGCAGCAGTCCTCCAACTGAGAACCCTGGGGGGCTCCTAACAGATGGGGGGCCCCCAAGTGTAGAGAGCCAGGTCTTACCCTCTGCCCCCTTCTCCAACTCTGTGCTGAACGGCTTCCTGGAGAAGAAGATGGCGGAGCTGTATAAGCAGTGCTACGAGGAGAAGCTGACCACGGCCGGCACCTCGCCCCTCCCCCACCTCTGGTCCGCTATCCTCATGCACAACGTCCACCTCATCAGCCTGCAGATATCGCAGGAGCGGAACGTCCACCAGTCCACGGCCATGGAGGCCATCCTGCAGAGTCTGCGCTGCGCAACCAGCGGGGGGAGCTCCGAATTCATCACCCCCATCCTGCACATCTCCAGCCCCGATAACAAGACTAAACCGGAGGCACCGCCGAGCAACCTGCCCTTTATTAACAGCAGTCGGGGGCAGAGTAAAAAGTGACGCTGCATCATGTCCCCTGTGCTCTAGTCACATCCAGAGCTGCATCATGTCCCCTGTGCCCTAGTCACATCCAGAGCTGCATCATGTCCGCTGTGCGCTAGTCACATCCAGAGCTGCATCATGTCCCCTGTGCCCTAGTCACATCCAGAGCTGCATCATGTCCGCTGTGCGCTAGTCACATCCAGAGCTGCATCATGTCCCCTGTGCTCTAGTCACATCCAGAGCTGCATCATGTCCGCTGTGCGCTAGTCACATCCAGAGCTGCATCATGTCCGCTGTGCGCTAGTCACATCCAGAGCTGCATCATGTCCGCTGTGCTCTAGTCACATCCAGAGCTGCATCATGTCCCCTGTGCGCTAGTCACATCCAGAGCTGCATCATGTCCGCTGTGCGCTAGTCACATCCAGAGCTGCATCATGTCCGCTGTGCTCTAGTCACATCCAGAGCTGCATCATGTCCGCTGTGCGCTAGTCACATCCAGAGCTGCATCATGTCCCCTGTGCGCTAGTCACATCCAGAGCTGCATCATGTCCCCTGTGCTCTAGTCACATCCAGAGCTGCATCATGTCCGCTGTGCTCTAGTCACATCCAGAGCTGCATCATGTCCCCTGTGCTCTAGTCACATCCAGAGCTGCATCATGTCCCCTGTGCTCTAGTCACATCCAGAGCTGCATCATGTCCGCTGTGCTCTAGTCACATCCAGAGCTGCATCATGTCCGCTGTGCTCTAGTCACATCCAGAGCTGCATCATGTCCGCTGTGCTCTAGTCACATCCAGAGCTGCATCATGACCCCTGTGCTCTAGTCACATCCAGAGCTGCATCATGTCCGCTGTGCTCTAGTCACATCCAGAGCTGCATCATGACCCCTGTGCTCTAGTCACATCCAGAGCTGCATCATGTCCCCTGTGCTCTAGTCACATCCAGAGCTGCATCATGTCCCCTGTGCGCTAGTCACATCCAGAGCTGCATCATGTCCGCTGTGCTCTAGTCACATCCAGAGCTGCATCATGTCCGCTGTGCTCTAGTCACATCCAGAGCTGCATCATGTCCGCTGTGCTCTAGTCACATCCAGAGCTGCATCATGTCCCCTGTGCTCTAGTCACATCCAGAGCTGCATCATGTCCCCTGTGCTCTAGTCACATCCAGAGCTGCATCATGTCCCCTGTGCTCTAGTCACATCCAGATCTGCATCATGTCCGCTGTGCTCTAGTCACATCCAGAGCTGCATCATGTCCCCTGTGCTCTAGTCACATCCAGAGCTGCATCATGTCCGCTGTGCTCTAGTCACATCCAGAGCTGCATCATGTCCCCTGTGCGCTAGTCACATCCAGAGCTGCATCATGTCCCCTGTGCGCTAGTCACATCCAGAGCTGCATCATGTCCCCTGTGCTCTAGTCACATCCAGAGCTGCATCATGTCCCCTGTGCTCTAGTCACATCCACAGACACATATACACAGACACATACACACAGACACATATACACAGACACATATACACTGACACCTACACACAGACATGTACACACAGACACATATACACAGACACGTACACACAGACACGCCCATGTACACACAGACATGTATACACAGACACACACACAGACACGTACACACGACCCATACACACAGACACACCCATGTACACACAGACACATATACACTGACATGTATACGGAGGATATATACACTACTCACAGAACGTTCAGGATATTTGGTTTTCGAGTGAAATTTATGGCAAACGTCTGTAACGCCCCAGAGTTAGCATTTCTGCACCCCGCTACTGTCTTTATTGGTTACATGTCATCTTATGTATTTATCCCAAGTCTTTCACAATGTACATTCCTATTTAGCAACTGTTTATGTTCAGATGTAATGCACCTGGTCCACCAGCAGGTGGCAGCAAGCACGGCAGAGCTACAGTTAGAGAGAATGGGGCCCTTCTTTCCATTCTAACTCTCCCTCTGAGGAGGGGAGGGGACTAGTTAGTTAGAGGTCAGTCTAGCTAAGGCTAGTTTCACACTAGCGGCAGGATGGGTCTGACAGGCTGTTCACCCGACGGATCCATCCTGCCGCTCCGCTAGTGAACGTGTGCTCCCAGACTACCGCTCCGGCCCTATTGACTATAATAGGGACGGGGTGGAGTTCTGGCGGAGGCATGGCAGCGCACAGCAGGAGGCTGCTGGAATAAATGTCGGACGTGTCGTAGTTTTATTCCGGCAGCCTCTCGCCGTGTGTTGCCATGCCTCCGTCGGTACTCCGCCCCGCCCCCATTACAGTCAATAGGGCACGCGTTCACTAGCGGCAGGACGGATCCGACAGGCTGTTCCATCGGGTGAACAGTCTGTCAGATCGGTCCTGCCGCTAGTGTGAAAGTAGCCTCACCCCCTGCTAGGGGAAGGAAGGAAGCAAGCGCTGGGCATGTCGCTGTTGGACGTGTCCATGCCCAGAAAGCCAGCCAGCTTTGCTGGATGTGGAGGCAGCAGCGTGGAGCCTCGTAAGCCAGCAGGAAAAGTTCCCTGGTTTATACTAGAGCCAGACTACAAAGAGAGAAGTTGCAGCATCCTGCAAAAGCAGAGACTCTATTTAAGCCTGTCAGCACAGCAGAGTCAGAGAGCAACAGATGTAGCAGAGAGGAGTTTGCCTGCCAGAGTTAATGCAAAAGCCTGCTGGGAACCAATACAAAGCCTGAAACTGTTGGAGAAATGTTTATTAAAAGTAAAGCTGTTATTGAACTTCATCACAAGGTCTGGACTCAATTTATTTCTCCATCCTCTAATTCAACTACCCTCTATTTGTCTGCTTCGGACGACAACACCTTGGTTCCAGCGTATCCAGGTAGGAGCACCGTGACACGTGCACAAAACATTAAGGGGCATTATAGGCCACCCTATACCACTCGGCCATTCCTACATCTGGGTACCATCTACTATCACTAAAAAAGGGCCCTGCTTGAAGCCTCGCAATGACGAGGTACTGATGATTAATTGTTAGGTGTCGTCTTGGTCTCATGATGTCACATTGTGAACAGCATGATGAGGAGGACTGTTTAATACCAATTCTAATTGAACCAGGAAATTTATTGAGCGATTCATGGATCAAACTCCTGTTGTGAATTTTGCCGTTGAGCTCCTTGTTAGAGAACAGCAAGTCCTGAAACACTGAACAGTTGGACATGTATAACACTAGCTGACCTGTTGCATTTGCTCTTATTTTATTATATGCAAACGAGCCTCTAGGAGCAAAGGGGGCGTTGTTGTTACTCCTAGAGGCTCTGCTCTCTCTGCAACTGCTGAGCCCTCTGCACTATGACTCACAGGACCAGGTGTGATGACATTTCAACTGCCTGGCCCTGTCAAAGTACAGAGGGCATGGCAACTGCACAGAGATCAGAGTCTCTAGGAGTAACAGCAACGCCCCATTGCTCCTAGAGGCTCATTTGCATATATTAAAATAAGAGCAAATGCAACAGGTCAGCTAGTGTTATAGGGACAGATCTGCTGACAGAGGGACAATATGAAGGCAAATACAATAGAAAAGAGGGATGGGGGGAGGTGTTGGGAGCCGCACTGGGGCCAGAATGCTGGACCCAGTAAATTTACTATTTGTAGGCGAAAAAGTAGACAAAAGACTATGCCAGGCATCAGTGCTATAAGTCAGGGGGCTATCAGTCAGGAGCTATCAGTCAGGAGGTGTAAGTCAGAGGATGTCAGTCAGGAGGTAGCAGTCAGGAGCTATCAGTCAGGAGGTATCAGTCAGGAGCTGTGAGTCAGGCACTGTCAGTCAAGGGCTGTCAGGAGGTATCAGTCAGCAGCTGTCAGTCAGGAGCCATTAGTCAGGGGCTATCAGTCAGCAGGTATCAGTTAAGAGCTATCCGTCAGGAGGTATCAGTCAGGAGCTATTAGTCAAGAGCAATCAGTCAGGAGGTATCAGTCAGGGGCGATCAGTCAGGAGGAATCAGTCAGGAGCTGCCAGTCAGGAGGTATGGGTCAAGAGCTATCAGTAAGGAGCTATCAGTCAGGAGCTGTCAGTCAGGAGGTATGGGTCAAGAGCTATCAGTAAGGAGCTATCAGTCAGGAGTTGTCAGTCAGGAGGTATAATTCAGGGGCTATCAGTCAGAGGCTATTACTCAGGAGGTATCAGTCAGGAGCTATTAGTCAAAAGCTATCAGTCAACTGCTGTCAGTCAGGAGGTATCAGTCAGGAGCTATTAGTCAGGGGCTATCAGTCAGGAGGTATCAGTCAGGGGGTGTCAGTCACGAGCTATCAGTCAGGTGGTATCAGTCAGAGGCTATCAGTCAAGAGGTATCTGTCAGCGGCTGTCAGTCAGGAGATATCAGTCAGGGGCTGTCAGTCAGGAGGTATTAGTCAGGAGGTATTAGTCAGGAGCTATTAGTCAGAAGCTATCAGTCAACTGCTGTCAGTCAGGAGGTATCAGTCAGGAGCTATTAGTCAGGGGCTATCAGTCAGGAGGTATCAGTCAGGGGGTGTTAGTCAGAGGCTATCACTCAGGAAGTATCAGTCAGAGGCTATCACTCAGGAGGTATCAGTCAGGAGCTATTAGTCAGAAGCTATCAGTCAACAGTTGTCAGTCAGGAGGTATCAGTCAGGAGCCATTAGTCAGGAGGTATCAGTCAGGAGCCGTCAGTCAGGAGGTATTAGTCAGAGGCTGTCAGTCAGGAAGTATTAGTCAGGGCCTGTCAGTCAGGAGGTATCAGTCAGGAGCTATTTCTGATTTCACATAAATGTCTACAGAACCTGTTCTATTAAACGCTTATACAAGTAGAGTCCCCCGATAGAGTGGAAAGGGTGTCAGCAGTAAGTTTGTGTTGACGTCACTGATTATTTTGCCCTTCCTCTGCTCCATCAGAACAATAACCCCCCAAAAAACGGATCCTGTCTGTGGAGCATCCGCATTCACTCGGTCAGCATTTGGTCAGTAATCCATCAGTATTGCTAAAGCCAAAAAAAAAAACAGGAGTGGATCCGAAACAGAAATGAAAAGTGAATGGAATATTTGCATGTCGTCTGTGTTTTGTAACCACACTTCTGCTTTTGGCTATTAAATCAAGCAAATTCTGATGGGACCATACAGGCTCAATAGCTGCTACACAGACAGGATCCATTGTGCATCTCATTTTCCTTCCTTCTGACAGATCAGAAGAAGGGTCAAAAAAATGATGATGTCAACCAGGCCAAAAAGGCAAAATAGTGGCCCAGTCATGGAGTGGGGAGGGTGGGAGAACAGCTTGAGAAGTCCACCGAGTGGCCCTATGACATAGTGTTGAGGTAGCAGCAGCATGAGGAGACCACAGAGTGGCCCAGTGACATAGTGGGGAGGTGGCAGCAGCATGAGGAAGCCACAGAGTGACCCAGTAACATAGTGTTGAGTTAGAAGCAACATGAGGGGGCCACAGAGTGACAAGGTGACATAGTGTGGAGGTGGCAGGAGCAGAAGCATGAGGAGGCCACAGACTGGCAAGGTGACATAGTGTGGGGGTGGCAGCAACAGCAGCATGAGGAGGCCACAGACTGGCAAAGTGATGGGGGATCTGTGGATGACACACTGTTATGGGGGCACTGTGGATGACACTGTTATGGGGGATCTGTGGATGACACTGTTATGGGGGATCTGTGGAGGACACTGTTATGGGGGATCTGTGGAGGTCACTGTTATGGGGGATCTGTGGATGACACTGTTATGGGGGCACTGTGGATGCACTGTTATGGGGGATCTGTGGGTGACACTGTTATGGGGGATATGTGGATGACACTGTTATGGGGGATCTGTGGATGACACTGTTATGGGGATCTGTGGATGACACTGTTATGGGGGATCTGTGGATGACACTGTTATGGGGGATCTGTGGATGACACTGTTATGGGGGATCTGTGGATGGCACTGCTATGGTGGATCTGTGGATGACACTGTTATGGGGGATCTGTGGATGACACTGTTATGTGGGATCTGTGGATGACACTGTTATGTTGGATCTGTGGATGACACTGTTATGGGGGATCTGTGGATTACACTGCTATGGGGGATCTGTGGAGGACACTGTTATGGGGGATCTGTGGATGACACTGTTATGGGGGATCTGTGGATGACACTGTTATGGGGGCACTGTGGATGTCACTCTTATGGGGGATCTGTGGATGACACTGTTATGGGGGGGATCTGTGGATGTCACTGTTATGGGGGATCTGTGGAGGTCATTGTTATGGGGGATCTGTGGAGGACACTGTTATGGGGGATCTGTGGATGACACTGTTATGGGGGATCTGTGGATGGCACTGCTATGGTGGATCTGTGGATGACACTGTTATGGGGGATCTGTGGATGTCACTGTTATGGTGGATCTGTGGATGCACTGTTATGGGGGATCTGTGGATGTCACTGTTAAGGGGGATCTGTGGATGCACTGTTATGGAGGATCTGTGGATGTCACTGTTATGGGGGATCTGTGGATGACACTGTTATGGGGGATCTGTGGATGTCACTGTTATGGGGGATCTGTGGATGACACTGTTATGGGGGATCTGTGGATGACACTGTTATGGGGTGGTCTGTGGATGACACTGTTATGTGGGATCTGTGGATGACACTGTTATGTGGGATCTGTGGATGACACTGTTATGGGGGATCTGTGGATTACACTGCTATGGGGGATCTGTGGAGGACACTGTTATGGGGGATCTGTGGATGACACTGTTATGGGGGATCTGTGGATGACACTGTTATGGGGGATATGTGGATGACACTGTTATGGGGGATCTGTGGATGACACTGTTATGGGGGATCTGTGGAGGTCACTGTTATGGGGGGTCTGTGGATTACACACTGTTATGGGGGATCTGTGGATGTCACTGTTATGGGGGATCTGTGGATGACACTGTTATGGGGGCACTGTGGATGCACTGTTATGGGGGATCTGTGGATGACACTGTTATGGGGGATCTGTGGATGACACTGTTATGGGGGATCTGTGGATTACACTGCTATGGGGGATCTGTGGATGTCACTGTTATGTGGGATCTGTGGGTGACACTGTTATGGGGGATATGTGGATGACACTGTTATGGGGGCGTCTGTGGATGACACTGTTATGAGGGATCTGTGGATGACACTGTTATGAGGGATCTGTGGAGAGTCACTGTTATAGGGGATCTGTGGATGACACTGTTATGGGGGATCTGTGGATGACACTGTTATGGGAGATCTGTGGATGACACTGTTATAGGGGATCTGTGGATTACACTGCTATGGGGATCTGAGGATGACACTGTTATAGGGGATCTGTGGATGACACTGTTATGGGGGATCTGTGGATGACACTGTTATGGGGCATCTGTGGATGTCACTGTTATGGGAGATCTGTGGATGACACTGTTATAGGGGATCTGTGGATGATCACTGTTATAGGGATCTGTGGATGACACTGTTATGGGGGATCTGTGGATGACACTGTTATGAGGTGGATCTGTGGATGACACTGTTATGTAGGATCTGTGGATGACACTGTTATAGTGGGATCTGTGGATGACACTGTTATGGGAGATCTGTGGATGTACACTGCTATAGGGGATCTGTGGATGACACTGTTATGGGGATCTGTGGATGACACTGTTATGGAGGATCTGTGGATGACACTGTTATGGGGGATCTGTGGATGACACTGTTATGAGAGATCTGTGGATGACACTGTTATAGAGGATCTGTGGATGTCACTGTTATAGGGGGTCTGTGGATTACACACTGTTATGAGGGATCTGTGGATGACACTGTTATGGAGGATCTGTGGATGACACTGTTATAGGGGATCTGTGGATGACACTGTTATGGGGGATCTGTGGATGACACTGTTATGAGGGATCTGTGGATGACACTGTTATGGGGGATCTGTGGATGACACTGCTATGAGGGATCTGTGGATGTCACTGTTATGGGGATCTGTGGATGCACACTGTTATAGGGGATCTGTGGATGACACTGTTATGGGAGATCTGTGGATGACACTGTTATAGAGGATCTGTGGATGACACTGTTATGGAGGATCTGTGGATGACACTGTTATGGGGATCTGTGGATGACACTGTTATGGGGATCTGTGGATGACACTGTTATGGGGATCTGTGGATGACACTGCTATAGGGGATCTGTGGATGACACTGTTATAGGGGATCTGTGGATGACACTGTTATGGTGGATCTGTGGATGACACTGTTATGGGGGATCTGTGGATGACACTGTTATGAGGGATCTGTGGATGACACTGTTATGGGGGATCTGTGGATGTCACTGTTATAGGGGATCTGTGGATGACACTGTTATGAGGGATCTGTGGATGACACTGTTATAGGGGATCTGTGGATGACACTGTTATAGGGGATCTGTGGATGACACTGTTATAGGGGATCTGTGGATGACACTATTATGGGGATCTGTGGATGACACTGTTATGGGGATCTGTGGATGACACTGTTATAGAGGATCTGTGGATGTCACTGTTATAGGGATCTGTGGATGACACTGTTATAGGGGATCTGTGGATGTCACTGTTATGGAGATCTGTGGATGTCACTGTTATGGAGATCTGTGGATGACACTGTTATAGGGGATCTGTGGATGACACTGTTATGGGGATCTGTGGATGACACTGTTATGGGGATCTGTAGATGTACACTGTTATAGGGGATCTGTGGATGACACTGTTATGGGGATCTGTGGATGTCACTGTTATGAGAGATCTGTGGATGACACTGTTATAGGGGATCTGTGGATGACACTGTTATGGGGGATCTGTGGATGTCACTGTTATGGAGCATCTGTGGATGACACTGTTATGGGGGATCTGTGGATGACACTGTTATGGGGGATCTGTGGATGACACTGTTATGGGGGATCTGTGGATGACACTGTTATAGGGGATCTGTGGATGACACTGTTATGGGGATCTGTGGATGACACTGTTATGGGGGATCTGTGGATGACACTGTTATAGGGGATCTGTGGATGACACTGTTATGGAGGATCTGTGGATGACACTGTTATGGAGGATCTGTGGATGACACTGTTATGAGGGATCTGTAGATGACACTGTTATAGGGGATCTGTAGATGACACTGTTATGGAGGATCTGTGGATGACACTGTTATGAGGGATCTGTGGATGACACTGTTATAGAGGATCTGTGGATGACACTGTTATGGAGGATCTGTAGATGACACTGTTATGGAGGATCTGTGGATGACACTGTTATGGAGGATCTGTGGATGACACTGTTATGGGGGATCTGTGGATGACACTGTTATGGGGATCTGTAGATGACACTGTTATAGGGGATCTGTGGATGACACTGTTATGGGGATCTGTGGATGACACTGTTATAGGGGATCTGTGGATGACACTGTTATGGAGGAGGATCTGTGGATGTACACTGTTATAGGGTGATCTGTAGATGACACTGTTATAGGGGATCTGTGGATGACACTGTTATGGGGATCTGTGGATGACACTGTTATGGGGGATCTGTGGATGGCACTGTTATGAGGGATCTGTGGATGACACTGTTATAGGGGATATGTGGATGACACTGTTATGAGGGGATCTGTGGATGACACTGTTATGGGGGATCTGTGGATGGCACTGTTATGAGTGGCATCTGTGGATGTCACTGTTATGAGGGATCTGTGGATGTCACTGTTATGGGGGCATCTGTGGATGTCACTGCTATGGGGGATCTGTGGATGACACTGTTATGGGGGATCTGTGGATGTCACTGTTATGGGGGATCTGTGGATGTCACTGTTATGGGAGATCTGTGGATGACACTGTTATGAGGGATCTGTGGAGGTCACTGTTATAGGGATCTGTGGATGACACTGTTATAGGGGATCTGTGGATGACACTGTTATGGGGGATCTGTGGATGTCACTGTTATGGAGGCACTGTGGATGTCACTGTTATGGGGATCTGTGGATGGCACTGTTATAGGGATCTGTGGAGGTCACTGTTATGGGGGATCTATGGAGGTCACTGTTATAGGGGATCTGTGGATGTCACTGTTATAGAGGATCTGTGGATGTCACTGTTATGGGGGATCTGTGGATGTCACTGTTATGGAGGATCTGTGGATGTCACTGTTATGGGGATCTGTGGATGTCACTGTTATGGGGATCTGTGGAGGTCACTGTTATGGGAGATCTGTGGATGACACTGTTATGAGAGATCTGTGAATGTCACTGTTATGGAGGATCTGTGGATGACACTGTTATGAGGGATCTGTAGATGTCACTGTTATAGGGGATCTGTGGAGGTCACTGTTATGGAGGATCTGTGGATGTCACTGTTATGGGGGATCTGTGGATGTCACTGTTATAGAGGATCTGTGGATGACACTGTTATGGAGGATCTGTGGATGACACTGTTATAGGGGATCTGTGGATGACACTGTTATGAGGGATCTGTGGATGACACTGTTATGGGGATCTGTGGATGTCACTGTTATAGAGGATCTGTGGATGTCACTGTTATAGAGGATCTGTGGATGACACTGTTATAGAGGCACTGTGGATGACACTGTTATAGGGGATCTGTGTATGACACTGTTATGAGGGATCTGTGGATGACACTGTTATAGAGGATCTGTGTATGACACTGTTATGAGGGATCTGTGGATGACACACTGTTATGGGGGATCTGTGGATGACACTGTTATAGGGGATCTGTGGATGATCTGTGGAGGACACTGTTATAGGGGATCTGTGTATGTCACTGTTATGGGGATCTGTGGATGACACTGTTATGGGGGATCTGTGGATGTCACTGTTATGGGGGATCTGTGGATGACACTGTTATGGGGTGGTCTGTGGATGACACTGTTATGGTGGATCTGTGGATGACACTGTTATGGGGGGGATCTGTGGATGGCAGGGGCGGACTGGGCCGGGGGCAGAGGGGCAATTGCCCCCCGGGCCCCTCTTTAGTGTCACCCAGGGCCGGCCTTTGGGGTGTGCATGTACCCTGCTGCAGCCCTGGTGACAAGTGGGGGCGGCCGGCAGCAGGGCACAGGGAGATGAACGCTTCCACTGTGGAAGCGTTCATCTCCATAGTCATCTGTATCGCCGTCCTCAGGACAGCGATACAGATGTCTGTGCTGCGGCAGAGCAGGGAGAGGCGTGTCCTTTCCCTGTTCCTCTGATAGGCTGCCAGCACTAGGCCGACAGCCTATCAGAGGCTGGTGCAGGCGGCGCGATGACGTCATCGCGCTGCCGGAGCGACACAGCGAGGGACACAGGCCGCTGGAGGTAAGTATAAGTGTTTTTGTTTGTGTTTTGTTTTTTGGGGGCTAATGGCACATAAGGTGAGGGGGATTCTACTGGCACATGATAAGGTGGGGAGGGGGATTCTACTGGCACATAAGGGGAACGGCTACTGGCACATGGGGGAGACTACTGGCACATAAGGGAGGACTACTGGCACATAAGGGGGAACGGCTACTGGCACATAAGGGGGGACGGCTACTGGCACATAAGGGGGGACGGCTACTGGCACATAAGGGGGGACGGCTACTGGCACATAAGGGGACGGCTACTGGCACATAAGGGGGACGGCTACTGGCACATGATAAGGTGAGGGGGATTCTACTGGCACATGATAAGGTGGGGAGGGGAGACTACTGGCACATAAGGAGGACTACTGGCACATAAGGGGAACGGCTACTGGCACATGGGGGCTACTGGCACATATGGGGGCTACTGGCACATAAGGGGGACGGCTACTGGCACATAAGGGGACGGCTACTGGCACATAAGGGGCGCTATGAGCGCTGTGAGTGGCCAACATCTATCCTCTCCGCAATGCTCAGCCTCCTGTGACAGATTAGGAGAGCGGAGGTGTGGGGAGAGATAGCTGTCAATGCTCTCCTCCCGCAGCTCCCCGCCAGCCTCTTGTGACAGCGAATCAGGAAGTAGAGGGGGCTCAGTGGGCCTCTGGGTGTTACTTGCCCCCGGGCCAAAAGTTGCCAGTCAGCCCCTGGTGGATGGCACTGTTATGGGGAGGGGAATCTGTGGATGGCACTGTTATGGGGGGGATTTGTGGACGATACTGTTATGGGGGGATCTGTGGATGACACATATATAGCATCTCTACTATATATGTATCATCCACAGATCCCCCCATAACAGTGTCCCCAAATACACCGGGCCCCGCCGCTCACAGCAGTCTTCATATCTAAACTGTAATCCTTAACCTCTTGGTAACTTTAGTTAAAGTAGCGCTATCCCGTGTACTACTACTTACTATCAAGCTCCCGTAGCAGGTAGAGCGGCCGGCAGCGTAACGTCACTCACTCGCGTCATGCGCCTGCTCCTCCCACTTTATTAATGAAGCAGGCAGAGCAGGCGCATGACATGAGTGAGTGACGTTACGCTGCCGGCCGCCTACCTGCTACGGGAGCTTGATAGTAAGCAGTAGTACACGGGATAGCGCTACTTTAACTAAAGTTACCAAGAGGTTAAGGATTACAGTTTAGATATGAAGACTGCTGTGAGCGGCGGCCCTGTGTAAGAGTACAGTGACTGCATTGGGCCGCCACCATTCCAACAGCGATTGACTGCCTCCAGCCTCTCCTCCTCCCGCTGATACATCGCAGGCTGCGTTGTGCAGCATTGCAGCCAGCGATGCATCAGTGTTAGCGATGTAAAAATGGCAGCATTCGCCCCATAAGACGCATTGCAATTTCCCCCCCATTTTAGGGGGGAAAAAGTGCATCTTATGAGGCAAAAATACGGTAGTTAGTTTATATATATAATACAGATAGTTAGTGGGAGATAGTCAGTGTAGGTTAGATAGTGATATAGTGTAGCTGATAGGTTCCAGTGCAGGGTGTTAGGTAGTGTGATAGGTTCTGCAGTCCATACATACATGCTACAGACATAGTGCTGTGATGTCACATTACATTAGATAGTTAGTTATCTTCTATATATAATACAGATAATTAGTGGGAGATAGTCAGTGTAGGTTAGATAGTAATATAGTGTAGCTGATAGGCTCCAGTGCAGGGTGTTAGGTAGTGTGATAGGTTCTGCTGTCCGTATATACATGCTACAGACATAGTGCTGTGATGTCACATTACATTAGATAGTTAGTTATATATATAATACAGATAGTTAGTGGGAGATAGTCAGTGTAGGTTAGATAGTGATATCGTGTAGCTGATAGGTTCCAGTGCAGGGTGTTAGGTAGTGTGATAGGTTCTGCTGTCCATACATACATGCTACAGACATAGCGCTGTGATGTCACATTACATTAGATAGTTAGTTATCTTCTATATATAATACAGATAGTTAGTGGGAGATAGTCAGTGTAGGTTAGATAGTGATATAGTGTAGCTGATAGGCTCCAGTGCAGGGTGTTAGGTAGTGTGATAGGTTCTGCTGTCCATACATACATGCTACAGACATAGCGCTGTGATGTCACATTACATTAGATAGTAAGTTAGCTCATATTTATAATACAGATAGTTAGTGGGAGATAGTCAGTGTAGGTTAGATAGTGATATAGTGTAGCTGATAGGCTCCAGTGCAGGGTGTTAGGTAGTGTGATAGGCTCTGCTGTCCATACATACATGCTACAGACATAGTGCTGTGATGTCACATTACATTAGATAGTTAGTTATCTTATATATATAATACAGATAGTTAGTGGGAGATAGTCAGTGTAGGTTAGATAGTGATATAGTGTAGCTGATAGGCTCCAGTGCAGGGTGTTAGGTAGTGTGATAGGTTCTGCTGTCCATACATACATGCTACAGACATAGTGCTGTGATGTCACATTACATTAGATAGTTAGTTATCTTATATATATAATACAGATAGTTAGTGGGAGATAGTCAGTGTAGGTTAGATAGTGATATAGTGTAGCTGATAGGCTTCCAGTGCAGGGTGTTAGGTAGTGTGATAGGTTCTGCTGTCCATACATACATGCTACAGACATAGTGCTGTGATGTCACATTACATTAGATAGTTAGTTATCTTATATATATAATACAGATAGTTAGTGGGAGATAGTCAGTGTAGGTTAGATAGTGATATAGTGTAGCTGATAGGCTCCAGTGCAGGGTGTTAGGTAGTGTGATAGGTTCTGCTGTCCATACATACAGGCTACAGACATAGTGCTGTGATGTCACATTACATTAGATAGTTAGTTATCTTATATATATATATACAGATAGTTAGTGGGAGATAGTCAGTGTAGGTTAGATAGTGATATAGTGTAGCTGATAGGTTCCAGTGCAGGGTGTTAGGTAGTGTGATAGGTTCTGCTGTCCATACATACATGCTACAGACATAGTGCTGTGATGTCACATTACATTAGATAGTTAGTTATCTTCTATATATAATACAGATAGTTAGTGGGAGATAGTCAGTGTAGGTTAGATAGTGATATAGTGTAGCTGATAGGTTCCAGTGCAGGGTGTTAGGTAGTGTGATAGGTTCTGCTGTCCATACATACATGCTACAGACATAGTGCTGTGATGTCACATTACATTAGATAGTTAGTTATCTTCTATATATAATACAGATAGTTAGTGGGAGATAGTCAGTGTAGGTTAGATAGTGATATAGTGTAGCTGATAGGCTCCAGTGCAGGGTGTTAGGTAGTGTGATAGGTTCTGCTGTCCATACATACATGCTACAGACATAGTGCTGTGATGTCACATTACATTAGATAGTTAGTTATCTTATATATATATACAGATAGTTAGTGGGAGATAGTCAGTGTAGGTTAGATAGTGATATAGTGTAGCTGATAGGTTCCAGTGCAGGGTGTTAGGTAGTGTGATAGGTTCTGCTGTCCATACATACAGGCTACAGACATAGTGCTGTGATGTCACATTACATTAGATAGTTAGTTATCTTCTATATATAATACAGATAGTTAGTGGGAGATAGTCAGTGTAGGTTAGATAGTGATATAGTGTAGCTGATAGGCTCCAGTGCAGGGTGTTAGGTAGTGTGATAGGTTCTGCTGTCCATACATACATGCTACAGACATAGTGCTGTGATGTCACATTACATTAGATAGTTAGTTATCTTCTATATATAATACAGATAGTTAGTGGGAGATAGTCAGTGTAGGTTAGATAGTGATATAGTGTAGCTGATAGGCTCCAGTGCAGGGTGTTAGGTAGTGTGATAGGTTCTGCTGTCCATACATACATGCTACAGACATAGTGCTGTGATGTCACATTACATTAGATAGTTAGTTATCTTCTATATATAATACAGATAGTTAGTGGGAGATAGTCAGTGTAGGTTAGATAGTGATATAGTGTAGCTGATAGGTTCCAGTGCAGGGTGTTAGGTAGTGTGATAGGTTCTGCTGTCCATACATACATGCTACAGACATAGTGCTGTGATGTCACATTACATTAGATAGTTAGTTATCTTATATATATAATACAGATAGTTAGTGGGAGATAGTCAGTGTAGGTTAGATAGTGATACAGTGTAGCTGATAGGTTCCAGTGCAGGGTGTTAGGTAGTGTGATAGGTTCTGCTCTCCATACATACATGCTACAGACATAGTGCTGTGATGTCACATTACATTAGATAGTAAGTTATCTTATATATATAATACAGATAGTTAGTGGGAGATAGTCAGTGTAGGTTAGATAGTGATATAGTGTAGCTGATAGGCTCCAGTGCAGGGTGTTAGGTTGTGTGATAGGTTCTGCTGTCCGTACATACATACTACAGACATAGTGCTGTGATTTCACATTACATTAGATAGTTAGTTATCTTCTATATATAATACAGATAGTTAGTGGGAGATAGTCAGTGTAGGTTAGATAGTGATATAGTGTAGCTGATAGGCTCCAGTGCAGGGTGTTAGGTTGTGTGATAGGTTCTGCTCTCCATACATACATGCTACAGACATAGTGCTGTGATGTCACAAGTTCACAGCAATACTTAGTGCACCAATCACTAATATGTAGTCAGAGCTGCTAAAATGTGAAGTTGCACGTATTGCGCCAAAATATTTGCATCATTAGTGCCGATTTGCACAATCGCAAATATATGGGAGCACTCTATCTTCAAATAAAGCTATTGTAATGTTCTGCCGTGCCAACCATTTTCTCCAGTCTCAGGAAACTTCTAGCAGCTGGTCACTATGTAGCCATAGTGACCCACGCCTGTATTGCGCGCATTACGCAAATATTACACTGCCGATTTTACGCAATCTAGAAAATAATAGTGAATTAGCGAATATATGACGAATATTCTACCAAATATTCGCAAAATATTGCAATTTGAATATTGCACCTGCCGCTTATCACTACTTGGGACAAAGTGGATGACCGCGTCAACCATTCAAGAACCGTTGGTTGCTGGTCACATGACCGACCGCTTGATGTCACCGGAGCTCAGGCCTCTCGCTGCGACTCCTGCTGCCACGGCCCTTACTCTGCTGGCGACCTCTGCCTGCGCCAGAAACATTTAGGCCTCTGCCCCTCCCCTGTGCAGGGCCTGGCACTTCTCTGTCTGACATACTGGCAGATCAAATAAATAAATAAAAAGGAATTAAAACACCCCAAAAAGGCTGTAATTTTCAGCACTTCACCAAACAACGTTATGAGGGATCTGTGGATGACACTGTTATGGGGATCTGTGTATGACACTGTTATGAGGGATCTGTGGATGACACACTGTTATGGGGGATCTGTGGATGACACTGTTATGGGGGATCTGTGGATGATCTGTGGAGGACACTGTTATGGGGGATCTGTGTATGTCACTGTTATGGGGATCTGTGGATGACACTGTTATGGGGATCTGTGGATGTCACTGTTATGGGGATCTGTGGATGACACTGTTATGGGGTGGTCTGTGGATGACACTGTTATGGTGGATCTGTGGATGACACTGTTATGGGGGGGATCTGTGGATGGCAGGGGCGGACTGGGCCGGGGGCAGAGGGGCAATTGCCCCCCGGGCCCCTCTTTAGTGTCACCCAGGGCCGGCCTTTGGGGTGTGCATGTACCCTGCTGCAGCCCTGGTGACAAGTGGGGGCGGCCGGCAGCAGGGCACAGGGAGATGAACGCTTCCACTGTGGAAGCGTTCATCTCCATAGTCATCTGTATCGCCGTCCTCAGGACAGCGATACAGATGTCTGTGCTGCGGCAGAGCAGGGAGAGGCGTGTCCTTTCCCTGTTCCTCTGATAGGCTGCCAGCACTAGGCCGACAGCCTATCAGAGGCTGGTGCAGGCGGCGCGATGACGTCATCGCGCTGCCGGAGCGGTACAGCGAGGGACACAGGCCGCTGGAGGTAAGTATAAGTGTTTTTTGTTTGTGTTTTGTTTTTTTGGGGGCTAATGGCACATAAGGTGAGGGGGATTCTACTGGCACATGATAAGGTGGGGAGGGGGGATTCTACTGGCACATAAGGGGGAACGGCTACTGGCACATGGGGGAGACTACTGGCACATAAGGGGGGACGGCTACTGGCACATAAGGGGGGACGGCTACTGGCACATAAGGGGGACGGCTACTGGCACATAAGGGGGACGGCTACTGGCACATAAGGGGGGACGGCTACTGGCACATGATAAGGTGAGGGGGGGGGATTCTACTGGCACATGATAAGGTGGGGAGGGGGAGACTACTGGCACATAAGGGAGGACTACTGGCACATAAGGGGGAACGGCTACTGGCACATGGGGGGGCTACTGGCACATATGGGGGGGGCTACTGGCACATAAGGGGGGACGGCTACTGGCACATAAGGGGGGACGGCTACTGGCACATAAGGGGGGGGGCGCTATGAGCGCTGTGAGTGGCCAACATCTATCCTCTCCGCAATGCTCAGCCTCCTGTGACAGATTAGGAGAGCGGAGGTGTGGGGGAGAGATAGCTGTCAATGCTCTCCTCCCGCAGCTCCCCGCCAGCCTCTTGTGACAGCGAATCAGGAAGTAGAGGGGGCTCAGTGGGCCTCTGGGTGTTACTTGCCCCCGGGCCAAAAGTTGCCAGTCAGCCCCTGGTGGATGGCACTGTTATGGGGAGGGGAATCTGTGGATGGCACTGTTATGGGGGGGATTTGTGGACGATACTGTTATGGGGGGATCTGTGGATGACACATATATAGCATCTCTACTATATATGTATCATCCACAGATCCCCCCATAACAGTGTCCCCAAATACACCGGGCCCCGCCGCTCACAGCAGTCTTCATATCTAAACTGTAATCCTTAACCTCTTGGTAACTTTAGTTAAAGTAGCGCTATCCGCGTACTACTACTTGCTATCAAGCTCCGTAGCAGGTAGGCGGCCGGCAGCGTAACGTCACTCACTCGCGTCATGCGCCTGCTCCTCCCACTTTATTAATGAAGCAGGCAGAGCAGGTGCATGACATGAGTGAGTGACGTTACGCTGCCGGCCGCTCTACCTGCTACGGGAGCTTGATAGTAAGCAGTAGTACACGGGATAGCGCTACTTTAACTAAAGTTACCAAGAGGTTAAGGATTACAGTTTAGATATGAAGACTGCTGTGAGCGGCGGGGCCCGGTGTAAGAGTACAGTGACTGCATTGGGCCCCGCCACCATTCCAACAGCGATTGACTGCCTCCAGCCTCTCCTCCCTCCCCGCTGATACATCGCAGGCTGCGTTGTGCAGCATTGCAGCCGGCGATGCATCAGTGTTAGCGATGTAAAAATGGCAGCATTCGCCCCATAAGACGCATTGCAATTTCCCCCCCATTTTAGGGGAAAAAGTGCATCTTATGAGGCAAAAATACGGTAGTTAGTTTATATATATAATACAGATAGTTAGTGGGAGATAGTCAGTGTAGGTTAGATAGTGATATAGTGTAGCTGATAGGTTCCAGTGCAGGGTGTTAGGTAGTGTGATAGGTTCTGCAGTCCATACATACATGCTACAGACATAGTGCTGTGATGTCACATTACATTAGATAGTTAGTTATCTTCTATATATAATACAGATAGTTAGTGGGAGATAGTCAGTGCAGGTTAGATAGTGATATAGTGTAGCTGATAGGCTCCAGTGCAGGGTGTTAGGTAGTGTGATAGGTTCTGCTGTCCATACATACATGCTACAGACATAGTGCTGTGATGTCACATTACATTAGATAGTTAGTTATCTTATATATATAATACAGATAGTTAGTGGGAGATAGTCAGTGTAGGTTAGATAGTGATATAGTGTAGCTGATAGGTTCCAGTGCAGGGTGTTAGGTAGTGTGATAGGTTCTGCTGTCCATACATACATGCTACAGACATAGTGCTGTGATGTCACATTACATTAGATAGTTAGTTATCTTATATATATAATACAGATAGTTAGTGGGAGATAGTCAGTGTAGGTTAGATAGTGATATAGTGTAGCTGATAGGTTCCAGTGCAGGGTGTTAGGTAGTGTGATAGGTTCTGCTGTCCATACATACATGCTACAGACATAGTGCTGTGATGTCACATTACATTAGATAGTTAGTTATCTTCTATATATAATACAGATAGTTAGTGGGAGATAGTCAGTGTAGGTTAGATAGTGATATAGTGTAGCTGATAGGTTCCAGTGCAGGGTGTTAGGTAGTGTGATAGGTTCTGCTGTCCATACATACATGCTACAGACATAGCGCTGTGATGTCACATTACATTAGATAGTTAGTTATCTTATATATATAATACAGATAGTTAGTGGGAGATAGTCAGTGTAGGTTAGATAGTGATATAGTGTAGCTGATAGGCTCCAGTGCAGGGTGTTAGGTAGTGTGATAGGTTCTGCTGTCCATACATACATGCTACAGACATAGTGCTGTGATGTCACATTACATTAGATAGTTAGTTATCTTCTATATATAATACAGATAGTTAGTGGGAGATAGTCAGTGTAGGTTAGATAGTGATATAGTGTAGCTGATAGGCTCCAGTGCAGGGTGTTAGGTAGTGTGATAGGTTCTGCTGTCCATACATACAGGCTACAGACATAGTGCTGTGATGTCACATTACATTAGATAGTTAGTTATCTTATATATATAATACAGATAGTTAGTGGGAGATAGTCAGTGTAGGTTAGATAGTGATATAGTGTAGCTGATAGGCTCCAGTGCAGGGTGTTAGGTAGTGTGATAGGTTCTGCTGTCCATACATACAGGCTACAGACATAGTGCTGTGATGTCACATTACATTAGATAGTTAGTTATCTTATATATATAATACAGATAGTTAGTGGGAGATAGTCAGTGTAGGTTAGATAGTGATATAGTGTAGCTGATAGGCTCCAGTGCAGGGTGTTAGGTAGTGTGATAGGTTCTGCTGTCCATACATACAGGCTACAGACATAGTGCTGTGATGTCACATTACATTAGATAGTTAGTTATCTTATATATATATAATACAGATAGTTAGTGGGAGATAGTCAGTGTAGGTTAGATAGTGATATAGTGTAGCTGATAGGTTCCAGTGCAGGGTGTTAGGTAGTGTGATAGGTTCTGCTGTCCATACATACATGCTACAGACATAGTGCTGTGATGTCACATTACATTAGATAGTTAGTTATCTTATATATATAATACAGATAGTTAGTGGGAGATAGTCAGTGTAGGTTAGATAGTGATATAGTGTAGCTGATAGGTTCCAGTGCAGGGTGTTAGGTAGTGTGATAGGTTCTGCTGTCCATACATACATGCTACAGACATAGTGCTGTGATGTCACATTACATTAGATAGTTAGTTATCTTATATATATAATACAGATAGTTAGTGGGAGATAGTCAGTGTAGGTTAGATAGTGATATAGTGTAGCTGATAGGTTCCAGTGCAGGGTGTTAGGTAGTGTGATAGGTTCTGCTGTCCATACATACATGCTACAGACATAGTGCTGTGATGTCACATTACATTAGATAGTTAGTTATCTTATATATATAATACAGATAGTTAGTGGGAGATAGTCAGTGTAGGTTAGATAGTGATATAGTGTAGCTGATAGGTTCCAGTGCAGGGTGTTAGGTAGTGTGATAGGTTCTGCTGTCCATACATACATGCTACAGACATAGTGCTGTGATGTCACATTACATTAGATAGTTAGTTATCTTCTATATATAATACAGATAGTTAGTGGGAGATAGTCAGTGTAGGTTAGATAGTGATATAGTGTAGCTGATAGGCTCCAGTGCAGGGTGTTAGGTAGTGTGATAGGTTCTGCTGTCCATACATACATGCTACAGACATAGTGCTGTGATGTCACATTACATTAGATAGTTAGTTATCTTCTATATATAATACAGATAGTTAGTGGGAGATAGTCAGTGTAGGTTAGATAGTGATATAGTGTAGCTGATAGGTTCCAGTGCAGGGTGTTAGGTAGTGTGATAGGTTCTGCTGTCCATACATACATGCTACAGACATAGTGCTGTGATGTCACATTACATTAGATAGTTAGTTATCTTCTATATATAATACAGATAGTCAGTGGGAGATAGTCAGTGTGGGTTAGATAGTGATACAGTGTAGCTGATAGGTTCCAGTGCAGGGTGTTAGGTAGTGTGATAGGTTCTGCTGTCCATACATACATGCTACAGACATAGTGCTGTGATTTCACATTACATTAGATAGTTAGTTATCTTCTATATATAATACAGATAGTCAGTGGGAGATAGTCAGTGTAGGTTAGATAGTGATATAGTGTAGCTGATAGGCTCCAGTGCAGGGTGTTAGGTAGTGTGATAGGCTCTGCTGTCCATACATACATGCTACAGACATAGCGCTGTGATGTCACATTACATTAGATAGTTAGTTATATATATAATACAGATAGTTAGTGGGAGATAGTCAGTATAGGTTAGATAGTGATATAGTGTAACTGATAGGTTCTGCTGTCCATATATACAGGCTACAGACATAGTGCTGTGATGTCACATTACATTAGATAGTTAGTTATCTTCTATATATAATACAGATAGTTAGTGGGAGATAGTCAGTGTAGGTTAGATAGTGATATAGTGTAGCTGATAGGCTCCAGTGCAGGGTGTTAGGTAGTGTGATAGGCTCTGCTGTCC
This sequence comes from Bufotes viridis, assembly GCA_033119425.1. Lineage (NCBI taxonomy): Eukaryota > Metazoa > Chordata > Amphibia > Anura > Bufonidae > Bufotes > Bufotes viridis. The sequence goes on from CM065597.1 coordinate 2,631,801, forward strand.
ATACATACATGCTACAGACATAGCGCTGTGATGTCACATTACATTAGATAGTTAGTTATCTTCTATATATAATACAGATAGTTAGTGGGAGATAGTCAGTGTAGGTTAGATAGTGATATAGTGTAGCTGATAGGTTCCAGTGCAGGGTGTTAGGTAGTGTGATAGGTTCTGCTGTCCATATATACAGGCTACAGACATAGTGCTGTGATGTCACATTACATTAGATAGTTAGTTATCTTCTATATATAATACAGATAGTTAGTGGAGATAGTCAGTGTAGGTTAGATAGTGATATAGTGTAGCTGATAGGTTCCAGTGCAGGGTGTTAGGTAGTGTGATAGGTTCTGCTGTCCATACATACATGCTACAGACATAGTGCTGTGATGTTACATTACATTAGATAGTTAGTTATCTTATATATATATTACAGATAGTTAGTGGGAGATAGTCAGTGTAGGTTAGATAGTGATATAGTGTAGCTGATAGGTTCCAGTGCAGGGTGTTAGGTAGTGTGATAGCTTCTGCTGTCCGTACATACATGCTACAGACATAGTGCTGTGATGTCACAAGTTCACAGCAATACTTAGTGCACCAATCACTAATATGTAGTCAGAGCTGCTAAAATGTGAAGTTGCACGTATTGCGCCAAAATATTTGCATCATTAGTGCCGATTTGCACAATCGCAAATATATGGGAGCACTCTATCTTCAAATAAAGCTATTGTAATGTTCTGCCGTGCCAACCATTTTCTCCAGTCTCAGGAAACTTCTAGCAGCTGGTCACTATGTAGCCATAGTGACCCACGCCTGTATTGCGCGCGCATTACGCAAATATTACACTGCCGATTTTCGCAATCTAGAAAATAATAGTGAATTAGCGAATATATGACGAATATTCTACCAAATATTCGCAAAATATTGCGAATTGGAATATTGCACCTGCCGCTTATCACTACTTGGGACAAAGTGGATGACCGCGTCAACCATTCAAGAACCGTTGGTTGCTGGTCAAGACACGACCGCTTGATGTCACCGGGAGCTCAGGCCTCTCGCTGCGACTCCTGCTGCCACGCCCCTTACTCTGCTGCGACCTCTGCCTGCGCCAGAAACATTTAGGCCTCTGCCCCTCCCCTGTGCAGGGCCTGGCACTTCTCTGTCTGACATACTGGCAGATCAAATAAATAAATAAAAAAGGAATTAAAACACCCCAAAAAAGGCTGTAATTTTCGCACTTCACCAAACAACAGCAAATGAGCCCTTTTTTCCCGCTAATACACACAAAAAATGCTTTAGCGCATATAACTGCACCGCACAGGGGCAAATAAGATGTAGACATATTTCCTTGTAATAACCCCAGTTAATGGCGGTATCACACAGCACTTGCACCCCAATAACAAGAACAGTTTGCTGGAATTACAGAGATATATAATAGGAACTTGGATCCCCAGTCAGGCCAGCAAGGTGTAATAGGATTGTTCCTATTACCCAGGCTGTAACCTCCTACTGAACCCTGTTCTACAGAAATGCTGTGGAATAATTCCTCCCTATCCTTTCCCTACACTTCTAACGATTTTTCCATGAACTTCTATTCAGCAAAATAAAAGTTGTAAAGTCTTTCCTAGCACTGTCCCTAGCGCCTACTGACATCTCTCCCTGCACTAAGTACACTGGAAAATGGCAGAATCCAAGATGGCTGAGGCTATTTATAGGGCTGTGACATCGCAGGGCTGGCTTCTGATTGGCTGCATGCATGGCATTATGGGTGATCCCTCATTCCCAGAGTTCTTTGCTCTATGTCCTACCATGTGCAGCTGCCATTTTAGGAAAAAATGTGATTTGTTACCACGAAGCGTGAGGAAATTCGGATTCGGTGCAAATCTAATTTTTCCTGAAATTTGGATCAAATTCCACTTCGTTAACTTCGATTCGCTCATCTCTAGTCAGAAGCTATCAGTCAGTGACGGTCAGTCAGGAGGTATAAGTCAGGGGCTATCACTCAGAAGCTATCAGTCAGGAGGTATAAGTCAGGGGCTATCACTCAGAAGCTATCAGTCAGGGGCTGTCAGTCAGGGGCTATCAGTCTGGAGCTTTCAGTCAGGAGCTATCAGTCAGGGGCTATCAGTCAGGGGCTATCAGTCTGGAGCTATCAGTCAGGGGCTGTCAGTCAGGAGCTATCAGTCAGGGGCTATCAGTCAGGGGCTATCAGTCCGGAGCTATCAGTCGGAGACTGTCAGTCAGGAGGTGTAAATCAGGGGATGTCAGTCAGGAGGTGTAATTCAGGGGCTGTCAGTCAGGAGGTCTAAGCCAGGAGCTATCAGTCAGGCGCTATTAGTCAGGAGGTATCAGTCAGGAGCTGTGAGTCAGGGGCTGTCAGTCAGGCGGTATAAGTCAGGGGCTATCACTCAGAAGCTATCAGTCAGGGGCTGTCAGTCAGGGGCTATCAGTCTGGAGCTTTCAGTCAGGAGCTATCAGTCAGGGGCTATTAGTCAAAAGCTATCAGTCAGGAGCTATCAGTCAGGATCTATCAGTCAGGGGCTATCAGTCTGGAGCTATCAGTCAGGGGCTGTCAGTCAGGAGCTATCAGTCAGGGGCTATAAGTCTGGAGCTATCAGTCAGGGGCTATCAGTCCGGAGCTATCAGTCGGCGACTGTCAGTCAGGAGGTGTAAATCAGGGGATATCAGTCAGGAGGTGTAATTCAGGGGCTGTCAGTCATGAGGTCTAATCCAGGAGCTATCAGTCAGGCGCTATTAGTCAGGAGGTATCAGTCAGGAGCTGTGAGTCAGGGGCTGTCAGTCAGGAGGTATCAGTCAGCGGCTGTCAGTCAGGAGGCATCAGTCAGCGGCTGTCAGTCAGGAGGTATTAGTCAGGGGGCTGTCAGTCAGGAGGCATCAGTTGGGGCTGTGGCAAAAATAACCTTGCCACTGGGTTTTGGAGAGGCCTGAGGGCTAGCCTCCTTCCTACAGACTATGGACCCAGAACTATGAAGACCCCTCCACCCCGGTCATTATTCTACAAATGAAAAAATGTGTGTTTTCTGCCTGTGAGTTATCAACGTTATCCCATTGTGTTGATTAATTGTATCACAGGTGGGTGTTTTCTGCCTGTAACTGCATGTGATTGGCTTCATAGATAGACTCCTTCAACCTGTAGTAAGAAATAAAAAATCATACATCAAAGACACGACACAAATTATAAAAATTATTGAAGATTTAAAATTTGAACCAGAGTGGACCCCAGGTACCTTAGATGTACACTCACTGTACACGATAACTGAGCACGACCAGGGAATCACTGCCATGAAGAAACAGCTAGATAAAAGTAATCTTTATCAAATATCTAGCCAAGGCAGTCAATTATATTTTAACACATAATTATTTCTGTTTTGAATCTTAATTTTTCCTCCAGACCAGAGGCACAGCCATGGGCACCAGGTTCGCCCCCAGTTATGCAAATCTCTTAATGTCTGAATGGGAGGGTTGTCATGTCACTTCTGGACTGGGGACGGACCTGGTGCTGTGGTGTCGGTACATTGATGACATTATCTTCATCTGGAGAGGGAGTGATGCGGCCCTCAGACTTCTTATGAGAAATTAATAACAATTTCATAAATCTATATTTTTCCTCCAATATAAGTAAGATTCAAATCGAATTTTTAGATATAAAGATAAAGGTAGTTGAGGACAGGCTGCTCTGCTGTACCTATCCGAAACCTACAGCAAGGAACAGCTATATTCTATTTTCAAGCTGTCACTTGCCCAGATGGCTCACATACCGGCAGGTCAGTTCAGACGCCTAAAAGGGAACTGCACAGATGGTAAACAGGAAGCGGAAATAATGACAAAACAGTTTATTGTGAACGATTACCCCACAACAGAGATAGAAAAATCTAAAATCAGAAACTTAGACAGAGATTCTTTCTTTAACAAAGACAATATTAAAACCAATACAGATGAAGATAACGATATCCCTATCATCTCACCTTTTAATTCACAGTATAAAATAGTATCGAAGGGATCGTAGAGAAACATTGGCACTTTATTTGGAAAGACAAGCTGCTATACCCATTCATTTCCACTCACCCACATATAGTAAACACAAAAGCCCCAAACCGTCTGTGAAATCATACAAAAAACAGGACAGGACGATAAGTGGCTGGTTCTAACCTAAAGGGGTTCTCCAGATGTTATAACTGTAAAATAACCTCCTTTCAGAAGAAGACTGATACCGGCCTCCACTCAACAACTAATTCGTACACACATGAAAGCAAGGATTTCTTGACTTGCAACAGTACTAATGTAACCTATATTATACAATGTCCTTGTAAAAAACAAGATGTGGGAAGAACCAAAGGACATTAAAGAAAAGAATATCAGAACACGTCAATAATATCAGGATTGGTTATGAAAAACATTCAGTCTCCAAACATTCCAAAACACATCACAACCAAGATCCGAAGGGAGGAACTTTCACAGCAATGGAGAAAGTTGCAGAAGACTGGAGGGGAGGAAATCATTATGCGAATGTCTCGCGTGGAGTCTAAATACATCTTTGAGGTCAATAGACTTCTACCTGAAGGTCTAAACGCTCAACTTGAACTATTTGGTTTCCTGTAGTCCTCGGGGTGGGTGCCTCAAGGCCAACAGCGGATTGGAGTCAGGCTGTTTTCCAGCACCCCGACCCCCCCTCGGAGTGAGGACCCATCCCCAACTTCATCCTTTCAAATTACCCCTGATGTTATGCAATCTATATGTTTAAGTGTGGCAGATAGAATCTAGTAATTGAACGTGGGGCTTCATGATGTGGGGATTCACACCATCGCAAGTTGGATTCATCCCATTAATCTATGTTCTTTTTACTCCTATTTTATGTATATTATGCATTATATACTTTGCATTACACATCTGTTCGCACTATGGGTAAAAAGCCCACTCTTTGGACTCGTATAAGTGATCCTTGTGGAATATTGATTATTGTTCATGTAGCCTCATATGTGATCTACATAAGATTATTTTTCGGACAAAGGTGAAAACAAAAGACAGAAATAAATAAAGAAAAAATAAAACGCAATATCACCGCATCTTACTACATTGCCTATAAATCTGTGCAATGCATAAATACTATCCTGGACCAATATGCACGGTGGACCCATCTTGGGAGAATACTGGTCCGCTCATTGATTATGTTGAGTATCCTGGACATTTGAGTACATACTTGTTTTTTGCGCTGCATCTACACTGGGGAAGGCTATACGCTGTAGACTCCCCTGGCTATAATCCCTGAGCTCTTTAAGAGCTTGTTCCTGCATTGCTTTCTGAAGGAAGAGAGGTTCACCCACTGGAACCTGGAAGACTTGTCGTAGGTCCAGGGTGGGTAGAAGACGGCGAGATCCCAACCAAGCTACGGTGGTCCGTGGGGTCGGAAGTGCTTAGGGTGTCTAGCGGAGTGCTGGGAGCCCTCGGGAAGCACTAGGAGCATCCATGAATGGAGGTACCCAGTTGGGTGCCAGGAGATCCGTCACAGTGGTGGCAGCAGTGGAATGGCGTCCTAGTGCGAGGTGAACTAGCTCGGAGACACCGTTCGTGGATTTACAAAATTGAGGGCAACGCTTGTCCCCGTACAGCTCCCCTGGCTACAGCAGAGTGAAACCAGTTTGTACCCAAACAGCGTCCTTAGACGAGGGGTACCTGATCGATGGGGATACAGTCCGGAAAGGCGTCTGGTATGAGGCCCTAGAGGGTGTACAGCGAGAGACTCCCCAGCGAGGACCAGAGATGGCAAACGCGACTGGCCCTGCGAATGCCCCTCCTGGGGGAGCAGCCCCTGGAGGAGTGGGTGAAGGAGCTTGATCTCCGGGTGCCTCAGGAGCTGTAGCTGGAGAATGCCTACCAGGCGCCCTGGTGGTGTCCCGCTCGGCATACACCCTGGACAGCGGAGCACGACAACCCGGAGCGGTATGATTACGATGGCCTTGGCCTGTTGTGGGAGGCTTTCACAGAACCAGAGTTCGGGAGCACTACAGAGACCCAATTTTATCACACCTACGACTTCAGGGAGGGTATGCAAGATTGGGCTGACCCCCAACGAGGTGAGATCAGACCTGGAATATCTAGTGACACTGGAGTGGGGGCTGGAGCAGGATTACCGACATCTGCTCCACGTAATTGAGAAGACCCTGCAGGAGAGTTGGGTGGCGGTCCCAGAATTAAAGCCCTGCGGCGGGGAAGACCCGGCTGAGGTACCCCCTACATCACTACCAGCTACAGAGGTAGGGGACCTGATAGATGGGTTCTAGGGGGAACTCCATATGGCAGGTGGAGATGGGACCGAGGTCTCTCCTCCGGCCCTACACAGCAGATCCGCAACCAGGTCCTGGGGGTAGGATTCCCTGACCACATCCCAGCGGAAGAGCTGGCATCTGGGCAGAGTGCAGTCGGCCTCTGCCCTCCCCTATCCTCTTGTCCAGAGCCTGACTCCCAACAGGCTACCCCAGCAGAAGCGCTGGCATCCGGGCAGACCGCTGCTGGCCCCTGCCCTATCTGTCCCTTTGTTAGAAGGCAGGACTGCACTCCAGTTTACCCAGCTGAAGTGCTGGCACCAGGGAAGAGTACCGCTGATCTCTGCCCACAAAGCAACCTCCGCTCCAAGCCAGAGAGCAACACAGATGTAGTGTACGGGAGCTGTAATGCCCGTCACTACAGAAGGGTCACTGGTGTGCTGTCGTTTCCCCTTTATTTATGGGGAGGTTGGTATAAATAATCTTCAGATGTAATGTAATGCTATGCACTTCCCTGTTACTGTGAGTATTGCATGTACAGGCCTGCTAGGGATTTCATTCCAGCTCTAGTCACTAGAGGGAGCTAGGGAGCCCTAGGTTATATAAGGCCCAGTCAGGGAAGGCACAGGCAGTCTAAGCTCAGGCCCTGAGCCTGTAGCAGTTGAAGCCCAGGCCCTGAGCCTGTAGCAGTTGAAGCCCAGGCCCTGAGCCTGCAAGGTTAAGCCCAGGCTTTGAGCCTGTAGGAGTCTAAGCTCAGGCCCTGAGCCTGTAGGAGTCTAAGCTCAGGCCCTGAGCCTGTAGCAGTTGAAGCCCAGGCCTTGAGCCTGTGAAGGTGTTCAGAGTTCAGGCCCTGCGCCTGTGAAGGTGTTCAGAGTTCAGGCCCTGCGCCTGTTGAAGTCAGCCCAGGCCCTATAGCCTGAGAGGGTCCAGCCTAGGAAGATTCATTCCCTGGGAGGAGCAGTCCAGACCCTAGGACTAGTGGAGAAGTGTTGCCTCCTTAGTCGAGCTGCAAACAGGAGAAGGATTCCTGCAGGAGCATTTCTGGTCACCGGCCTGAGGAGCTGAGGGAAGGCAGAGCAGTGACCAAGACAGCAAGAGGTACTATAAGTCCCAGAGGAGGTACTTAATCTAATCCCAAGGATATAAGCCGAGAGAGGGCATTCGGGCCTTGGAAGATAGTGTCTACATTTCCAGGATCAGACAGGTAGAGAGTGCAAGCCGCCTGTACTGCAAGAGTCCTGTGTGTTAACCCTCTGTATTTACCTTGCTACATATCGCCTGCCACTGAATGTATTGTAACTTGAGGCTTAATGTAAACCAACCATCTTCTAAGGAACTGCGCTTCCATCTGTGTCCATGTATGATGACCATCAAAGAGTTTAGTAAAGTTCAAGTTCCGTTTTATTACAACGTGGTCCCTCAGTTATTCCTACTATCAGCAAACGGTGTGCCACCGTTAATTGGCACTGGCGTCACAAACTCTATCTACAACTACCTGCCAGAGAGTCAGCCTGTCTCAGGTTAGTGGTCACCATTGCACTACCACACCCAAGAACACTATTAACTCTAACTTGAGTACGCTACACCTCTCTTTTGGCGTCACGAACAGGATACGCACGCTTATTAGTGCAAGAAGCGTGAACTTTGTGCCTTATACAGTTTGCCCTGTGACCAAAGTGACAAATTGCCTGTTTATTGAAAGTGGACTTTGTGGACTTAAAACGTACAGAAAAGTGTGCTTAAAACCTCATAAAAACGCTGTGCAGTGTTGCACTATTTAGAGGAAGAAAATCGCCGCATCAGGGTGCATTTTTGTGGACTTTTATGCTGTTTTACTACCGCGGCTTGCTGTCAGTGAATAGCCGCATCATGGCGCCCAAGATGACCGCCGGCGCTATTGGACTTCTTCCTGCGCCATCACTATCCTCAGTGGCGCGAATATTTGCGCCAAAACCCTCCAGGAGGGAGGAGAAAACCGCCCTGGGATGCCGCCCCTGGATGTGGATTACAGTGTGAGCACCGCCTACCCTATTGCGAAGAACCTAGGGGGCGGGCCTGATGATGGGCAAGGAAACCCGAGTCCAGGGAGTGGCCAGAGAACTGTTCCCGGAGAGCACAAGTGTTGGAGTCGGCTAGACCAAAGATGGCGAGATTTGCAGAGAAGGCGCCGGGCCTGGAGCCCATATCCGAGGCTGAAGAGATGCCAGCCTATAGTCCGGAGCGAGAGAGAGCGCCCGCTCCCGATTTGAGTGGCCCCGACACTGGGTGTGAAGTCGGACGAAGGATCCGACAGGCCTCCAGCACTATGGACTAAATTAATGGCGGAGGTACGTGCGGCCGCAGTAAAAAAGACTGTCAAGCAGAAAATTTACTTCGAGGAACTAGCTAAGACAGTGCTAGACAAGCACGCCCATACGCAACCCCGCCTGGAACGGCGGACGGGCGTGGTGCTTACCTTTGACAAGAACCGTGGCTTCGGGTTCATCAGAGATTATGTCACCGGTCGGGACCTGTATGTTAACCGGAGGTCAGTGAAGAGGAGCTACCTGCCGGAGTACCTCCACAACCTGCGCGACGGGGAAGAGATTGAGTTTACCCCCGCAGAGGGCCTGCGAGGCCCATATGCTACCGCGGTGACCCGTCCAGGACCAGTACCCGAAAACTGGGAGGAGGCAGAAGAACAACCAGAGACCGAAGACCCGCCGGGGCCGATCCGGAACACCTATCAAGAGAAGGGCTCCTTCTTAGGCCCGAATATCTTCTGGCAGCCGACCGTCTTGGACAAGCCTGTAAGTCCATATCCTTCTCCAGAGTTGCCACGCAGGGAGAAAACGGCGGCAGATTGGGCGCGGATGGCCCAGTTTGGTGAGGCCCTAGATAGTCTGCGGGGGAACCGTAAAGAGGAGACGCCTCCTGAACCTGCTGCAAGGGTACCGGAGTCCAGCAGTGAGATCGCCGCCGTGGAAGAGCGGAGCAGCAGATTGCAAGCATACCTGGATGGCCTGCGTTCAGTGGCAAGTTCCAGGACCGCATCGCAGCAGCCCAGCAGGGGTGAGTCAACTGTGCCCCCTGTGCATCCTGTGCATCCTGAACCTGTAACTGTCAGGACTCGAACCCGTGGCCAGTCATGTCCCAGACGGTAGCTCTACCCACTAGGCTACCGTCTCTCCTTGGACTATTCTCTAGCTAACTTCTAACTTCTAACTTCTACTACCTCTCTTGTCCTTGCCTTGTCCTGCTGATTATCCCAATCTCTTGCACCTGCTACTTTCCTATAAAACCCAGCCCTTGAACCCAGCCCTTTGCTGGTTATTGTGCCTCCAAGCCTGTAGCAAGCGTCCTCTCTGCTCCTCCACGACTACTGCTGTTACCTTTGTTGCCGACCCGGACCGTTTGACCTCGCTGAACTGCCGCCTGCATTGACCCTTTGCCTTCCACCGACTACGCCTCTGTCTACTCCTGCTGTTACCTCGCTGCCATCTCTACTGCCGACCCGGACTGATCGACCACGCTACCTGCCTCCTGCTTCTGTGGGTCTTTGCCACTGGACTCCAACCACCAGCCGGCTGTCCTCTGACTCAAGGTGAGCCAAGGACCGTTACAGTAACCCAAGGTTCTATCATCAATAATGAGCAACCCAAAATAAAAGGAAAGCAGATAAGCTCACATATGCCAGGAGCCGAGTCCGCCTTGACGGGAGCATTATGTCCCGGCCAGTGGAAGTGTCTGCCCCAGCGCCGGCCAGTGTCCCGATACCTGCAGCTCCTGAGAATCCTCAGCCCAGAGGGCCAGTGAGATGGATAGGCCCAGTCCCAGTGATGATTCCGGCCCATTCTGTCTGGTGGGCACAACCTTCAAGTCTCCCTGTTACATGGCCCAGGCTGCGGGCAGAACCGGGCTGCACTACATCTGATGAGCAAGGCTCTTATGACACGCACCTGTGAGCAGGCCTGCTAGGCCATGTTTGTATAACCTCACAGAGACATGTCCTTTGTTGCAGGAGCTGTCCCTTTAAGTTTGCCAGGCTGGTGGAGCTTGCTGCCAGTTCTCCACGGCCCGTGGCATTTTTGTGAAGATAAGTCGCCACTGTGAACCACTGCTCCCAGCCTGCCCTGTTTGGTTTCCGGGACACCCTGCCTGCTTTGAAAAAACAATCACAATCCAAGTTGTGCTTTTATTTGCACCTTTTTCCCCTTTTAACCCCCATTTCAGGTTGAAAGGGAATTTTATGTCAGCACTTTTAGGGTGCGCAGGACTTGCCAGGATAACATGGCCCTGGTATTGTCAGAGTCCTGTGATGTCAATAGTATGTGTATTGCTGACCGTATTTATTGCAGGTTTTATATTCAAGTCTATGTGCCCAGAGATGGACTCCCCATGTGCGAGCCTCTGAGATCTTTATTTCCATGGACTCCCTGAGTGTGAGCCAAAATTTATAATATTTTATTATGGACTTATAATATGTCATGGACTATCCTGGTATTCCCTTTTATCCGCTGTGCCAGGTCAGCGCCCCAGTTCCATTCACTATCCTGAGAGAAGAGAACGACGCCCCTTGTCACCGCACTTCACCTTTGCCAGCTGGACCTGATGTGAATATCTATGCAGATGATGCTGATATATATGAATATGTATGCCTGCATGTCCTTTCTGTATTTCAGGTGAAAATTCCAGTTGGGCGGGCCCTGCTGGAGTACGAGGTCGTACTCAGCTTAAAGCAGCGGGGTATGTAGTGTACGGGAGCGGTAATGCCTGTCACTACAGAAGGGTCACTGGTGTGCTGTCGTTTCCCCTTTATTTATGGGGAGGTTGGTATAAATAATCTTCTGATGTAATGTAATGCTATGCACTTCCCTGTTACTGTGAGTATTGCATGTACAGGCCTGCTAGGGATTTCATTCCAGCTCTAGTCACTAGAGGGAGCTAGGGAGCCCTAGGTTATATAAGGCCCAGTCAGGGAAGGCACAGGGAGTCTAAGCTCAGGCCCTGAGCCTGTAGGAGTCTAAGCTCAGGCCCTGAGCCTGTAGGAGTCTAAGCTCAGGCCCTGAGCCTGTAGGAGTCTAAGCTCAGGCCCTGAGCCTGTAGCAGTTGAAGCCCAGGCCTTGAGCCTGTAAAGTTAAGCCCAGGCCATGAGCCTGTGAAGGTGTTCAGAGTTCAGGCCCTGCGCCTGTTGAAGTCAGCCCAGGCCCTATAGCCTGAGAGGGTCCAGCCTAGGAAGATTCATTCCCTGGGAGGAGCAGTCCAGACCCTAGGACTAGTGGAGATGTGTTGCCTCCTTAGTCGAGCTGCAAACAGGAGAAGGATTCCTGCAGGAGCATTTCTGGTCACCGGCCTGAGGAGCTGAGGGAAGGCAGAGCAGCAACCAAGACAGCAAGAGGTACTATAAGTCCCAGAGGAGGTACTACAAATACCAGAGGAGGTACTTAATCTAATCCCAAGGATATAAGCCGAGAGAGGGCATTCGGGCCTTGGAAGATAGTGTCTACATTTCCAGGATCAGACAGGTAGAGAGTGCAAGCCGCCTGTACTGCAAGAGTCCTGTGTGTTAACCCTCTGTATTTACCTTGCTACATATCGCCTGCCACTGAATGTATTGTAACTTGAGGCTTAATGTAAACCAACCATCTTCTAAGGAACTGCGCTTCCATCTGTGTCCATGTATGATGACCATCACAGAGTTTAGTAAAGTTCAAGTTCCGTTTTATTACAACGTGGTCCCTCAGTTATTCCTACTATCAGCAAACGGTGTGCCACCGTTAATTGGCACTGGCGTCACGAACTCTATCTACAACTACCTGCCAGAGAGTCAGCCTGTCTCAGGTTAGTGGTCACCATTGCACTACCACACCCAAGAACACTATTAACCCTAACTTGAGTACGCTGCACAGAGACCGGGAGTACCAGTTACCAACACAACCTTGGTGGCCTCACTGGACAGAGACAGGCTACCCAATTCAACAGGTCCAGTATTTGGTTGTGGGTGGGCTGCCAGACTAACCCAGGTACCGACCGGCATGAGGTCAGGTACCTGGTTAGTCTTCCCTGGAAGGGGGAGATGTGTGGCAAACATAACCTCGCCACAGGGTTCTGGAGAGGCCTGAGGGCTAGCCTCCTTCCTACAGACTATGGACCCAGAACTATGGAGACCTGTCCCCCCCCATCAGTCATCAGTATATAAGTCTCGGGAAGCCCCTTTAAGATACCGGTGTCGACAGAACCTGGATGCAAGGGCCAATCTCCGGGGCTCAGACACCTCGTCAGAAAGAGCCTCCCTACCCTCCGGGGCTCGAGGTCCTTCATCCTCTATAGTCCCTTTGTTTCTGACGCTTCTCCCAGTCACCCACCTTGGAGGGTCCGCGTCAGCCATCCTGAATCTTATGCTACATCCACATTTGTAACTCCCCAGAGCGGCATTACCACTTCTGCACCCCGCTACTATCTCTAATTGCCTAGTGTCAAGTCATCTGTGTATTTGTAGTGTACGGAAGTTGTGATGCCCGACACTACAGAAGGGTCACTTGGGTGCTGACGTTCCCCTTATTTGTGGGGAGATTGGAGAATGTAATTTTCAGTAAATGCTATGTAATGTAATGCCTATTTATATATCCCATCACCCTGTTACTGCTATTGTGTGCCATTGTGCAGGCCTGCTAGGGGTGTCATCTCAGCTATGTCCACTAGAGGGAGCTAGGGAGCCCCAGTTAATATAGGCCCAGTCAGGGGAGGAGTTAGGCAGTTCAGGCCATGAGCCTGTGAAGGTGTTCAGTGTCCAGGCCATGAGCCTGTGAAGGTGTTCAGTGTCCAGGCCATGAGCCTGTGAAGGTGGTCAGTGTCCAGGCCATGAGCCTGTGAAGGTGTTCAGTGTCCAGGCCGTGAGCCTGTGAAGGTGGTCAGTGTCCAGGCCATGAGCCTGTGAAGGTGGTCAGTGTCCAGGCCATGAGCCTGTGAAGGTGGTCAGTGTCCAGGCCCTGAGCCTGTGAAGGTGTTCAGTGTCCAGGCCCTGAGCCTACTCTGGTACTCCAAATACCAGAGGAGGTACTCAGTAATTGTTAGCCCAAGGATATAAGCCGAGAGAGGGCATTGGGGCCTTGGAGAAGAATATATTCCTAGTCAGGATCAGTCAGGAATAGTGTGCAAGCCGCCTGATCTGCGAGTCCTGCTTTAACCCTCTGTGATCACCTTGCTAGATATAAGCCTGCCATTAATGTACTGTAACTTAAAGCTGCTGAAACCAACCGTCTTCTGAGGAACTGTCCAGAGAGTGTTTGCTGTTTATTACTGTTCAGCAAAGTGAAGTTCTGGTTTACTATCCAAGCCTGCACCTCAATTATTCCTCCTATCAATCGGTGTGCCACCGTTACCGGCACTGGCGTCACGGACATCAGGGACACCCAGCCACAGGCACGTTAATCTACAGGCACCAAGGGCACCTCACACTACACCTGGCTGTGTCCCTCAAGAACCCAGAGAGTGCCCCAGAGGATCCACGTGCCAGCCTCTCCATCACTGGCATCCCCAGGTCAGTCCCTCACACTCCCCTGACTTGGGGATGCTACATTTTGGCGTCACGAACAGGATACGCACGTTTCTGAAGTAATAGTGAAACGTGAACTTTGTGCCTTAACCATTCTGCCAAGTGACAAACTGCCTGTTTAATGGACTTATTGGACTGAAAAATGTGCAAAAAGTGTGCCTAAAACCTCCAAAAAGCGCTGTGCAGTGTTGCGCTATCATGAGGAAGAAAATCGCCGCATCAGAGTGTATTTTTGTGGACTTTTGTGCCGTTCTACTACCGCGGCTTGCTGTCAGTGAATAGCCGCATCATGGCGCCCAAGATGGCCGCTGGCGCTGTTAGAATTCTTCCTGCGCCATCACTGTCCTCAGTGGCGCAAAAATTTGGCGCCAAAAGCCTCCAAGGGGAGGAGACAACTGTCCTGAGATGCCGCCCTGTACGTGGATTACCATGTGGGCACCGCCTACCCTATTGCGGAGTACCTAGGGGGCGGGCCTGAAGTTGGGCGAGAACTCCCGAGTCTGGCGGGGTGGCCGCAGACTTGTGCAAGCAGAGAGGAAGTATTGGAGCCTGCTGCAAGTGTGCCGGAATCCAGCAGTGAGATCGCCGCCCTGGAGGAGCGGATCGCTAGGTTACAAGTTCACCTGGACGGCCTGCGTCAAGTTCCCGTGCAGCATCGCAGCAGCCCAGCCGTGGTGAGTCACCTGTGGCCCCTGTGCATCCTGAACCTGTAGCCCGGGGTCCTGCGCATAGTGATGAACTGCCCAAAATCAGTGTGGACGCAGTTAAATTAAAATACTCCAGGAGCCGAGTCCGCCGTGACGGGACCTCCTTATCCCGGCCAGCGGAGGTGTCTGCCCCAGTGCCGGCCCGTGTCCCGATAACCGCAGCTCCTGTTAATTCCCGACCTGTCGGACCGGTGGGATGGATAGGCCCAGTCCCTGTGATGATACCGGCCCGATCTGTCTGGTGGGCACGACCTTCAGGTGTCCCTGATACATGGCCCAGGCTGCGGGCAGTACCGGGCTGCACCACCTCTGATGAGCAGGGTCCTATGACACTTACCTGTAGTCCGGCCTGCTAGGCCATGCTGCTGAACCTCACAGGGATCCGTCATGTAGCAGGAGCTGTCCCCTATGTTGTCTGGCTGGTGGAGCTGCTGCCAGTTCTCCACGGCCGGTGGCATTTTTGTGAAGATAAGTTGCCACTGTGGAACCACTGCTCCCAGCCTGCCCTATTAGTTTCCAGGACACCCTGCCTGTGGAAGTACATTTTTCAGCAAAATTTAAGTTGTGCCTTTAATATTGCACCTTATCCCCTTTTTAACCCCCATTTCAGGTGTCCCAGGTGTGGGATGTATTCCAGGAGTGGACAGGTGCACCTACCTCTCGTCTCGTGCCCTGGTGTAGGATGTATTCCAGGAGCGGACAGGTGCACCTACCTCTTGTCTCGTGTCCTGGTGTGGGATGTATTACAGGATCGAACAGGTGCACCTACCTCTTGTCTCGTGCCCTGGTGTGGGATGTATTCCAGGAGTGGACAGGTGCACCTACCTCTCGTCCTGTGTCCTGGGTGTGGGATGTATTACAGGATCGGACAGGTGCACCTACCTCTTGTCTTGTGTCCTGGGTGTGGGATGTATTCCAGGAGCGGACAGGTGCACCTACCTCTCGTCTCGTGCCCTGGTGTGGGATGTATTCCAGGAGTCGGACAGTGCACCTACCTCTGTCTCGTGCCCTGGTGTGGGATGTATTCCAGGAGCGGACAGGTGCACCTACCTCTCGTCTCGTGCCCTGGTGTGGGATGTATTACAGGATCGAACAGGTGCACCTACCTCTTGTCTCGTGTCCTGGTGTGGGATGTATTGCAGGATCGGACAGGTGCACCTACCTCTCGTCTCGTGTCCTGGTGTGGGATGTATTGCAGGATCGGACAGGTGCACCTACCTCTCGTCCCGTGTCCTGGTGTGGGATGTATTCCAGGAGCGGACAGGTGCACCTACCTCTAGTCCTGTGTCCTGGGTGTGGGATGTATTACAGGATCGAACAGATGCACCTACCTCTAGTCCTGTGTCCTGGTGTGGGATGTATTGCAGGATCGGACAGGTGCACCTACCTCTCGTCTCGTGTCCTGGTGTGGGATGTATTCCAGGAGCGGACAGGTGCACCTACCTCTAGTCCTGTGTCCTGGGTGTGGGATGTATTACAGGATCGAACAGATGCACCTACCTCTAGTCCTGTGTCCTGGGTGTGGGATGTATTCCAGGAGCGGACAGGTGCACCTACCTCTCGTCTCGTGCCCTGGTGTGGGATGTATTCCAGGATCGGACAGGTGCACCTACCTCTCGTCTCGTGCCCTGGTGTGGGATGTATTCCAGGATCGGACAGGTGCACCTACCTCTAGTCCCGTGTCCTGGGTGTGGGATGTATTGCAGGATCAGACAGGTGCACCTACCTCTCGTCTCGTGTCCTGGTGTGGGATGTATTACAGGAGCGAACAGGTGCACCTACCTCTCGTCTCGTGCCCTGGTGTGGGATGTATTACAGGATCGGACAGGTGCACCTACCTCTCGTCTCGTGTCCTGGTGTGGGATGTATTACAGGATCGGACAGGTGCACCTACCTCTCGTCTCGTGTCCTGGTGTGGGATGTATTACAGGATCGGACAGGTGCACCTACCTCTCGTCTCGTGTCCTGGTGTGGGATGTATTGCAGGATCAGACAGGTGCACCTACCTCTAGTCCTGTGTCCTGGTGTGGGATGTATTCCAGGAGCGGACAGGTGCACCTACCTCTCGTCTCGTGTCCTGGTGTGGGATGTATTACAGGATCGAACAGGTGCACCTACCTCTCGTCCCGTGTCCTGGTGTGGGATGTATTGCAGGATCGGACAGGTGCACCTACCTCTCGTCTCGAGTCCTGGTGTGGGATGTATTGCAGGATCGGACAGGTGCACCTACCTCTCATCTCGTGTCCTGGTGTGGGATGTATTACAGGAGCGGACAGGTGCACCTACCTCTAGTCCTGTGTCCTGGTGTGGGATGTATTCCAGGAGCGGACAGGTGCACCTACCTCTAGTCCTGTGTCCTGGGTGTGGGATGTATTCCAGGAGCGGACAGGTGCACCTACCTCTCGTCTCGTGTCCTGGTGTGGGATGTATTCCAGGAGCGGACAGGTGCACCTACCTCTCATCTCGTGTCCTGGTGTGGGATGTATTACAGGATCGGACAGGTGCACCTACCTCTCGTCTCGTGCCCTGGTGTGGGATGTATTCTAGGAGCGGACAGGTGCACCTACCTCTCGTCTCGTGTCCTGGTGTGGGATGTATTCCAGGAGCGGACAGGTGCACCTACCTCTCGTCCCGTGTCCCGGGTGTACATGCTGGAGGTTACAGGTGAGCTGTCTGTGAGTCAGGCCTTACGCTCCCGTTATCCGCCCACTGGCCCCTGGTATCGCCCATACGGCACCGGATCTCCTCCCCTCCATTGCCGGTGTACGAGTTCTATACCACAAAACTTAAGACCAGCTGGATTTATATTATGAGCTAATTTAAAATGTGCCGACACTCCGTGTGCGTCTACACCTTTTTTGATGTTTCTGATATGCTCAGCTACACGGGTTTTCAAATTGCGCAGTGTCCTTCCGACATATTGCTTATCGCAGGGACATTGGAGTAAATATATATTTACTCCTTGGGACCCTCCGACCCTCTGGGATGAATGTGGAATGGGATGTCAAGGCGGTATGTAAGTCTTAGTACCGACCTGTGGCTGTCTCTGATGTGGATGACTCTGTACTATAAATCTGGTTCCTGTTTCTCTTACCCTAAACAAAATTCTTTCTGGCAATCGTGATTTTAAAATATAATCATGACAATTATATGCAGTTTTAAATTTTAATTTTCACGTTTGTTACTTGATCAGACTCACCGTTTATATTTTAGGGCACAAGGATTATGGGATGACTATTTTATCATAGTAATGAGGTTACTTTATGTTTGCCGTATTTGTAACACATTTAGATACAATAGAAAGAGGCTGTTTTATAGTTTTATTGACATCGGTGTATTTGCCAAACGGAAATGACGCGCATTCAAGTTGATTGATGTCATATTAAAAAGACGGGCGTTTGTTAACACTCGCCTTCAGCCCCAGACGAAGCGCAGGCGAAACCCGGGTCGGGCATTTTATGTGTGCATATTATCGGATGTTTGTGAGTATAATAAATTTCTATACTTATCTTATCCCTATGGTTCCACGCTATGGTGTTTTTTCGTCTGTAAAGGTGCTTATTGAAGGAACCGATCTGTGAAGTGTGAGGATATTAGGACGCTCAGACTTGTGACGCGGAGGTGGATGCTGTATAAACACGTAGATGTGGACAACACCGTTATACAAGAACTAGGATCGGTTGCAAGCGCTCGTTCCATCCCCTATTTTGTGAACTATATCCATAGGAAGCTGACCTATTCCTGCGGAACTGTGCTGCTGCTATTTAGTGGACTTTTCAACCAAAATTTGAATATTTGCATACGGCACAGGTAGGTGAGTGGTAGGGCCTCGGGCTACTTGAGAGACCTTGGCGCGGTGCTCGGGCCTAAGACATGTCCTCCTAGTAGGATATGTCGAACTAACCTCTCAATTTTACATCCGTGTGAGGGTTTAGTATTGCCGCAGAGTGCGCCTGCCTTTGCTATGGTTATGTTTTTGATTGTTCTTCACATCCACATTATCGTCACCTTATGTAGGATGGTTGTTGTGGTACTTGTAGTCCGTTGCTCCTAGAGAATCTCTCCAGGAACGTGACTGATATCATCTGTCTATTTGATAGTTTATCTTCTCTGGTAATATTGTCCGCCTGCTCCAAAGCTCTGATATCAATTCCCGACCGCAATGCTGACTGCCTATCAACTGTGCTAAACGCTGCCCCCGACATGAGTCGCCGGAAAACCGGTGTCCTCAGGGGAAACTCTGCCCCCTTGTTGTAGTCCTCTCTTCTTATACCCCCTCCTGTAATGTCCTCTAATATCCCATAATAACAGCCTAGACATGCTGGGAGTTGTAGTCCTTTCCGTATACCCCCTCCCTGTAATCTCTTGGAGGCAGTGAGCTGTTAAATATCGGAGGAGGCGTCGGGTAACGTGAAGCGATGATTTCTGTTAGGCCCCTTTCACACGGGCGAGTTTTTCACGCGAGTGGAATGCGTGACGTGAACGCATAGCACCCGCACTGGATTCTGACCCATTCACTTCAATGTGCAGATGACCGGTGACAACACTTGTGCGTTGCGTGAAAATTGCAGCATGTTCTATATTCTGCAGAACGCAGGCCCTATATAAATGAATAAATGTTATAAGGGAAAATAAAATCTGCACAACACCGAACCCAAACCCGAACTTCAATGAACAAGTCCGGGTTCGGGTCTGGGTACCACATTCAGTTTTTTATCACGCACTTGCAAAATGCATTGCACTCACGCGGAAAAAACGAAAAAACACAATCACAGTCAAAACCTGAAATTACGTGCGCATGTGGAGTCATGTCCTCCTGCGCCGGTATATAGAGTACGGCTTCCATTCTGTGTATTGCATCGTCAAACACTGCCCCGGGTGTGATGTCCCTGTTTTTGGGGTGTGATGTCCCTCTTTGGGGTGTGGTGTCCTTCTTTGGGGTGTGGTGTCCCTCTTTTTGGGGTGTTGTGTCCCTCTTTGGGGTGTTGTGTCCCTCTTTGGGGTGTTGTGTCCCTCTTTTTGGGATGTTATGTCCCTCTTTTTGGGGTGTGGTGTCCCTCTTTTTGGGGTGTGGTGTCCCTCTTTTAGAAGTGTGGTGTGCCTCTGTGGGGAGTGATGTCCCTCTGTGGGGAGTGATGTCCCTCGATGGGGTGTGGTGTCCCTCTTTGGGGTGTGATGTCCTTGTTTTTGGGGTGTGGTGTAGCTCTCTTTGGGGTGTGGTGTCCCTCTTTGGGGTGTGGTGTCCCTCTATGGGGTGTGGTGTCCCTCTTTGGGGTGTGGTGTCCCTCTTTGGGGTGTGATGTCCTTGTTTTTGGGGTGTGGTGTAGCTCTCTTTGGGGTGTGGTGTCCCTCTATGGGGTGTGGTGTCCCTCTATGGGGTGTGGTGTCCCTCTTTAGGGTGTGGTGTCCCTCTATGGGGTGTGATGTCCCTGTTTTTGGGGTGTGGCTGAGTGCTGCACTGGTGTCAGGACTCGGGAGCATCGGGCGCTGGTAACCACTATGATCTTCTATACAGCGCCCGCCCCGGCGTTTAGTACCGTTAGAGGAGCGCAGCGCAGTATGTGGTCATCCTGAGCGGAGTCTCTGAGCACTGAGGTGTCCGTAAGTCTGAGCGGAGTGTCCGTGTGTCTGTCACTCACCTGTCCATCAGTGAGATCAGAAAATAGGAATAATCCCGACTGCTGACTGCGTTCTGGGGTCTTCTCACTGCTGTGTGAGGCCTATTAAGATACTCTATTAATAAAGGGGTCTTCCACCTTTCTTTCAGAGACTCCTAGCGAAGCCGGACCCGCAGTGGGGATGACACTTACCTCATCCACGACCCCTACTGCGCCTCTGCAGGACCGGGGCCCCTGGGGCCAGTCATTAGAAGTTACACCCCTGGATGGAGCTGTGTCAATACAAAAATACTGGAGAATGAGGCAAAAAATGTCCCATAACATGAACAAAGACATGGCTGGACTTCAGCGGAATTGAGCTGACAGTTGTGGAAAGTTACAGCATCTGCTCTGTCCTCCCGCCTGCTGTGCACTGAGCTGGACGGTGAAGATGAAAGCTCTAATGATTCTTCTACCGTGCAAGACACTGAATCCGTCAGTTCTACTCAGCTAAAAACTCACTGCCAGAAGTATACAAATATCAGACATTACAACAATCCGGAACATTTATAATCTGCAAAATTACAACCACATTTACTTTATCTATTATATTACTATAATACTGCTCCTATGTACAAGAATATACCTACTATAATACTGCTCCTATGTACAAGAATATAACTACTATAATACTGCTCCTATGTACAAGAATATAACTATTATAATACTGCTCCTATGTACAAGAATATAACTACTATAATACTGCCTCCTATGTACAAGAATATAACTACTATAATACTGCTCCTATGTACAAGAATATAACTACTATAATACTGCTCCTATGTACAAGAATATAACTACTATAAAACTGCTCCTATGTACAAGAATATAACTACTATAATACTGCTCCTATATACAAGAATATAACTCCTATAATACTGCCTCCTATGTACAAGAATATAACAACTATAATACTGCTCCTATGTACAAGAATATAACTACTATAATACTGCTCCTATGTACAAGAATATAACTACTATAATACTGCTCTTATATACAGGAATATAACTACTATAATACTGCTCCTATGTACAAGAATATAACTACTATAATACTGCCTCCTATGTACAAGAATATAACTACTATAATACTGCCTCCTATGTACAAGAATATAACTACTATAATACTGCTCCTATGTACAAGAATATAACTACTATAATACTGCCTCCTATCTACAAGAATATAACTACTATAATACTGCTCCTATGTACAAGAATATAACTACTATAATACTGCTGCTATGTACAAGAATATAACTACTATAATATTGCTCCTATGTACAAGAATATAACTACTATAATACTGCCTCCTATGTACAAGAATATAACTACTATAATACTGCATCCTATGTATAACAATATAACTACTATAATACTGCTCCTATGTATAAGAATATAACTACTATAATACTGCTCCTATGCACAAGAATATAACTACTATAATACTGCTCTTATGTACAAGAATATAACTACTATAATACTGCATCCTATGTATAACAATATAACTACTATAATACTGCTTCCTATGTACAAGAATATAACTACTATATTACTGCCTCCTATGTATAAGAATATAACTACTATAATACTGCTCCTATGTACAAGAATATAACTACTATAATACTGCTCCTATGTACAAGAATATAATTACTATAATACTGCTCCTATATACAAGAATATAACTGCTATAATACTGCTCCTGTGTACAAGAATATAACTCCTATAATACTGCTCCTATGTACAAGAATATAACTACTATAATACTGCTCCTATGTACAAGAATATAACTACTATAATACTGCTCCTATGTACAAGAATATAACTACTATAATACTGCTCCTATGTACAAGAATATAACTACTATAATACTGCCTCCTATTTACAAGAATATAACTACTATAATAATGCTCCTATGTACAAGAATATAACTACTATAATACTGTTCTTATGTACAAGAATATAACTACTATAATACTGCTCCTATGTACAAGAATATAACTACTATAATACTGCTCCTATGTACAAGAATATAACTACTATAATACTGCTCCTATGTACAAGAATATAACTACTATAATACTGCTCCTATGTACAAGAATATAATTATTATAATACTGCTCCTATATACAAGAATATAACTGCTATAATACTGCACCTGTGTACAAGAATATAACTACTATAATACTGCCTCCTATGTACAGGAATATAACTACTATAATACTGCTCCTATGTACAAGAATATAACTACTATAATACTGCTCCTATGTACAAGAATAAAACTACTATAATACTGCCTCCTATGTACAAGAATATAACTACTATAATACTGCTCCTATGTACAAGAATATAACTACTATAATACTGCTCCTGTGTACAAGAATATAAATACTATAATACTGCCCCCTATGTACAAGAATATAACTACTATAATACTGATCCTGTGTACAAGAATATAACTACTATAATACTGCTCCTATGTACAGGAATATAACTACTATAATACTGCCTCCTATGTACAAGAATATAACTACTATAATACTGCCGCCTATGTACAGGAATATAACTACTATAATACTGCCTCCTATGTACAGGAATACATCTACTATAATGCCGCCTATGTACAAGAATATAACTACTATAATACTGCTCCTATGTACAGGAATATAACTACTATAATACTGCTCCTATGTACAAGAATATAACTACTATAATACTGCTCCTATGTACAAGAATATAACTACTATAATACTGCTCCTATGTACAAGAATATATCTACTATAATACTGATCCTATGTACAAGAATATAACTACTATAATACTGCTCCTATGTACAAGAATATATCTACTATAATACTGATCCTATGTACAAGAATATAACTACTATAATACTGCCCCTATGTATAAGAATATAACTACTATAATACTGCCTCCTATGTACAAGAATATAACTATTATAATACTGCTCCTATGTACAATAATATAACTACTATAATACTGCTCCCATGTACAAGAATATAACTACTATAATACTGCTCCTATGTACAAGAATATAACTACTATAATACTGCTCCTATGTACAAGAATATAACTACTATAATACTGCTCCTATGTACAAGAATATAACTACTATAATACTGCTCCTATGTACAAGAATATAACTACTATAATACTGCTCCTATGTACAAGAATATTACTACTATAATACTGCCCCTATGTACAAGAATATAACTACTATAATACTGCTCCTATGTACAAGAATATAACTACTATAATACTGCTCCTATGTACAAGAATATAACTACTATACTACTGCTGCTATGTACAAGAATATAACTACTATAATACTGCTCTTATGTACAAGAATATAACTACTATAATACTGCCTCCTATGTACAAGAATATAACTACTATAATACTGCTCCTATGTACAGGAATATAACTACTATAATACTGCCTCCTATGTACAAGAATATAACTACTATAATACTGCTCCTATGTACAAGAATATAACTACTATAATACTGCCTCCTATGTACAAGAATATAACTACTATAATACTGCTCCTATGTACAAGAATATAACTACTATAATACTGCTCCTATGTACAAGAATATAACTACTATAATACTGCTCCTATGTACAAGAATATAACTACTATAATACTGCTCCTATATACAAGAATATAACTACTATAATACTGCCTCCTATGTACAAGAATATAACTACTATAATACTGCTCCTATGTACAAGAATATAACTACTATAATACTGCTCCCATGTACAAGAATATAACTACTATATTACTGCTCCTATGTACAAGAATATAACTACTATAATACTGCTCCTATGTACAAGAATATAACTACTATAATACTGCTCCTATGTACAAGAATATAACTGCTATAATACTGCTCCTATGTACAAGAATATTACTACTATAATACTGCTCCTATGTACAAGAATATAACTACTATAATACTGCTTCTATGTACAAGAATATAACTACTATAATACTGCTCCTATGTACAAGAATATAACTACTATACTACTGCTGCTATGTACAAGAATATAACTACTATAATACTGCTCTTATGTACAAGAATATAACTACTATAATACTGCCTCCTATGTACAAGAATATAACTACTATAATACTGCTCCTATGTACAGGAATATAACTACTATAATACTGCCTCCTATGTACAAGAATATAACTACTATAATACTGCTCCTATGTACAAGAATATAACTACTATAATACTGCTCCTATGTACAAGAATATAACTACTATAATACTGCTCCTATATACAAGAATATAACTACTATAATACTGCCTCCTATGTACAAAAATATAACTACTATAATACTGCTCCTATGTACAAGAATATAACTGCTATAATACTGCTCCCATGTACAAGAATATAACTACTATATTACTGCTCCTATGTACAAGAATATAACTACTATAATACTGCTCCTATGTACAAGAATATAACTACTATAATACTGCTCCTATGTACAAGAATATAACTACTATAATACTGCCTCCTATGTACAAGAATATAACTACTATAATACTGTTCTTGTACTATCTTCTGCTGTAATTTCTTTGGGGGTTATTTGTGTCTGGTTCCATTATTTGGGTCGGGTACAGGACTTGTGCTGCTAGTTGGGGGTTATATTCCTCTCATATACCGCCGTCTGTTGGGAGTTATCCTCCTGTCTTGTTACTCTTGGTCCATCTGCTGCTTTGGTTAGATTTCTCTTCTATATTTTCTGTCTCTCACTTTTCTCCTCTAAATTATTCAGGTTCTGAGGCTCCTGAGGACTGAACCATTAGCGGGGGAGGATTTCTGTTATATTTTCTTCTTGCAGATTAATCAGTATTCTATGTGTTCATCTTCATATAAAGATATTTCCAGAGATTCTCCAGTAGGGGGCACTCCTGACTGTATGAGGCAGAGCAGTGAGACTATGGACTCTTTACTGTAAGAGCAGTGAGACTATGGACTCTATACTGTAAGAGCAGTGAGACTATGGACTCTATACTGTAAGAGCAGTGAGACTATGGACTCTTTACTGTAAGAGCAGTGAGACTATGGACTCTTTACTGTAAGAGCAGTGAGACTGTGGACTCTATACTGTAAGAGCAGTGAGACTATGGACTCTGTACTGTAAGAGCAGCGAGACTATGGACTATATACTGTAAGAGCAGTGAGACTATGGACTCTTTACTGTAAGAGCAGTGAGACTATGGACTCTACACTATAAGAGCAGTGAGACTATGGACTCTATACTGTAAGAGCAGTGAGACCATGGACTCTGTACTGTAAGAGCAGTGAGACTATGGACACTATACTGTAAGAGCAGTGAGACTATGGATTCTATACTGTAAGAGCAGTGAGACTATGGACTCTTTACTGTAAGAGCAGTGAGACTATGGACTCTTTACTGTAAGAGCAGTGAGACTATGGACTCTTTACTGTAAGAGCAGTGTGACTATGGACCCTTTACTGTAAGAGCAGTGAGACTATGGACTCTTTACTGTAAGAGCAGTGAGACTATGGACTCTTTACTGTAAGAGCAGTGAGACTATGGACTCTTTACTGTAAGAGCAGTGTGACTATGGACCCTTTACTGTAAGAGCAGTGAGACTATGGACTCTTTACTGTAAGAGCAGTGAGACTATGGACTCTGTACTCTAAGAGCAGTGAGACTATGGACTCTATACTGTAAGAGCAGTGAGACTATGGACTCTATACTGTAAGAGCAGTGAGACTATGGACTCTGTACTGTAAGAGCAGCGAGACTATGGACTATATACTGTAAGAGCAGTGAGACTATGGACTCTTTACTGTAAGAGCAGTGAGACTATGGACTCTACACTATAAGAGCAGTGAGACTATGGACTCTATACTGTAAGAGCAGTGAGACTATGGACTCTGTACTGTAAGAGCAGTGAGACTATGGACTCTGTACTGTAAGAGCAGCGAGACTATGGACTATATACTGTAAGAGCAGTGAGACTATGGACTCTTTACTGTAAGAGCAGTGAGACTATGGACTCTACACTATAAGAGCAGTGAGACTATGGACTCTATACTGTAAGAGCAGTGAGACTATGGACTCTGTACTGTAAGAGCAGTGAGACTATGGACTCTATACTGTAAGAGCAGTGAGACTATGGACTCTATACTGTAAGAGCAGTGAGACTATGGACTCTATACTGTAAGAGCAGTGAGACTATGGACTCTATACTGTAAGAGCAGTGACACTATGGACTCTTTACTGTAAGAGCAGTGAGACTATGGACTCTGTACTCTAAGAGCAGTGAGACTATGGACTATATACTGTAAGAGCAGTGAGACTATGGACTCTGTACTTTAAGAGCAGTGAGACTATGGACTCTTTACTGTAAGAGCAGTGAGACTATGGATTCTTTACTGTAAGAGCAGTGAGACTATGGACTCTTTACGGTAAGAGCAGTGAGACTATGGACTCTTTACTGTAAGAGCAGTGAGACTATGGACTCTATACTGTAAGAGCAGTGAGACTATGGACTCTATACTGTTAGAGCAGTGAGACTATGGACTCTTTACTGGAAGAGCAGTGAGACTATGGATTCTATACTGTAAGAGCAGTGAGACTATGGACTCTTTACTGTAAGAGCAGTGAGACTATGGACTCTGTACTCTAAGAGCAGTGAGACTATGGACTCTATACTGTAAGAGCAGTGAGACTATGGACTCTTTACTGTAAGAGCAGTGAGACTATGGACTCTATACTGTAAGAGCAGTGAGACTATGGACTCTATACTGTAAGAGCAGTGAGACTATGGACTCTCTACTGTTAGAGCAGTGAGACTATGGACTCTTTACGGTAAGAGCAGTGAGACTATGGACTCTATACTGTAAGAGCAGTGCGACTATGGACTGTACTGTAAGAGCAGTGAGACTATGGACTCTTTACTGTAAGAGCAGTGAGACTATGGACTTTATACTGTAAGAGCAGTGAGACTATGGACTCTTTACTGTAAGAGCAGTGAGACTATGGACTCTATACTGTAAGAGCAGTGAGACTATGGACTCTTTACTGTAAGAGCAGTGAGACTATGGACTCTATACTGTAAGAGCAGTGAGACTATGGACTGTACTGTAAGAGCAGTGAGACTATGGACTCTGTACTGTAAGAGCAGTGAGACTATGGACTCTTTACTGTAAGAGCAGTGAGACTATGGACTCTATACTGTAAGAGCAGTAAGACTATGGACTCTATACGGTAAGAGCAGTGAGACTATGGGCTCTTTACTGTAAGAGCAGTGAGACTATGGACTCTATACTGTAAGAGCAGTGAGACTATGGACTCTTTACTGTAAGAGCAGTGAGACTATGGACTCTTTACTGGAAGAGCAGTGAGACTATGGATTCTTTACTGTAAGAGCAGTGAGACTATGTACTCTGTACTGTAAGAGCAGTGAGACTATGGACTCTTTACTGTAAGAGCAGTGAGACTATGGACTCTATACTGTAAGAGCAGTGAGACTATGGACTCTTTACTGTAAGAGCAGTGAGACTATGGACTCTATATTGTAGGAGCAGTGAGACTATGGACTCTTTACTGTAAGAGCAGTGAGACTATGGTCTCTATACTGTAAGAGCGGTGAGACTATGGACTCTTTACTGTAAGAGCAGTGAGACTATGGACTCTTTACTGTAAGAGCAGTGAGACTATGGGCTCTATACTGTAAGAGCAGTGAGACTATAGACTCTATACTGTTAGAGCAGTGAGACTATGGACTCTTTACTGGAAGAGCAGAGAGACTATGGATTCTATACTGTAAGAGCAGTGAGACTATGGACTCTTTACTGTAAGAGCAGTGAGACTATGGACTCTGTACTCTAAGAGCAGTGAGACTATGGACTCTATACTGTAAGAGCAGTGAGACTATGGACTCTTTACTGTAAGAGCAGTGAGACTATGGACTCTATACTGTAAGAGCAGTGAGACTATGGACTCTATACTGTAAGAGCAGTGAGAGTATGGACTCTATACTGTAAGAGCAGTGAGACTATGGACTCTCTACTGTAAGAGCAGTGAGACTATGGACTCTATACTGTTAGAGCAGTGAGACTATGGACTCTTTACGGTAAGAGCAGTGAGACTATGGACTCTATACTGTAAGAGCAGTGCGACTATGGACTGTACTGTAAGAGCAGTGAGACTATGGACTCTTTACTGTAAGAGCAGTGAGACTATGGACTTTATACTGTAAGAGCAGTGAGACTATGGACTCTTTACTGTAAGAGCAGTGAGACTATGGACTCTATACTGTAAGAGCAGTGAGACTATGGACTCTTTACTGTAAGAGCAGTGAGACTATGGACTCTTATGAGAGCAGTACTATGACTAGTAAGAGCAGTGCGACTATGGACTGTACTGTAAGAGCAGTGAGACTATGGACTCTGTACTGTAAGAGCAGTGAGACTATGGACTCTTTACTGTAAGAGCAGTGAGACTATGGAATCTATACTGTAAGAGCAGTAAGACTATGGACTCTTTACGGTAAGAGCAGTGAGACTATGGGCTCTTTACTGTAAGAGCAGTGAGACTATGGACTCTATACTGTAAGAGCAGTGAGACTATGGACTCTTTACTGTAAGAGCAGTGAGACTATGGACTCTGTACTGTAAGAGCAGTGAGACTATGGACTCTTTACTGTAAGAGCAGTGAGACTATGGACTCTATACTGTAAGAGCAGTGAGACTATGGACTCTTTACTGTAAGAGCAGTGAGACTATGGACTCTATATTGTAGGAGCAGTGAGACTATGGACTCTTTACTGTAAGAGCAGTGAGACTATGGTCTCTATACTGTAAGAGCGGTGAGACTATGGACTCTTTACTGTAAGAGCAGTGAGACTATGGACTCTTTACTGTAAGAGCAGTGAGACTATGGGCTCTATACTGTAAGAGCAGTGAGACTATAGACTCTTTACTGT
The DNA here is from genome assembly GCA_033119425.1 of Bufotes viridis. NCBI lineage: Eukaryota > Metazoa > Chordata > Amphibia > Anura > Bufonidae > Bufotes > Bufotes viridis. The sequence continues at coordinate 2,660,971 of CM065597.1, forward strand.
AAGAGCAGTGAGACTATAGACTCTTTACTGTAAGAGCGGTGAGACTATGGACTCTATACTGTAAGAGCAGTGAGACTATGGACTCTTTACTGTAAGAGCATTGAGACTATGGACTCTGTACTGTAAGAGCAGTGAGACTATGAACTCTATACTGTAAGAGCAGTGAGACTATGGACTCTTTACTGTAAGAGCAGTGAGACTATGGACTCTATACTATAAGAGCAGTAAGACTATGGACTCTTTACTGTAAGAGCAGTGAGACTATGGACTCTATACTGTAAGAGCAGTGAGACTATGGACTCTATACTGTAAGAGCAGTGAGACTATGGACTCTATACTGTAAGGGCAGTGAGACTATGGACTCTATACTGTAAGATCAGTGAGACTATAGACTCTTTACTGTAAGAGCAGTGAGACTATGGACTCTGTACTGTAAGAGCAGTGAGACTATGGACTCTATACTGTAAGAGCAGTGAGACTATGGACTCTTTACTGTAAGAGCAGTGAGACTATGGACTTTATACTGTAAGAGCAGTGAGACTATGGACTCTTTACTGTAAGAGCAGTGAGACTATGGACTCTATACTGTAAGAGCAGCGAGACTATGGACTCTTTACTGTAAGAGCGGTGAGACTATGGACTCTTTACTGTAAGAGCGGTGAGACAATGGACTCTTTACTGTAAGAGCGGTGAGACTATGGACTCTTTACGGTAAGAGCGGTGAGACTATGGACTCTTTACTGTAAGAGCGATGAGACTATGGACTCTTTACGGTAAGAGCGGTGAGACTATGGACTCTTTACGGTGTTCCACGCCATCTTGATCAGTATCCAATGGCAGAGAAACGCTGCTGGCCGTGGTTTTGTGCTGCTGTCCGTATTATGCTGCGCTCGGCTCCGTTCTGTTCCATAATGAATAGGTTTTCAGATGCTATGACGGATCTCAATGCCAGAAAGGAAAGCGCAAATGTGAACGTTGCCTAAGGGACACTGATTCACAGAGTTGTTCTCATTGCCGGATGGGGAGAGTTGTCTTCTCCTTCATTATGTTTTCCCTTCACTGGAATTAACTTTAATGCATAATAAGTAGTGTTGAGCGCGAATATTCGAAAAGCGAATTTTTTTAGCGAATATCGGCACTTCGCTAATTCGCGAATATTTCGAATATAGCGCTATAAATTCGCTATTTCGAATATTCGTTTTTTTTTTTTTTTTTTTAGTTATATTTTTTTCTTTCCCACTTCCCAAAAGTAGTTCTTACCTGTCATGAGGATTCCTGGCTTCCTGGCTGCTCCAGTCAGTGCCCGTTGCCGCTTCTGCCGACTTCCGTGCTCATGGAGCGTCCCCTTCCATGGGAAAATCTCTATATACTAAAATGTACTGTCGGATTTGAGGAATTACGTTGAAATCGCAATGCGATTAATTCAAGTTATATTAATCGCATTGCGATTACAACTTAGCACTGCTATCTTACATAGGCTAGAATTAACGAATATGGAATATAGCTATGCACTAGCAGTGCTAAGTTGAAATCGCAATGCGAATACTTTAAGTTAAATTAATCGCATTGCGATTTCAACTAGCACTGCTGCTATATTCCATATTCGTTAACTTCGTTAATTCTAGCAAGCTGACCCATTATAAACCCAGCTCTAAGTTGAAATCGCAATGCGATTAATATAACTTGAATTAATCGCATTGCGATTTCAACGTAATTCCTCAAATCCGACAGTACATTTTAGTATATGGAGACGTTCCCATGGTGATGGGGACGCTCCATGAGCACAGAAGTTATGGTTGGCTTGGTAGAATTAGCGAATAGCGAATATGGCGAATGTATTCGTCATATTCCTCAAAACGAAGATAACGAAGTATTCTACATCTTCGTTTTAGCTACCTATTCGTCTCGTCATCGTCAACTTCGCTATTCGCTAATTCTAGCAATCAAATAGGAAGGTTGACTTACCAGACAGCTGTGTTAAATTCGCTATGCGATTTTTTTTTTTTAATAAATAGAATACTTATAATAATATTATCATATCAAGTAATATAATTATTGTATTAAAAAAAAATCGCATAGCAATTTAACTACAGCTATCTCTATAGTCAACCTTCTATTTGATTGCTAGAATTAGCGAGGTTGACGAATAGGTTGCTAAAGCGAAGATGTAGAATACTTCGTTATCTTCGTTTTGAGGAATATGACGAATACATTCGTCATATTCGTCATCCTCGCTAATTCTAGATATGAAACCAATAGGAAAGTAGCCTTAAGTACAAATCGCAATATGCGATTATTTAAATCGCATTTTAATCGCGATAACTAGAAAAAATGACGAATATTCGATTTCGACGAATACGAAACGAATATTCATTCGAATATTCGCGAATTTCGTCGAAATCGAATATGGCACCTGCCGCTCATCACTAATAATAAGGATAATCTTTTCTCAACCTTACAAACTGAGGGCCCATTCACACGTCCGTTGTGTATTGCGGATCCGCAATTCTCCGGGCCGGCACCCCTATAGACCGCGGACCGGAAGATTGGGGACTGTGTGCTGTCTCTTCCGGCCCAATTAAAAATGAATGGGTCCGAATCTGTTTTGCAATGTTGCAGAACGGATCCGGACCCGTTCTACGGACGTGTTATTGGACCCTAAGAGGGTGACTTATGAGCAAATATATGCCACGTTTTGGCTAAAAATTCTGGTCTAAATAAATTACCTCATTTGTTACTAGGGGGCAGTGTTACTGACGGTCCAGTAGGGGGCAGTGTTACTGACGGTCCAGTAGGGGGCAGTGTTACTGACGGTTCAGTAGGGGGCAGTGTTACTGACGGTTCAGTAGGAGGCAGTGTTACTAATGGTCCAGTAGGAGGCAGTGTTACTGACAGTCCAGTAGGGGGCAGTGTTACTGACAGTAGGGGGCAGTGTTACTGACAGTCCAGTAGGGGGCAGTGTTACTGACAGTCCAGTAGGAGGCAGTGTTACTGACAGTCCAGTAGGGTGCAGTGTTACTGATGGTCCAGTAGGAGGCAGTGTTACTTACAGTCCAGTAGGGGGCAGTGTTACTGACAGTCCAGTAGGAGGCAGTGTTACTAATGGTCCAGTAGGGGGCAGTGTTACTGACAGTCCAGTAGGAGGCAGTGTTACTGACAGTCCAGTAGGGGGCAGTGTTACTGACAGTCCAGTAGGGGGCAGTGTTACTGACAGTCCAGTAGGGGGCAGTGTTACTGACGGTCCAGTAGGGGGCAGTGTTACTGACGGTCCAGTAGGGGGCAGTGTTACTGACGGTTCAGTAGGAGGCAGTGTTACTAATGGTCCAGTAGGAGGCAGTGTTACTGACAGTCCAGTAGGGGGCAGTGTTACTAATGGTCCAGTAGGGGGCAGTGTTACTGATAGGCTAGTAGGAGGCAGTGTTACTGACAGTCCAGTAGGGGGCAGTGTTACTGACAGTCCAGTAGGGGGCAGTGTTACTGACGGTCCAGTAGGGGGCAGTGTTACTGACGGTTCAGTAGGAGGCAGTGTTACTGACAGTCCAGTAGGGGGCAGTGTTACTGACAGTCCAGTAGGGGGCAGTGTTACTGACAGTCCAGTAGGAGGCAGTGTTACTGACAGTCCAGTAGGAGGCAGTGTTACTGACAGTCCAGTAGGGGGCAGTGTTACTGACAGTCCAGTAGGAGGCAGTGTTACTGACAGTCCAGTAGGGGGCAGTGTTACTGATAGTCCAGTAGGGGGCAGTGTTACTAATGGTCCAGTAGGGGGCAGTGTTACTGACAGTCCAGTAGGGGGCAGTGTTACTGACAGTCCAGTAGGAGGCAGTGTTACTGACAGTCCAGTAGGGGGCAGTGTTACTGACAGTCCAGTAGGAGGCAGTGTTACAGTCCAGTAGGGGGCAGTGTTACTAATGGTCCAGTAGGGGGCAGTGTTACTGATAGTCCAGTAGGGGGCAGTGTTACTTATGGTCCAGTAGGGGGCAGTGTTACTTACAGTCCAGTAGGGGGCAGTGTTACTGACAGTCCAGTAGGGGGCAGTGTTACTGACAGTCCAGTAGGGGGCAGTGTTACTGACAGTCCAGTAGGAGGCAGTGTTACTGACAGTAGGAGGCAGTGTTACTGACGGTCCAGTAGGGGGCAGTGTTACTGACAGTCCAGTAGGGGGCAGTGTTACTTACAGTCCAGTAGGGGGCAGTGTTACTGACAGTCCAGTAGGGGGCAGTGTTACTGACAGTCCAGTAGGGGGCAGTGTTACTGACAGTCCAGTAGGGGGCAGTGTTACTGACAGTCCAGTAGGGGGCAGTGTTACTGACAGTCCAGTAGGAGGCAGTGTTACTGACAGTCCAGTAGGGGGCAGTGTTACTGATAGTCCAGTAGGGGGCAGTGTTACTAATGGTCCAGTAGGGGGCAGTGTTACTGACAGTCCAGTAGGGGGCAGTGTTACTGACAGTCCAGTAGGAGGCAGTGTTACTGACAGTCCAGTAGGAGGCAGTGTTACTGACAGTCCAGTAGGGGGCAGTGTTACTAATGGTCCAGTAGGGGGCAGTGTTACTGATAGTCCAGTAGGGGGCAGTGTTACTGATGGTCCAGTAGGGGGCAGTGTTACTGATGGTCCAGTAGGGGGCAGTGTTACTTACAGTCCAGTAGGGGGCAGTGTTACTGACAGTCCAGTAGGGGGCAGTGTTACTGACAGTCCAGTAGGGGGCAGTGTTACTGACAGTCCAGTAGGGGGCAGTGTTACTGACAGTCCAGTAGGGGGCAGTGTTACTAATGGTCCAGTAGGGGGCAGTGTTACTGACGGTCCAGTAGGGGGCAGTGTTACTGACAGTCCAGTAGTAGGCAGTGTTACTGACAGTAGGGGGCAGTGTTACTGATGGTCCAGTAGGGGGCAGTGTTACTTACAGTCCAGTAGGGGTCAGTGTTACTGACAGTCCAGTAGGGGGCAGTGTTACTGACAGTCCAGTAGGGGGCAGTGTTACTGACAGTCCAGTAGGGGGCAGTGTTACTGACAGTCCAGTAGGGGGCAGTGTTACTGATAGTCTAGTAGGGGCAGTGTTACTGACAGTCCAGTAGGGGGCAGTGTTACTGACAGTCCAGTAGGGGGCAGTATTACTGATAGTCCAGTAGGAGGCAGTATTACTGACAGTAGGGGGCAGTGTTACTGACAGTCCAGTAGTGGGCAGTGTTACTGATGGTCCAGTAGGGGGCAGTGTTACTAATGGTCCAGTAGGGGGCAGTGTTACTGACAGTCCAGTAGGGGGCAGTGTTACTGACAGTCCAGTAGGGGGCAGTGTTACTGACTGTAGGGGGCAGTGTTACTAATGGTCCAGCAGGGGGCAGTGTTACTGACGGTCCAGTAGGGGGCAGTGTTACTGACAGTCCAGTAGGGGGCAGTGTTACTGACAGTAGGGGGCAATGTTACTGACGGTCCTGTAGGGGGCAGTTTTACTAATGGTCCAGTAGGGGGCAGTGTTACTTACAGTCCAGTAGGGGGCAGTGTTCATGACAGTCCAGTAGGGGGCAGTGTTACTGATGGTCCAGTAGGAGGCAGTGTTACTGACAGTAGGGGGCAGTGTTACTGACAGTCCAGTAGGGGGCAGTGTTAATGACGGTCCAGTAGGGGGCAGTGTTACTGACAGTCCAGTAGGAGGCAGTGTTACTGACAGTCCAGTAGGGTGCAGTGTTACTGATGGTCCAGTAGGAGGCAGTGTTACTTACAGTCCAGTAGGGGGCAGTGTTACTGACAGTCCAGTAGGGGGCAGTGTTACTGACAGTCCAGTAGGGGGCAGTGTTACTGACAGTCCAGTAGGGGGCAGTGTTACTGACAGTCCAGTAGGAGGCAGTGTTACTGATGGTCCAGTAGGGGGCAGTGTTACTGACAGTCCAGTAGGGGGCAGTGTTACTAATGGTCCATTAGGGGGCAGTGTTACTGACGGTCAAGTGGGGGGCAGTTTTACTGACGGTCCAGTAGGGGGCAGTGTTACTGACAGTCCAGTAGGGGGCTCCATTACTGACGGTCCAGTAGGGGGCTCCATTACTGATGGTCCAGTAGGTGGCTCCATTACTGATGGTCCAGTAGGGGGCTCCATTACTGATGGTCCAGTAGGTGGCTCCATTACTGATGGTCCAGTAGGGGGCTCCATTACTGATGGTCCAGTAGGGGGCTCCATTACTGATGGTCCAGTAGGGGGCTCCATTACTGATGGTCCAGTAGGGGGCTCCATTACTGATGATCCAGTAGTGGGCTCCATTACTGATGGGCCAGTAGGGGGCTCCTTTACTGATGGTCCAGTAGGGGGCTCCATTACTGATGGGCCAGTAGGGGGCTCCATTACTGATGGGCCAGTAGGGGGCTCCATTACTGATGGTCCAGTAGGGGGCTGCATTACTGATGGGCCAGTAGGTGGCTCCATTACTGATGGGCCAGTAGGGCGCTCCATTACTGATGGTCCAGTAGGGGGCTCCATTACTGATGGGCCAGTAGGGGGCTCCATTACTGATGGGCCAGTAGGGGGCTCCATTACTGATGGGCCAGTAGGGGGCTCCATTACTGATGGTCCAGTATGGGCTCCATTACTGATGGTCCAGTAGGGGGCTCCATTACTGATGGTCCAGTAGGGGGCTCCATTACTGATGGTCCAGTAGGGGGCTCCATTACTGATGGTCCAGTAGGGGGCTCCATTACTGACGGTCCAGTAGGGGGCTCCATTACTGATGGTCCAGTAGGTGGCTCCATTACTGATGGTCCAGTAGGGGGCTCCATTACTGATGGTCCAGTAGGTGGCTCCATTACTGATGGTCCAGTAGGGGGCTCCATTACTGATGGTCCAGTAGGGGCTCCATTACTGATGGTCCAGTAGGGGGCTCCATTACTGATGGTCCAGTAGGGGGCTCCATTACTGATGGTCCAGTAGGGGGCTCCATTACTGATGGGCCAGTAGGGGGCTCCATTACTGATGGTCCAGTAGGGGGCTCCATTACTGATGGGCCAGTAGGGGGCTCCATTACTGATGGGCCAGTAGGGGGCTCCATTACTGATGGTCCAGTAGGGGGCTGCATTACTGATGGGCCAGTAGGTGGCTCCATTACTGACGGTCCAGTAGGTGGCTCCATTACTGATGGGCCAGTAGGGGGCTCCATTACTGATGGTCCAGTAGGGGGCTCCATTACTGATGGGCCAGTAGGGGGCTCCATTACTGATGGGCCAGTAGGGGGCTCCTTTACTGATGGTCCAGTAGGGGGCTCCATTACTGATGGTCCAGTAGTGGGCTCCATTACTGATGGTCCAGTAGGGGGCTCCATTACTGATGGTCCAGTAGGGGGCTCCATTACTGATGGTCCAGTAGGGGGCTCCATTACTGATGGGCCAGTAGGGGGCTCCATTACTGATGGGCCAGTAGGTGGCTCCATTACTGATGGTCCAGTAGGGGGCTCCATTTCTGATGGTCCAGTAGGTGGCTCCATTACTGATGGTCCAGTAGGGGGCTCCATTACTGATGGTCCAGTAGGGGGCTCCATTACTGATGGGCCAGTAGGGGGCTCCATTACTGATGGGCCAGTAGGTGCACTATCAGTGATCACCCAGCAGGGAGCGCCAGCACTGATCTATTGCTTTGCTTTTCACATATTGTTGCTCCCCATGAATTCATAGCTGGTGTCTCGGTGGAGATGATGGGGGTTGTGATCTGCCATACTCACAGCCAGGACTCCAGTGCAGCACCCTGTATGCAGACCCCTCACTATACTGCCTGTTATATGGCGGTGCCGCCTGTGCCAGCTGTGTGCTATCAGTGTGTAATAACCCCGTGTGGCCGCAGAGCTGGAGGATTCGCTTCATCGTGTCATTAAAGCCAGGAGATAATGGTTTTCTTTTCATGACTTGTGGAATTTTCCGGATCTGAGGCTTCTGTTGGAGAAGTTCCAAGGATTGTAGATGGGACGCTGCACCGCTGATCTCCTGTCCGCAGTCAGTCTGAACACAGGAGGCGAAGGCATGAAGATGATGGGAGTGCTGGTCTTCTGCACTCAGCTGCTGTTTGCTTCGCCCATGGAGATGACCAATGCGTCCCGGAACGCGTCCGGGCATCAGATCTTCTCCCTGGCGTACCACCATGTGCAGGTGCCCTTCGAGATCACCCTGGCCATTTTGCTGGTGTCACTCGCTAAGATCGGTAAGAGGTGACACTTCTCCAGGGATGACACCCAGAGATGCTGGCGGGTGAAGAGGGGGCTGCCACCGAGCCACACAGGGGGGGAGTAGTGGCCCTGGGGCCCCATCCCAGATCTCTGCTTGCTGTTCTGTCTTCTGTAGAAAGATTCATAAATGTAGAAAGTCTGTGACCTTGTAATAGACTTTGTGTTGCAATTCCTCCTCATTGTCAAGATCTCTGCTTGCAGTCAGTGAATGGTGACATTCACCATTACACCCAGGCTGACACAGTAGGTGGATGGGGCACATGCGTAGGACGCAGACAGGTATGGATGTGGATGGGTGCAGGATCTCCCTCCCCTCCAGCTGCAGGGGGAGAGTATATGTCGAGGCCTAACACTTAGCTGGGGGTTTGTTGCAATGTATCAGTGCAGCGACGTAAGTCTCTATCCTGTCCTTTTATCTGCACTGACACACTGTAACAAGCCCCCAGCTGTGTGTGGAGGAGCTGATCGGTGTCCTTCTTATTTCTGCAGGTTTCCATTTCTCCCCCAGAGTCCGCTCGGTGGTCCCGGAGAGCTGTGTCCTCCTCATCTTGGGCCTCATTTTTGGGGGGATCATCTTGGTTATGAATCACGAGGTCCCGGAGATGAACAGCAGCGTCTTCTTCCTCTACCTCCTGCCGCCCATCGTCCTGGACGCCGGTTACTTTCTCCCTATCCGCCCGTTCTTTGAGAACTTGGGCCCCATCCTGTGCTACGCCGTCCTGGGGACCCTGTGGAACGTTGCTGCTATCGGACTGTCCCTCTACGGCATATGTCAGGTGTGGGCATTGGGCGTGCCGGACATCTCGCTGCTGCACGCCCTGTGGTTCGGTAGTCTCATCGCCGCCGTCGATCCGGTCTCCATTTTGTCGGTGTTTGAGGAGATTCACGTGAATGAGAAGCTTTATATCCTGGTGTTCGGAGAATCTCTGCTCAACGACGCAGTCACCGTGGTGAGTTCACAGAAGGTACAGGGGGCAGGATTATAGGGGGGCACACGACCTGGGGTCTCCCCCTCCCGAAACCTGCCCTACGGAGACACGTACTGGTGTCACAGTGCGATATATGAGCTGACGACCCAGTCTGTAGGGGGCCCGTCCTGACCAGCGAGCGATCTTTAAGGACCAGACTACATGGAGAATAGTAGGACCGCAGGACCAGGCTACATGGAGAATAGTAGAACTGCAGGACCAGACTACATGGAGAATAGTAGGACCGCAGGACCAGACTACATGGAGAATAGTAGGACCGCAGGACCAGACTACATGGAGAATAGTAGGACTGCAGGACCAGACTACATGGAGAATAGTAGGACTGCAGGACCAGACTACATGGAGAATAGTAGGACCGCAGGACCAGACTACATGGAGAATAGTAGGACCGCAGGACCAGACTACATGGAGAATAGTAGGACCGCAGGACCAGACTACATGGAGAATAGTAGGACCGCAGGACCAGACTACATGGAGAATAGTAGGACCGCAGGACCAGACTACATGGAGAATAGTAGGACCGCAGGACCAGACTACATGGAGAATAGTAGGACCGCAGGACCAGACTACATGGAGAATAGTAGGACCGCAGGACCAGACTACATGGAGAATAGTAGGACCGCAGGACCAGACTACATGGAGAATAGTAGGACCGCAGGACCAGACTACATGGAGAATAGTAGGACCGCAGGACCAGACTACATGGAGAATAGTAGGACCGCAGGACCAGACTACATGGAGAATAGTAGGACCGCAGGACCAGACTACATGGAGAATAGTAGGACCGCAGGACCAGACTACATGGAGAATAGTAGGACCGCAGGACCAGACTACATGGAGAATAGTAGGACCGCAGGACCAGACTACATGGAGAATAGTAGGACCGCAGGACCAGACTACATGGAGAATAGTAGGACTGCAGGACCAGACTACATGGAGAATAGTAGGACCGCAGGACCAGACTACATGGAGAATAGTAGGACCGCAGGACCAGACTACATGGAGAATAGTAGGACCGCAGGACCAGACTACATGGAGAATAGTAGGACCGCAGGACCAGACTACATGGAGAATAGTAGGACCGCAGGACCAGACTACATGGAGAATAGTAGGACCGCAGGACCAGACTACATGGAGAATAGTAGGACCGCAGGACCAGACTACATGGAGAATAGTAGGACCGCAGGACCAGACTACATGGAGAATAGTAGGACCGCAGGACCAGACTACATGGAGAATAGTAGGACCGCAGGACCAGACTACATGGAGAATAGTAGGACCGCAGGACCAGACTACATGGAGAATAGTAGGACCGCAGGACCAGACTACATGGAGAATAGTAGGACCGCAGGACCAGACTACATGGAGAATAGTAGGACCGCAGGACCAGACTACATGGAGAATAGTAGGACCGCAGGACCAGACTACATGGAGAATAGTAGGACCGCAGGACCAGACTACATGGAGAATAGTAGGACCGCAGGACCAGACTACATGGAGAATAGTAGGACCGCAGGACCAGACTACATGGAGAATAGTAGGACCGCAGGACCAGACTACATGGAGAATAGTAGGACCGCAGGACCAGACTACATGGAGAATAGTAGGACCGCAGGACCAGACTACATGGAGAATAGTAGGACCGCAGGACCAGACTACATGGAGAATAGTAGGACCGCAGGACCAGACTACATGGAGAATAGTAGGACCGCAGGACCAGACTACATGGAGAATAGTAGGACCGCAGGACCAGACTACATGGAGAATAGTAGGACCGCAGGACCAGACTACATGGAGAATAGTAGGACCGCAGGACCAGACTACATGGAGAATAGTAGGACCGCAGGACCAGACTACATGGAGAATAGTAGGACCGCAGGACCAGACTACATGGAGAATAGTAGGACCGCAGGACCAGACTACATGGAGAATAGTAGGACCGCAGGACCAGACTACATGGAGAATAGTAGGACCGCAGGACCAGACTACATGGAGAATAGTAGGACCGCAGGACCAGACTACATGGAGAATAGTAGGACCGCAGGACCAGACTACATGGAGAATAGTAGGACCGCAGGACCAGACTACATGGAGAATAGTAGGACCGCAGGACCAGACTACATGGAGAATAGTAGGACCGCAGGACCAGACTACATGGAGAATAGTAGGACCGCAGGACCAGACTACATGGAGAATAGTAGGACCGCAGGACCAGACTACATGGAGAATAGTAGGACCGCAGGACCAGACTACATGGAGAATAGTAGGACCGCAGGACCAGACTACATGGAGAATAGTAGGACCGCAGGACCAGACTACATGGAGAATAGTAGGACCGCAGGACCAGACTACATGGAGAATAGTAGGACTGCAGGACCAGACTACATGGAGAATAGTAGGACCGCAGGACCAGACTACATGGAGAATAGTAGGACCGCAGGACCAGACTACATGGAGAATAGTAGGACCGCAGGACCAGACTACATGGAGAATAGTAGGACCGCAGGACCAGACTACATGGAGAATAGTAGGACTGCAGGACCAGACTACATGGAGAATAGTAGGACCGCAGGACCAGACTACATGGAGAATAGTAGGACCGCAGGACCAGACTACATGGAGAATAGTAGGACCGCAGGACCAGACTACATGGAGAATAGTAGGACCGCAGGACCAGACTACATGGAGAATAGTAGGACCGCAGGACCAGACTACATGGAGAATAGTAGGACCGCAGGACCAGACTACATGGAGAATAGTAGGACCGCAGGACCAGACTACATGGAGAATAGTAGGACCGCAGGACCAGACTACATGGAGAATAGTAGGACTGCAGGACCAGACTACATGGAGAATAGTAGGACCGCAGGACCAGACTACATGGAGAATAGTAGGACCGCAGGACCAGACTACATGGAGAATAGTAGGACCGCAGGACCAGACTACATGGAGAATAGTAGGACCGCAGGACCAGACTACATGGAGAATAGTAGGACTGCAGGACCAGACTACATGGAGAATAGTAGGACCGCAGGACCAGACTACATGGAGAATAGTAGGACCGCAGGACCAGACTACATGGAGAATAGTAGGACCGCAGGACCAGACTACATGGAGAATAGTAGGACCGCAGGACCAGACTACATGGAGAATAGTAGGACCGCAGGACCAGACTACATGGAGAATAGTAGGACCGCAGGACCAGACTACATGGAGAATAGTAGGACCGCAGGACCAGACTACATGGAGAATAGTAGGACCGCAGGACCAGACTACATGGAGAATAGTAGGACCGCAGGACCAGACTACATGGAGAATAGTAGGACCGCAGGACCAGACTACATGGAGAATAGTAGGACCGCAGGACCAGACTACATGGAGAATAGTAGGACCGCAGGACCAGACTACATGGAGAATAGTAGGACCGCAGGACCAGACTACATGGAGAATAGTAGGACCGCAGGACCAGACTACATGGAGAATAGTAGGACCGCAGGACCAGACTACATGGAGAATAGTAGGACCGCAGGACCAGACTACATGGAGAATAGTAGGACCGCAGGACCAGACTACATGGAGAATAGTAGGACCGCAGGACCAGACTACATGGAGAATAGTAGGACCGCAGGACCAGACTACATGGAGAATAGTAGGACCGCAGGACCAGACTACATGGAGAATAGTAGGACCGCAGGACCAGACTACATGGAGAATAGTAGGACCGCAGGACCAGACTACATGGAGAATAGTAGGACCGCAGGACCAGACTACATGGAGAATAGTAGGACCGCAGGACCAGACTACATGGAGAATAGTAGGACCGCAGGACCAGACTACATGGAGAATAGTAGGACCGCAGGACCAGACTACATGGAGAATAGTAGGACCGCAGGACCAGACTACATGGAGAATAGTAGGACCGCAGGACCAGACTACATGGAGAATAGTAGGACCGCAGGACCAGACTACATGGAGAATAGTAGGACCGCAGGACCAGACTACATGGAGAATAGTAGGACCGCAGGACCAGACTACATGGAGAATAGTAGGACCGCAGGACCAGACTACATGGAGAATAGTAGGACCGCAGGACCAGACTACATGGAGAATAGTAGGACCGCAGGACCAGACTACATGGAGAATAGTAGGACCGCAGGACCAGACTACATGGAGAATAGTAGGACCGCAGGACCAGACTACATGGAGAATAGTAGGACCGCAGGACCAGACTACATGGAGAATAGTAGGACCGCAGGACCAGACTACATGGAGAATAGTAGGACCGCAGGACCAGACTACATGGAGAATAGTAGGACCGCAGGACCAGACTACATGGAGAATAGTAGGACCGCAGGACCAGACTACATGGAGAATAGTAGGACCGCAGGACCAGACTACATGGAGAATAGTAGGACCGCAGGACCAGACTACATGGAGAATAGTAGGACCGCAGGACCAGACTACATGGAGAATAGTAGGACCGCAGGACCAGACTACATGGAGAATAGTAGGACCGCAGGACCAGACTACATGGAGAATAGTAGGACCGCAGGACCAGACTACATGGAGAATAGTAGGACCGCAGGACCAGACTACATGGAGAATAGTAGGACCGCAGGACCAGACTACATGGAGAATAGTAGGACCGCAGGACCAGACTACATGGAGAATAGTAGGACCGCAGGACCAGACTACATGGAGAATAGTAGGACCGCAGGACCAGACTACATGGAGAATAGTAGGACCGCAGGACCAGACTACATGGAGAATAGTAGGACCGCAGGACCAGACTACATGGAGAATAGTAGGACCGCAGGACCAGACTACATGGAGAATAGTAGGACCGCAGGACCAGACTACATGGAGAATAGTAGGACCGCAGGACCAGACTACATGGAGAATAGTAGGACCGCAGGACCAGACTACATGGAGAATAGTAGGACCGCAGGACCAGACTACATGGAGAATAGTAGGACCGCAGGACCAGACTACATGGAGAATAGTAGGACCGCAGGACCAGACTACATGGAGAATAGTAGGACCGCAGGACCAGACTACATGGAGAATAGTAGGACCGCAGGACCAGACTACATGGAGAATAGTAGGACCGCAGGACCAGACTACATGGAGAATAGTAGGACCGCAGGACCAGACTACATGGAGAATAGTAGGACCGCAGGACCAGACTACATGGAGAATAGTAGGACCGCAGGACCAGACTACATGGAGAATAGTAGGACCGCAGGACCAGACTACATGGAGAATAGTAGGACCGCAGGACCAGACTACATGGAGAATAGTAGGACCGCAGGACCAGACTACATGGAGAATAGTAGGACCGCAGGACCAGACTACATGGAGAATAGTAGGACCGCAGGACCAGACTACATGGAGAATAGTAGGACCGCAGGACCAGACTACATGGAGAATAGTAGGACCGCAGGACCAGACTACATGGAGAATAGTAGGACCGCAGGACCAGACTACATGGAGAATAGTAGGACCGCAGGACCAGACTACATGGAGAATAGTAGGACCGCAGGACCAGACTACATGGAGAATAGTAGGACCGCAGGACCAGACTACATGGAGAATAGTAGGACCGCAGGACCAGACTACATGGAGAATAGTAGGACTGCAGGACCAGACTACATGGAGAATAGTAGGACCGCAGGACCAGACTACATGGAGAATAGTAGGACCGCAGGACCAGACTACATGGAGAATAGTAGGACCGCAGGACCAGACTACATGGAGAATAGTAGGACCGCAGGACCAGACTACATGGAGAATAGTAGGACCGCAGGACCAGACTACATGGAGAATAGTAGGACCGCAGGACCAGACTACATGGAGAATAGTAGGACCGCAGGACCAGACTACATGGAGAATAGTAGGACCGCAGGACCAGACTACATGGAGAATAGTAGGACCGCAGGACCAGACTACATGGAGAATAGTAGGACCGCAGGACCAGACTACATGGAGAATAGTAGGACCGCAGGACCAGACTACATGGAGAATAGTAGGACCGCAGGACCAGACTACATGGAGAATAGTAGGACCGCAGGACCAGACTACATGGAGAATAGTAGGACCGCAGGACCAGACTACATGGAGAATAGTAGGACCGCAGTACCAGACTACATGGAGAATAGTAGGACCGCAGGACAAGGCTACATGGTGAATAGTAGGACCGCAGGACCAGATTACATGGAGAATAGTAGGACCGCAGGACCAGACTACATGGAGAATAGTAGGACCGCAGGACCAGACTACATGGAGAATAGTAGGACCGCAGGACCAGACTACATGGAGAATAGTAGGACCGCAGGACCAGACTACATGGAGAATAGTAGGACTGCAGGACCAGACTACATGGAGAATAGTAGGACCGCAGGACCAGACTACATGGAGAATAGTAGGACCGCAGGACCAGACTACATGGAGAATAGTAGGACCGCAGGACCAGACTACATGGAGAATAGTAGGACCGCAGGACCAGACTACATGGAGAATAGTAGGACCGCAGGACCAGACTACATGGAGAATAGTAGGACCGCAGGACCAGACTACATGGAGAATAGTAGGACTGCAGGACCAGACTACATGGAGAATAGTAGGACCGCAGGACCAGACTACATGGAGAATAGTAGGACCGCAGGACCAGACTACATGGAGAATAGTAGGACCGCAGGACCAGACTACATGGAGAATAGTAGGACTGCAGGACCAGACTACATGGAGAATAGTAGGACCGCAGGACCAGACTACATGGAGAATAGTAGGACCGCAGGACCAGACTACATGGAGAATAGTAGGACCGCAGGACCAGACTACATGGAGAATAGTAGGACTGCAGGACCAGACAATATGGAGAATAGTAGGACTGCAGGACCAGACTACATGGAGAATAGTAGGACCGCAGGACCAGACTACATGGAGAATAGTAGGACCGCAGGACCAGACTACATGGAGAATAGTAGGACCGCAGGACCAGACTACATGGAGAATAGTAGGACTGCAGGACACGACTACATGGAGAATAGTAGGACCGCAGGACCAGAGTACATGGAGAATAGTAGGACCGCAGGACCAGACTACATGGAGAATAGTAGGACTGCAGGACCAGACTACATGGAGAATAGTAGGACCGCAGTAACAGACTACATGGAGAATAGTAGGACCGCAGGACCAGACTACATGGAGAATAGTAGGACTGACTTCTGTGAGATACTGTATCTAGGGGTGTACTGACTTCTGTGATACTGTATATAGGGGTTACTGACTTCTGTGATACTGTATATGTGGGTGTACTAACTTCTATGATACTGTATATAGGGGTGTACTTCTGTGAGATACTGTATCTAGGGGTGTACTGACTTCTGTGATACTGTATATAGGGGTGTACTTCTGTGAGATACTGCATATATGGGTGTACTGACTTCTGTGATATTGTATATATGGGTGTACTAACTTCTGTGATACTGTATATAGGGGTGTACTCACTTCTGTGATACTGTATATAGGGGTGTACTTCTGTGAGATACTGTATCTAGGGGTGTACTGATGTCTGTGAGATATTGTATATAGGGATGTAATGACTTCTGTGATACTGTATATAGGGGTGTACTGACTTCTGTTAGATACTGTATATAGGGGTGTACTTCTGTGAGATACTGTATATCTGGGTGTACTGACTTCTGAGATATTGTATATATGGGTGTACTGACTTCTGAGATATTGTATATATGGGTGTACTGACTTCTGCGAGATACTGTATATAGGGGTGTACTCACTTGTGAGATACTGTATATAGGGGTGTACTCACTTCTGTGAGATACTGTATATAGGGGTGCACTCACTTCTGTGAGATACTGTATATAGGGGTGTACTCACTTGTGAGATACTGTAGCGATGTATGCATTCTAATTAACACTGTATTACAGGCACTGTCAAGGTGAACATTTCCTTTAAGCACAGAATAATGGTTTGTGCAGTGATCTATAGATATTTTAGTTTTTTCTCACCGTTTTCAAGATTTCTGCTTGCTGTCAGTGAATGGGAAGACATTTGTTTCCCCTGTATCTAGTCCTGCTCTTACCGCGGCCGGGCGTTATTTTGATGCATCTGTGCTGGTTCCAGTTATGATCCTGGAGTAAGGACCGCTTGTGCTGTTGGATAATCTGAAGATCAATATTTAAACTGCATCGTAGCAGCAACATTGTTACGTCAGAGTAAGCGGGTGATGGCGGGTGATGCGTGCTGTGACCCTGATGATGATCTCCGGGCGCCGCTGATCAGGGGCTGCCTCGGCTTTACATTATTCCTGCTGCTTCTCTCGGGAGTGGCTGATAATTGCTTCCTGATGAGATAATTGTACATGGTGGGCGGGGGAGGGGAGCGCAGCGCTTGAGCCTGGTTGTCATTTATCACACTAGGCATTGCCTGGGGCCCGGGGGGCCACGAGGACTCCTTCTGCCTTATACAAATAAGGGGGCTCAGTGCAGGACCACATATGTGGCTGCTCCTCCATCTGCAGGGCCCCGGATGTGGTGATGTCACTAGTCCTCAGCATGGCACAATGACACCAGGGCACACCGGCTGTGACACCAGTGCTGGAGGATCTGACGCCTGCGCCAAGTGTCCTGGATCCAATGCGGGCACCATGTGGCAGTATATAGGCACTGAATGTCTCTGGGGCGTTTCGAAATGTCAGCTTTATACAATCACGAACCCGTAGAGCCGCCTCTATGCACAGTGACTTGTTGAATTTGACTTCTCTCCACTTACAGTTTACGCATCAGACACCCAGGCGTTAATCAAGTAGTTTTTTAATCTGGAGATTGTATTACAAGATGTTGCAGGTGATCCAGATGGTGAAAGAATGATGCCAACAATAAACTCCTCGCTAAGAAGATAGATGCTGCTACTGAGAAAGCTGAGCACACACTAAGAGCAAAGCATCACTGGGAAAACAGGGAGTGGCTAGGCTAAACAGGGGGGGGGGGGGAGAGAGAGGAGCATACCAATACACAATGCAAGATACTGGAACAGAACACTCCCCGTCTGGTATCGGTAGATGCCACTATATATATATATACAATGGAATTGTATAAAATAACAATAGCTTGCAGATGCAATAATGTCCATCTACCTGAAAAGGAAATATGCAATGAACATTATTCAAATCAAAAAAGGATACGTCTTCAGTTCAGGCGATAGAGCTGGTACTGGAAACAATCTTAAAAGATGTCGAGCATCTTGGTAGAAGGGATCTCAACATGGAAGTTCTGCAGGCATGAGTAACACAACTTCTGTAACAGGGCGGAAGAAGGTCTTGATTACTCCACCTCTCGCGGTTCTAACTTCCACCTTACGAACCTTCCCATCCGAACTGGAAACGACTTTAGTAATAAGTCCAGTAGGCCAGTCAAGACGATCAGCTTGTTTGTCTCTTAACAGAAGAAAATCTCCTTCCTTTAAATTAGGCCTTGGTTCTTGCAAGAGACAGAGGTACTTTCTTCTCCACCTTTTCCAGAACTGACTGGCGAGATGTTGTACCAGCTTCCACCGAGCTTCCTGCGCAACAATGAATGTGATCTTCTCTTACTGGTTACTGAAGGTGACTGAGACCTCTTATGAACCTCGGGTGAGCGAGAATGCCTTTGGTGAGACCGAGAATGTAAGCGCCTCCACGACGATGAGCGCTTTCTAGGAGACGGTGAGGAGGAGAGAGAACGCGGTCTACGTTCCCCGGATGCTGACTTTGAGGATCTTTGATGCACCCCAGATGTGGATTTCTTCTTTTTTACTACAGGAGATTGTCTGTTGCTTTCATTAGAAGCTGAGCGAGACTTGGTTCTCCTTGATCTTGCCAAAGATTTAGAATGTGACTTCTCTGTCTGTGTCACCGATTTAGAGCGAGAGCGCTTATTTTGTGAGGCAGATTTAGATGTAGATTGCTTTCTGTCTATGGATCGTGAACACGAATGCTCATGTCTGCTTTTCACTTCTGAAATGGGATCTGTTTTTGTATGTACGGGTTGTTGACATTCAGAAGATACTTCCTTTACAAAATTAAACTCATTATCAAACGGTAGATTGGAAGACTCACGTTTCTGCGGTGTCTCGTCAGAACTACATGAATCAGAAGGCTTGTTGTCAGTGATGATATAGGATTCATTATGATAAACTGTGTGAGGACTGCAAAGCTGGGAAGGGCCTGAAGAGGGCTCCAATTGAGATCCTGAAGGCCTTTCTACAAGCTGCCCCTCTGTCCAGGAACATTCTTCTGCAGCTGACTCCATTGGATTTAAGCTGCTTTCTGATGTTTTTAGAATATTTGGGCAAGGAACCTCTTGCACATAGTAGAGGTTAGGACACTGTCTGGTGTAAGAAGTTCGCCCCCCTATTAATACTTCCGTTCTGAAGGAGTGTACTTGGCAGGGTCTGCGGGTTCTGTCCAGACATACATCCCCCACAATGATCCAACCCACTGTAAGTTTCTGGGCATATGGAGCGCTGAAAGGGCCATTGCGAAGTTCAAGGACCTTATGAGCCTCAAGAATGTCTCTACCTAGCAAGAGTAAGATCTCGGCATGGTTATCAAGGGGAGGAATCTCTCTGGCTATGTTCCTGAGATGAGGGTGATGCTGTGCGGCTTCGGTCCGGCAATTTGTCACACTCAATAAGGGTTGGAAGAGAGAGTTTCTTATCTCCTTTGATGGGCTTCAAGGTGAAACCATTAGCTCTTCTTCCTGAGGTTGTCACAAGACCAGAGCATGTTCCTAGGGTGTAGGGTGTAGTTTCTCCCTCTATCCTGAACAGATCAAAGAACTTGGGGCTAGCTCTGGAACGATTACTTTGGTCATCTAGAATAGCATACATTCTTATGGTCTTCTCTGGTTGTGCAGTAGGAAACACATCCATGAGGCAAATCTTAGAACAAGACTTACCACACACAAGTCCTTCTCCACATACCTTTGTGCATCGGGGCGTGACAGTTGTGGTTGGTCGGTCGGCACTCTCCCCGCCTTGATCGGGATGGGGCTTGTGCCAGCTAACTGGTTCTAGGTTCCGCCTGATTGGTCCCGGGTGAACAGCGGACACATGTAGATCACTATTACATTCAGAACACTTGACTGGAACCTCACAGTCTCTGGCGAAGTGCTCAGTGGATGCACAGCATCTGAAGCAGATATCATGACTCCTTAGGAACTCCTTACGTTCCTCAAAGGGCTTTGCTATGAAGACACAGCATTTCCTTAAAGGGTTTCTGTCACCAACTTTTGACATTATAAGCTGTCTGACATTAGCTATGTGCTAATGTCAGACCAGCTTGATAATGTCTTTTTTATAAAAATCCGCTGTATATATAGTCTGAAAAACTTACTTTTATATTATGTAAATTAGCCTCTCGGAGCAGGGGGGGCGTTGCCCTGCTCCTAGCGGCTCCGTCCGGCAACCTGCTGGCACGCCCCTTCACACTTTGATTGACAGTGCAGGGCAGCGATCCTCCTGCACTGTCTCGTTCTGAAATCGCGCGCCCGCGCCGCCGCTCTGTATTCGGCGCAGGCGCGGTGAGCAGAGGACAGCAGGCACCAGCGTCCTCTGCTCACCGCGCCTGCGCCGAATACAGAGCAGCAGCGCGGCGCGCGATTTCAGAACGAGACAGTGCAGGAGGATCGCTGCCCTGCACTGTCAATCAAAGTGTGAAGGGGCGTGCCAGCAGGTTGCCGGACGGAGCCGCTAGGAGCAGGGCAACGCCCCCCCTGCTCCTAGAGGCTAATTTACATAATATAAAAGTAAGTTTTTCAGACTAAATATACAGCGGATTTTTATAAAAAAGACATTATCAAGCTGGTCTGACATTAGCACATAGCTAATGTCAGACAGCTTATAATGTCAAAAGTTGGTGACAGAAACCCTTTAAAGGATGTGGTTTATCATGGATAGGGCAATGATGATCGGGTTCCTTAGGGCTTTCATTTCCATTGGAAGCTGCTGCGTTAGTAGTGGGCACAACCCCTGTCTTTTTTACTGAAATTAGACCTTTAGAGCCCCCCTGTCTGGGACTGAAAGTCTCGTGTCTCTGTTTAGTAGAGCCAAAGATGTTGGTTCCCAAGGTGTTGAAGCTCGGATCGTTTTAAGCTCTAGCCAAGTCCTTGATGATCTTACAGAAGAATGAAAATAGCGGAAAGCGAACACGATGTTGCTCCTTGTATTTTGAACCTGTTGTTTCCCATTGGTCTTAATATGGAGGGGTAATTTCTCCACGATCAGGCCCACACCATGGGAGGTATCAAGAAAGCTGAGACCTGGTAGCTGCGGGTCTCCCTTGACGATTTCAAACTCAAGAAGAAGGTCGCTTAATTCCTGGAACCCTCGGCGGTCTGTATTGGATAATTCAAGAAAGTCGTATAGTCATTTAAATAAAGAAAGAACTTTCAACTACTTCCGAGCTGCCGTATGTCTGCTCTAATCTTTCCCATGCGAGACGCAGTGTGGGTCTTTAATTCTAGGATTAATTCCTCTGGGTCGAGACTTGATAACAGAGAAGAATATTTTTCAGACAGTCTCTTATAACTTTCATAGGTCTTATTCAATTTTGTACACATGGCCTGCAATTGATCATCATTATAGCCTGATCCATGTACTGCATCCATACAATGTTAAGTCTTTTCCCACAAACTGGACAAGTTATTAAATATCTCAATTTTGTTAGTTAGGAGCGCCTCTTTCATTTTTAATGAGGGCTTGGAAATCCTTTTAGCTGTGTCTTGCATCTCCATTTGTAACACCACAGTGGTTGGTTGGTTCAGTCTTTAAAGCATGTATGAAGCTGCAATTGCTAGAAGCTTCTGCGATCCTCAGTGAATGCAGTACACAGCAGGATATGATGAAAAAGTCTTACACAAGCGGTGCTATTACCCTCCACTGCAGCAAGCAGGAGACTAATGATGATGGCTTATTACTTGGAGGAGGAGAATATTTTTTCCTTGGCGATAGAAGGAGAGTACTAAGGCAATTCTTTTACTGTGGCGTTCAAAAGGTCAGCTTTATACAATCACGCATCTGTGAGAGAGCAGCCTCTATGCGCACGAAAGTGATTTGTTGAATCAGACATTCTCCACTTACAGTTTACGTATCAGACACCCAGGAGTTAATCAAGTAGCTTTTCAATCCGGAGATTGTATTACAAGATGTGCAGGGAATCCAGATGGTAAAAGAATGATGCCAACAATATCTCCTTGCTAAGAAGATGGAGATTCTCCTCAGAAAGCTAAGCACACCTCAAGAGCAACGCATGACTGGGAAAACAGGGAGTGGCTAGGCTAAACGGGGGGGGGGAGAGGAGCATACCAATACACAATGCAAGATACTGGAACAGAACAGTCTCTATGTGTACAGAGTATAGCACTATACGGGAACTATGTGGCTGCTGTACGGCACCATACTGTGAGATCTATCTGTGCAATGTGTGTGCGGTATATGGACACTGTATGGCACCATATGATCGATCTGTGCGCTGTGTGCAGTATATGGACGTTGTATGGCGCTATATGATCTATCTGCGCTGTGTGCAGTATATGGATGCTGTATGGCGCTATATGATCTATCTGTGCACTGTGTGCAGTATATGGATGCTGTATGGCGTTATATGATCGCTGTATGGCGCGATATGATCTATCTGTGCGCTGTGTGCAGTATATGGACGCTGTATGGCGCTATATGGTCTATCTGTGCAGTATATGGACGCTGTATGGCGCTATATGGTCTATCTGTGCAGTATATGGACGCTGTATGGCACTATATGATCTATCTGTGCGCTGTGTGCAGTATTTGGACGCTGTATGGCGCTATATGATCTATCTGTGCGCTGTGTGCAGTATTTGGACGCTGTATGGCGCTATATGATCTATCTGTGCGCTGTGTGCAGTATATGGACGTTGTATGGCGCTATATGATCTATCTGCGCTGTGTGCAGTATATGGATGCTGTATGGCGCTATATGATCTATCTGTGCGCTGTGTGCAGTATTTGGACGCTGTACGGCGCTATATGATCTATCTGCGCTGTGTGCAGTATATGGATGCTGTATGGCGCTATATGATCTATCTGTGCGCTGTGTGCAGTATTTGGACGCTGTATGGCGCTATATGATCTATCTGCGCTGTGTGCAGTATATGGATGCTGTATGGCGCTATATGATCTATCTGTGCGCTGTGTGCAGTATATGGACGCTGTATGGCGCTATATGATCTATCTGTGCGCTGTGTGCAGTATATGGACGCTGTATGGCGCTATATGATCTATCTGTGCGCTGTGTGCAGTATATGGACGCTGTATGGCGCTATATGATCTATCTGTGCGCTGTGTGCAGTATATGGACGCTGTATGGCGCTATATGATCTATCTGTGCGCTGTGTGCAGTATATGGACGCTGTATGGCGCTATATGATCTATCTGTGCGCTGTGTGCAGTATATGGACGCTGTATGGCGCTATATGATCTATCTGTGCGCTGTGTGCAGTATATGGACGCTGTATGGCGCTATATGATCTATCTGTGCGCTGTGTGCAGTATATGGACGCTGTATGGCGCTATATGATCTATCTGTGCGCTGTGTGCAGTATATGGACGCTGTATGGCGCTATATGATCTATCTGTGCGCTGTGTGCAGTATATGGACGCTGTATGGCGCTATATGATCTATCTGTGCGCTGTGTGCAGTATATGGACGCTGTATGGCGCTATATGATCTATCTGTGCGCTGTGTGCAGTATATGGACGCTGTATGGCGCTATATGATCTATCTGTGCGCTGTGTGCAGTATATGGACGCTGTATGGCGCTATATGATCTATCTGTGCGCTGTGTGCAGTATATGGACGCTGTATGGCGCTATATGATCTATCTGTGCGCTGTGTGCAGTATATGGACGCTGTATGGCGCTATATGATCTATCTGTGCTGTGTGCAGTATATGGAGCTGTATGGCGCTATATGATCTATCTGTGCAGTATATGGACGCTGTATGGCGCTATATGATCTATCTGTGCGCTGTGTGCAGTATATGGACGCTGTATGGCGCTATATGATCTATCTGTGCGCTGTGTGCAGAATATGGACGCTGAATGGCGCTATATGATCTATCTGTGTGCTGTGTGCAGTATATGGACGCTGAATGGCGCTATATGATCTATCTGTGCTGTGTGCAGTATATGGACGCTGTATGGCGCTATATGATCTATCTGTGCAGTATATGGACGCTGTATGGTGCTATATGATCGATCTGTGCGCTGTGTGCAGTATATGGACGCTGTATGGCGCTATATGATCGATCTGTGCGCTGTGTGCAGTATATGGACGCTGAATGGCGCTATATGACCTATCTGTGCTGTGTGCAGTATATGGACGCTGTATGGTGCTATATGATCGATCTGTGTGCAGTATATGGACGCTGTATGGTGCTATATGATCGATCTGTGCGCTGTGTGCAGAATATGGACGCTGTATGGTGCTATATGATCTATCTGCGCTGTGTGCAGTATATGGACGCTGTATGGCGCTATATGATCTATCTGTGCGCTGTGTGCAGTATATGGACGCTGTATGGCGCTATATGATCTATCTGTGCGCTGTGTGCAGTATATGGACGCTGTATGGTGCTATATGATCTATCTGTGCGCTGTGTGCAGTATATGGACGCTGTATGGCGCTATATGATCTATCTGTGCACTGTGTGCAGTATATGGATCCTGTATGGCGCTATATGATCTATCTGTGCGCTGTGTGCAGTATATGGACGCTGTATGGCGCTATATGATCTATCTGTGCGCTGTGTGCAGAATATGGATGCTGAATGGCGCTATATGATCGATCTGTGCGCTGTGTGCAGTATATGGACGCTGTATGGTGCTATATGATCTATCTGCGCTGTGTGCAGTATATGGACGCTGTATGGCACTATATGATCTATCTGTGCAGTATATGGACGCTGAATGGCGCTATATGATCTATCTGTGCGCTGTGTGCAGTATATGGACGCTGTATGGCGCTATATGATCTATCTGCGCTGTGTGCAGTATATGGACGCTGTATGGCGCTATATGATCTATCTGTGCGCTGTGTGCAGTATATGGACGCTGTATGGCGCTATATGATCGATCTGTGCAGTATATGGATGCTGTATGGCGCTATATGATCTATCTGCGCTGTGTGCAGTATATGGACACTGTATTGCAGTATTTGATCAGGGTGGGCACTGTACGGCACTATAAGGTTACAGGACTAGGGTTTGAGGATTATTTTCAGAAGGAGATTTTTTTTCTCACATTTCTATGATTTTTCGTACTTCCACAGGTTCTGTATAATCTCTTCAAAGCCTGGCATGGCATGGCGGACATCCTGCTCAGGGACATCTTTCTCGGAGTCGGCAGCATATTTGTGGTTGGCATCAGTGGCATTCTGGTCGGACTGATATTTGGGTTTATGGCGGCCTTTACCACGCGTTTTACGGAGAACATCCGAATTATCGAGCCGCTCTTTGTTTTCCTCTACAGCTACCTGGCTTATCTGACGGCAGAAATCTTCCAAATGTCCGGGATTATGGCGTAAGTATGGCGGCGGAGTCTGATCCTGTACTCATGTGTAGAGGAGAAGAGCCCCATAGCTCCCCCTGCTGGGGCTGGGCTATATGACCCCCGGGGCAGCCGCTATTTCCCCTTCCTATTGTTGTGCCGCTCTCCCTGTTCCTAATATTGGAACATGGAGTCGTATGTAGGGGACGAGGCCACCGAGGCCGGGGTCCTGCCCTGCAGGGGCCCCATAGCGACTGCTCAGTCTGTCTCCAGTATGCCAAACCTGTGTGGAAGCCATGAGATTGCTGGATGCTTTATATGACAGCACTGCTCCCCAGATGTGAATTTTATGGTAGGACAGCGCCACCTGCTGGGAGCACTGTGTAGCCTGCACTCTGCTGCAGCATTTCAGTGTTCTCACCGGCTGCAGCGTCAGGAGATGGTAAATATGACGCAATATTAAAGTATGGCGCAGGACGCCAGAGCGATAAGTAATAAGCGGTGACAGCGCTAACTCTCCGCAGCCTCATCTCCTGCTCCGTGAGTATGAAGCGCTACGTGGAGGCCAACATCTCGCAGAAGTCGTCCACCACCGTGAAGTACTTCATGAAGATGTGGAGCAGCCTCAGCGAGACGCTCATCTTCTTCTTCCTCGGCTTCTATACCGTGAAAAGTAATCACGAGTGGAACTGGCCCTTCACCCTCCTCACCATCGTCTGCTGCTTGTTCTGGCGAGCATCAGGTATACCGCGCTGCTATATGGGCACTATATGGTGGTATGTGTGCACTGTGTGGTGGTATGTGTGCACTGTGTGGTGGTATGTGTGCACTGTGTGGTGGTATGTGTGCACTGTGTGGTGGTATGTGTGCACTGTGTGGTGGTATGTGTGCACTGTGTGGTGGTATGTGTGCACTGTGTGGAGCTGTTATATGGGCACTATATGGTGGTATGTGTGCACTGTGTGGAGCTGCTATATGGTGGTATTTATTATAGGGGTAGTAGTACTGATGATTGTATTTATTACAGGGGTAGTAGTACTGATGATTGTATTTATTACAGGGGTAGTAGTACTGATGATTGTATTTATTACAGGGGTAGTAGTACTGATGATTGTATTTATTATAGGGGTAGTAGTACTGATGATTGTATTTATTATAGGGGTAGTAGTACTGATGATTGTATTTATTATAGGGTAGTAGTACTGATGATTGTATTTATTATAGGGGTAGTAGTACTGATGATTGTATTTATTATAGGGGTAGTAGTACTGATGATTGTATTTATTATAGGGGTAGTAGTACTGATGATTGTATTTATTATAGGGGTAGTAGTACTGATGATTGTATTTATTATAGGGGTAGTAGTACTGATGATTGTATTTATTATAGGGGTAGTAGTACTGATGATTGTATTTATTATAGGGGTAGTAGTACTGATGATTGTATTTATTATAGGGGTAGTAGTACTGATGATTGTATTTATTATAGGGTAGTAGTACTGATGATTGTATTTATTATAGGGTAGTAGTACTGATGATTGTATTTATTATAGGGGTAGTAGTACTGATGATTGTATTTATTATAGGGGTAGTAGTACTGATGATTGTATTTATTATAGGGGTAGTAGTACTGATGATTGTATTTATTATAGGGGTAGTAGTACTGATGATTGTATTTATTATAGGGGTAGTAGTACTGATGATTTTATTTATTATAGGGGTAGTAGTACTGGTGATTGTATTTATTATAGGGGTAGTAGTACTGGTGATTGTATTTATTACAGGGGTAGTAGTACTGATGATTGTATTTATTACAGGGGTAGTAGTACTGATGATTGTATTTATTACAGGGGTAGTAGTACTGATGATTGTATTTATTACAGGGGTAGTAGTACTGATGATTGTATTTATTACAGGGGTAGTAGTACTGATGATTGTATTTATTACAGGGAGTAGTAGTACTGATGATTGTATTTATTACAGGAGTAGTAGTACTGATGATTGTATTTATTACAGGGGTAGTAGTACTGATGATTGTATTTATTATAGGGGTAGTAGTACTGATGATTGTATTTATTATAGGGGTAGTAGTACTGGTGATTGTATTTATTACAGGGGTAGTAGTACTGATGATTGTATTTATTACAGGGGTAGTAGTACTGATGATTGTATTTATTATAGGGTAGTAGTACTGATGATTGTATTTATTATAGGGGTAGTAGTACTGATGATTGTATTTATTACAGGGGTAGTAGTACTGATGATTGTATTTATTACAGGGGTAGTAGTACTGATGATTGTATTTATTATAGGGGTAGTAGTACTGATGATTGTATTTATTATAGGGGTAGTAGTACTTACGAGCATTTTGAACAAGTTCTGCCTGAACATCGTCTCCAGGAAGGATCAGTTCATCATCTCCTATGGCGGTCTACGTGGAGCCATCTGCTTCTCACTGGTCTTTCTTCTTCCTGACATAAAACCCAAGCTTCTGTTTACTGCGGCCACCAGCGCCGTCATCCTCTTCACCGTCTTCGTCCAGGTCAGTTGTGAGCCGCTGTTTAAATGTGTTAGAGTAAAGGAGAGCACAACAGGTAAGGCTGTGAGGTTACTACAAGGGAGCTCTACCTCCTTCACAAGCATGTACTTTAGCCCCTCCCCTGCGGAGCTGCCCCACCCCCCAATGTCTGCTGCTTTATCCTCTGCAGGAGCCTTCTCCCGATTCTTACTGTTTCTACCACTGACTCACTTGCTCTGTTGATGCTGCAGTAGATTCCACCTTATTCCATGTAATAGCCACAAACGCAGCGAACGCTCACGATCCGCAGAGATCGTCATGGGTGGATGTGCGGGCTGCGGATTAAATCATGGAGACGCAGGAATCTATCTGTAAAATAAGGGCTCAGGATGTGAAAGGAGCCACCCATTTGCTTCTGTGCAGTGCCCAGTGTGGGGCCTGGAGAGAGGGTGACGCCCTATACTGTGCATATATCTCAT
This sequence comes from Bufotes viridis, assembly GCA_033119425.1. NCBI lineage: Eukaryota > Metazoa > Chordata > Amphibia > Anura > Bufonidae > Bufotes > Bufotes viridis. Next base: position 2,689,733 of record CM065597.1, read on the forward strand.
CCCTGGGTCGTATTCACACAGGGGATGACCATCCGGCCTCTGGTGGAGCTGCTAGAAGTGAAGAAACGGAACAAAACCTCCTCCACCGTCAGCGAACAGGTCAACATACGGGTAAGTGTCGCTGCCACATTGTAGCAAAACTCTGCTCACAGTATGAAAACTTTCCTCCTCTGCTGTATTCTCCTCCTCCTCTGCTGTATTCTCATCCTTCTCTGCTGTATTCTTCTCCTCCTCTGCTGTATTCTTCTCCCCCTCTGCTGTATTCTTCTCCTCCTCTGCTGTATTCTTCTCCTCCTCTGCTGTATTCTTCTCCCCCTCTGCTGTATTCTTCTCCTCCTCTGCTGTATTCTCCTCCTCCTCTGCTGTATTCTCCTCCTCCTCTGCTGTATTTTCCTCCTCCTCTGCTGTATTCTCATCTAGTGATGAGCGGCAGGTGCCATATTCGATTTCGACGAAATTCGCGAATATTCGAATGAATATTCGTTTCGTATTCGTCGAAATCGAATATTAAATCATTTTTCTAGTTATCGCGATTAAAATGCGATTTAAATAATCGCATATTGCGATTTGTACTTAAGGCTACTTTCCTATTGGTTTCATATCTAGAATTAGCGAGGATGACGAATATGACGAATGTATTCGTCATATTCCTCAAAACGAAGATAGCAGTATTCTACATCTTCGTTTTAGCAACCTATTCGTCAACCTCGCTAATTCTAGCAATCAAATAGGAAGGTTGACTATAGAGACAGCTGTGTTAAATTAGCTATGCGATTTTTTTTTAATACAATAATTATATTACTTGATATGATAATATTATTATAAGTATTCTATTTATTAAAAAAAAAAAATCGCATAGCGAATTTAACACAGCTGTCTAGTAAGTCAACCTTCCTATTTGATTGCTAGAATAGCAGGTTGACGAATAGGTTGCTAAAGCGAGATGTAGAATACTTAGTTATCTTCGTTTTGAGGAATATGACGAATACATTCGTCATATTCGTCATCCTCACTAATTCTACCAAGCCAACCATAACTTCTGTGCTCATGGAGCGTCCCCATCACCATGGGAACGTCTCCATATACTAAAATGTACTGTCGGATTTGAGGAATTACGTTGAAATCGCAATGCGATTAATTCAAGTTATATTAATCGCATTGCGATTTCAACTTAGAGCTGGGTTTATAATGGGTCAGCTTGCTAGAATTAACGAAGTTAACGAATATGGAATATAGCAGCAGTGCTAAGTTGAAATCGCAATGCGATTAATTTAACTTAAAGTATTCGCATTGCGATTTCAACTTAGAGCTGGGTTTATAATGGGTCAGCTTGCTAGAATTAACGAAGTTAACGAATATGGAATATAGCAGCAGTGCTAAGTTGAAATCGCAATGCGATTAATTTAACTTAAAGTATTCGCATTGCGATTTCAACTTAGCACTGCTAGTGCATAGCTATATATTCCATATTCGTTAATTCTAACCTATGTAAGATAGCAGTGCTAAGTTGTAATCGCAATGCGATTAATATAACTTGAATTAATCGCATTGCGATTTCAACGTAATTCCTCAAATCCGACAGTACATTTTAGTATATAGAGATTTTCCCATGGAAGGGACGCTCCATGAGCACGGAAGTCGGCAGAAGCGGCAACGGGCACTGACTGGAGCAGCCAGGAAGCCAGGAATCCTCATGACAGGTAAGAACTACTTTTGGGAAGTGGGAAAGAAAAAATATAACTAAAAAAAAAAAAAAAAACGAATATTCGAAATAAGCGAATTTATAGCGCTATATTCGAAATATTCGCCAATTAGCAGTGCCGATATTCGCTAAAAAATTCAGCTTTTCGAATATTCGCGCTCAACACTATTCTCATCCTCCTCTGCTGTATTCTCCTCCTCCTCTGCTGTATTCTCCTCCTCCTCTGCTGTATTCTTCTCCTCCTCTGCTGTATTCTCCTCCTCCTCTGCTGTATTCTTCTCCTCCTCTGCTGTATTCTTCTCCTCCTCTGCTGTATTCTCCTCCTCCTCTGCTGTATTCTCCTCCTCCTCTGCTGTATTTTCCTCCTCCTCTGCTGTATTTTCCTCCCCCTCTGCTGTATTCTTCTCCTCCTCTGCTGTATTTTCCTCCCCCTCTGCTGTATTCTCCTCCCCCTCTGCTGTATTCTTCTCCTCCTCTGCTGTATTCTTCTCCTCCTCTGCTGTATTCTCCTCCTCCTCTGCTGTATTTTTCTCCTCCTCTGCTGTATTCTCATCCTCCTCTGCTGTATTCTCCTCCCCCTCTGCTGTATTCTTCTCCTCCTCTGCTGTATTCTTCTCCTCCTCTGCTGTATTCTCATCCTCCTCTGCTGTATTCTTCTCCTCCTCTGCTGTATTCTTCTCCTCCTCTGCTCTATTCTCCTCCTCCTCTGCTGTATTCTCCTCCTCCTCTGCTGTATTCTTCTCCTCCTCTGCTGTATTCTTCTCCTCCTCTGCTGTATTCTTCTCCTCCTCTGCTGTATTCTTCTCCTCCTCTGCTGTATTCTTCTCCTCCTCTGCTGTATTCTTCTCCTCCTCTGCTGTATTCTCATCCTCCTCTGCTGTATTCTTCTCCTCCTCTGCTGTATTCTTCTCCTCCTCTGCTGTATTCTTCTCCTCCTCTGCTGTATTCTCCTCCTCCTCTGCTGTATTCTTCTACTCCTCTGCTGTATTCTTCTCCTCCTCTGCTGTATTCTTCTCCTCCTCTGCTGTATTCTTCTCCTCCTCTGCTGTATTCTCATCCTCCTCTGCTGTATTCTTCTCCTCCTCTGCTGTATTCTTCTCCTCCTCTGCTGTATTCTTCTCCTCCTCTGCTGTATTCTCCTCCTCCTCTGCTGTATTCTCCTCCTCTGCTGTATTCTCCTCCTCCTCTGCTGTATTCTCATCCTCCTCTGCTGTATTCTCATCCTCCTCTGCTGTATTCTCATCCTCCTCTGCTGTATTCTCCTCCTCCTCTGTTGTATTCTCATCCTTCTCTGCTGTATTCTTATCCTCCTCTGCTGTATTCTCCTCCTCCTCTGCTGTATTCCCATCCTCCTCTGCTGTATTCTCATCCTCCTCTGCTGTATTCTCATCCTCCTCCCTCCTCTGCTGTATTTTCCTCCTCTGCTGTATTCTCATCCTCCTCTGCTGTATTCTCCTCCTCTGCTGTATTCTCCCCCTCCTCTGCTGTATTCTCATCCTCCTCTGCTGTATTCTCCCCCTCTGCTGTATTCTCCTCCTCCTCTGCTGTATTCTCCTCCTCCTCTGCTGTATTCTCCTCCTCTGCTGTATTCTCCTCCTCCTCTGCTGTATTCTCCTCCTCCTCTGCTGTATTCTCATCCTCCTCCTCCTCTTCTGCTGTATTCTCCTCCTCTGCTGTATTCTCCTCCTCTGCTGTATTCTCCTCCTCCTCTGCTGTATTCTCCTCCTCCTCTGCTGTATTCTCCTCCTCCTCTGCTGTATTCTCCTCCTCTGCTGTATTCTCCTCCTCTGCTGTATTCTCATCCTCCTCTGCTGTATTCTCATCCTCCTCTGCTGTATTCTCATCCTCCTCCTCTGCTGTATTCTCCTCCTCTGCTGTATTCTAATCCTCCTCTGCTGTATTCTCATCCTCCTCTGCTGTATTCTCCTCCTCCTCTGCTGTATTCTCATCCTCCTCTGCTGTATTCTCCTCCTCCTCTGCTGTATTCTCATCCTCCTCTGCTGTATTCTCATCCTCCTCTGCTGTATTCTCATCCTCCTCTGCTGTATTCTCATCCTCCTCTGCTGTATTCTCATCCTCCTCCTCTGCTGTATTCTCATCCTCCTCTGCTGTATTCTCATCCTCCTCTGCTGTATTCTCCTCCTCCTCTGCTGTATTCTCATCCTCCTCTGCTGTATTCTCATCCTCCTCTGCTGTATTCTCCTCCTCCTCTGCTGTATTCTCCTCCTCCTCTGCTGTATTCTCCTCCTCTGCTGTATTCTCATCCTCCTCTGCTGTATTCTCCTCCTCCTCTGCTGTATTCTCATCCTCCTCTGCTGTATTCTCATCCTCCTCTGCTGTATTCTCCTCCTCCTCTGCTGTATTCTCCTCCTCCTCGGCTGTATTCTCCTCCTCTGCTGTATTCTCCTCCTCCTCCTCTGCTGTATTCTCCTCCTCTGCTGTATTCTCATCCTCCTCTGCTGTATTCTCCTCCTCCTCTGCTGTATTCTCCTCCTCCTCTGCTGTATTCTCATCCTCCTCTGCTGTATTCTCCTCCTCCTCTGCTGTATTCTCATCCTCCTCTGCTGTATTCTCATCCTCCTCTGCTGTATTCTCATCCTCCTCTGCTGTATTCTCATCCTCCTCTTCTTCAGTGGACTCCACCCTGTTATCTGCAGTCTCCATAAAGCGGAATGTGCCGTTGTGTTGGTGCGGTCGTGTGCGAAGAAGCAATGGATTCTGTTCACTCCTCTCCTGTTGAACTTGAGCCCCCGATCCCGACCCGCTACTCGCAGCAGTTTATTCACGGATCACAACATCTGACTCAAATATGAAAATAAAAAACAAAGGGCAAAGTGATCCTTACAGTCCTGACTACAGCCCCTGACTACAGTCCTGACTACAGCACCGACTACAGTCCTGACTACAGCACCGACTACAGTCCTGACTACAGCACCGACTACAGTCCTGACTACAGCCCCAAATGCAGTCCTGACTACAGCCTCTGACTACAGCACCGACTAAAGTCCTGACAACAGCCCCTGACTACTACCCCAGCTACAGGCCTGACTACTTCACCGACCACAGCCCTGACTAAAGCCCCGACTACAGCACCTGACTCCAGCCCCAAATATAGACCTGACTCCAGCCCGACTACTGCCCTGACTACAGTCCTGACTACTGCCCTGACTACAGCCCCCAACTACAGTCCAACTACTGCCCCAAATACAGTCCTGACTACTGCCCTGACTACAGCCCCAAATATAGACCTGACTCCAGCCCGACTACTGCCCTGACTACAGTCCTGACTACTGCCCTGACTACAGTCCTGACTACTGCCCTGACTTCAGCCCCCAACTACAGTCTAACTACTGCCCCAAATACAGTCCTGACTACGGCCCTGACTACAGCCCCAAATATAGTCCTGACTCCAGCCCGACTACTGCCCTGACTACAGTCCTGACTACTGCCCTGACTACAGTCCTGACTACTGACTACAGCCCCTAACTACAGTCTAACTACTGCCCCAAATACAGTCCTGACTCCTGCCCTGACTTCTGCCCCGACTTCTGCTTTGGATGTAGGCCTCCTCACAATGGGGGAATTAAATGCCGGAAAAAACAAAAACGGCTGAGTGCCCACAGCAGCCAATCAGATGCCACCTGTCAGTGTTCACAGCTCCTATGGTAAATGGAAGGCTGCCTCTGATTAGTTGCGGTGGGCAGCCTTACACCAGTTTGATTACTCTCCCCCAGTGACTGCGCTGTAGGGATCCTGGGAGGGCGAGGGTTTGGATTCGGCCTCCACCCTGTGGTCACCCCTCTGCCCTCTGGTTGTTTTCTGTAATGTCCTCAGTCAGACTGAAGCTCTTCTGATGTTGGACAGTTGGAGACTACAACTCTCAGCGTGGTCCTATTGTCTATTAATAGTCATTTAAAGGGCATCTGTCAGCAGTTTTGTCCCTATGACCCCGGCTGACCTGTTACACGTGCACTCGGCAGCTGAAGGCGTCTGTGTTGGTCCCATGTTCGGTGTTAATATATGCAAATGAGCCTCTAGGAGCAATGGGGGCGTTGCCGTTACACCTAGTAATCCTGTCAAAGTGCGGAGAAAGCAGCACTGCCAGGTGTAACGGCAACGCCCCCATTGCTCCTAGAGGTTCATTTGCATATAATAAAACATTGTCTTTCTCAGCGACGCGGGCGCATATGAACACGGGACCAACGCGGGTCAGGCAGTGTCATAGGACAGATCTGCAGGCACTACAGCCTGTATACCCGTTAGAACTACTTTAGATACTACTCCTATCATGCCTCCAGCTGTTACAGATACTACTCCCATTATGTCTCCAGCTGTTACAGATACTACTCCCATTATGTCTCCAGCTGTTACAGATACTACTCCCATTATGTCTCCAGCTGTTACAAATACTACTCCCATTATGTCTCCAGCTGTTACAGATACTACTCCCATTATGTCTCCAGCTGTTACAGATACTACTCCCATTATGTCTCCAGCTGTTACAGATACTACTCCCATTATGTCTCCAGCTGTTACAGATATTACTCCCATTATGTCTCCAGCTGTTACAGATACTACTCCCATTATGTCTCCAGCTGTTACAGATACTACTCCCATTATGTCTCCAGCTGTTAAAGAGATACTACCACCACCATGCTTATAGATTTCATAGAACTACTACTCCCACCATGTCCCCTCTAGTTGTTGGTGTTGCCCCTCATGAGATATACGTTCTGTCCGCAGCTGATGGATCACCTGATCACCGGGATGGAGGACGTGTGCGGCCGCGGGGGGCAGATGTACTGGAGAGACAAGTAAGAGGAAGACTCCGACATCTTACAAATACCGCTCCGCAATCATCCAGGACTGTGGGTATACAGGCATGTCACCGCTGCAGCCAGTCACTGGTATCAGTGGTCTCCTGCCATATACCACCCCGGGAAGTTATCTGCTGCTGCGGTTATATGGGTATACAGGTATGTCACCGCTGCAGCCAGTCACTGGTATCAGTCATCTCCTGCCGTATACCGCCCCGGGCAGTTGTCTGCTGTTGCGGTTATGTGGGTATACAGGTATGTCACCGCTGCAGCCAGTCACTGGTATCAGTGGTCTCCTGCCGTATACCGCCCCGGGCAGTTATCTGCTGCTGCGGTTATGTGGATATACAGACATGTCACCGCTGCAGCCAGTAACTGGTATCAGTGGTCTCCTGCCGTATACCGCCCCGGGCAGTTATCTGCTGTTGCGGTTATGTGGGTATACAGGTATGTCACCACTGCAGCCAGTCACTGGTATCAGTGGTCTCCTGCCGTATACCACTCTGGGCAGTTATCTGCTGCTGCAGTCATATGGGTATACACGTATGTCACCGCTGCAGCCAGTCACTGGTATCAGTTGTCTCCTGCCGTATACCGCCCCGGGCAGTTATCTGCTGCTGCTGCGGTTATATGGGTATACACGTATGTCACCGCTGCAGCCAGTCACTGGTATCAGTCATCTCCTGTCGTATACCACCCCGGGAAGTTATCTGCTGCTGTGGTTATGTGGATATACAGACATGTCACCTCTGCAGCCAGTCACTGGTATCAGTGGTCTCCTGCTGTATACCACCCGGGCAGTTATCTGCTGCTGCGGTTATGTGGATATACAGGCATGTCACCACTGCAGCCAGTCACTGGTATCAGTGGTCTCCTGCCATATCCCGCCCCGGGCAGTTATCAGCTGCTGCAGTCTTGTGGGTATACGGGTACATCACTGCTGCAGCCAGTCACTGGTATCAGTGGTCTCCTGCCGTATACCGCCCTGGGCAGTTATCTGCTGCTGCAGTCATGTGGGTATACAGGCATGTCACCGCTGCAGCCAATCACTGGTATCAGTGGTCTCCTGCCATATACCGCCCTGGGCAGTTATCTGCTGCTGCAGTCATGTGGGTATACAGGCATGTCACCGCTGCAGCCAGTCACTGGTATCAGTGGTCTCCTGCTGTATACCACCCCGGGCATTTATCTGCTGCTGCGGATATGTGGATATACAGGCATGTCACCACTGCAGCCAGTCACTGGTATCAGTGGTCTCCTGCCATATCCCGCCCCGGGCAGTTATCAGCTGCTGCAGTCTTGTGGGTATACAGGCATGTCACCGCTGCAGCCAGTCACTGGTATCAGTGGTTTCCTGCCATATACCACCCTGGGCAGTTATCTGCTGCTGCGGATATGTGTGTAAACATGCATGTCACCACTGCAGCCAATCACCAGTATCAGTGGTCTCCTGCTGTATACCGCCCCGGGCATTTATCTGCTGCTGCGGATATGTGGGTATACAGGCATGTCACCGCTGCAGCCAGTAATTGGTATCAGTGGTCTCCTGCCGTATACCACTCTGGGCAGTTATCAGCTGCTGCAGTCTTGTGGGTATACGCGTACATCACTGCTGCAGCCAGTCACTGGTATCAGTGGTTTCCTGCCGTATACCACCCTGGGCAGTTATCACCTGCTGCAGTCATGTGGGTATACGCGTACATCACTGCTGCAGCCGGGTAAACTGGTACAGCAGGGGGGACTCGACAGTGCGGGTAATCAGCTGGGGAATGCTATCTATGCCACCGATCGGGCTGATCGACTGTCGATCGGGTCTCCAGGTTTGAACAGTTTGACAGCCTGTGTCTGAGGAGGATTCTACTGCGAGATCATCAGCCGAAGTCCAGCATCGTCCTCCTGTACGAGAAGCTGGAGAAGAAGCACGCCATCGAGCTCGCCGAGAGCGGACAGCTGTCATATATGTCGCCTGCTGCGGCTGTCAGGTGGGCGGAGCCTTCTGATGATACATTGTAGCCAGAGAGTCACCTGGTGCCCACTGGTCTTAAAGGGGAATGACTCATAGGAAAAGTTCATATTTCCTATTACATTTCATTGTGAGGGTTGTCAGTTGTCAACCACCCGACATGGCGGCAGGTGCTGTACGTACAGAGGTACCGGTAGGAGGGGATAATTGTCCAAACTAGATACGACTGTAACAGACCCTCAGCTGTTACTAGTATGAGGTCACTGCAGGTTCTTAGCCTCTGGGTATAAACAAGAATGCAGCTATTCACTTCCAGCAAGCAGAGATTCTAAAAAGGAATTAGAAAGTTGCAGAAGTTTAAATCTTTCTTTTTTCTGTTCCTTTTAGGCGACATTACGACAAGTCACAGAACAGAATCCGATTTTCTGCGAGGGAGAAGGACGACATCCAGAAAATCCTGTCCACGAGTCTGTACAAAATCAGGAAAACGGTGAGCGTGGTCATGTGATGGAACCGCAAGGTGTGAACAGCCGCAAAGCTGGATGCGGGCGAAAGTCGATATTTCTTACAGCAACTAATGTGCGAAGCTCGTGCTGATCCAGAGTACTCCGGTCTCCTCCAGAGCTGCAGTCACAATTCTGACATTACATCATATCTTATACTCCGGTCTCCTCCAGAGCTGCAGTCACAATTCTGACATTACATCATATCTTATACTCCGGTCTCCTCCAGAGCTGCAGTCACAATTCTGACATTACATCATATCTTATACTCCGGTCTCCTCCAGAGCTGCAGTCATAATTCTGACATTACATCATATCTTATACTCCGGTCTCCTCCAGAGCTGCAGTCACAATTCTGACATTACATCATATCTTATACTCCGGTCTCCTCCAGAGCTGCACTCATAATTCTGACATTACATCATATCTTACACTCCGGTCTCCTCCAGAGCTGCACTCATAATTCTGACATTACATCATATCTTACACTCCGGTCACCTCCAGAGCTGCAGTCATAATTCTGACATTACATCATATCTTATACTCCGGTCACCTCCAGAGCTGCAGTCATAATTCTGACATTACATCATATCTTATACTCCGGTCACCTCCAGAGCTGCACTCATAATTCTGACATTACATCATATCTTATACTCCGGTCTCCTCCAGAGCTGCAGTCATAATTCTGACATTACATCATATCTTATTCTCTGGTCTCCTCCAGAGCTGCAGTCATAATTCTGACATTACATCATATCTTATAACTCTGGTCACCTCCAGAGCTGCAGTCATAATTCTGACATTACATCATATCTTATACTCCGGTCACCTCCAGAGCTGCACTCATAATTCTGACATTACATCATATCTTACACTCCGGTCACCTCCAGAGCTGCACTCATAATTCTGACATTACATCATATCTTATACTCCGGTCACCTCCAGAGCTGCAGTCATAATTCTGACATTACATCATATCTTATACTCCGGTCACCTCCAGAGCTGCAGTCACAATTCTGACATTACATAATATCTTACACTCCGGTCACCTCCAGAGCTGGACTCACAATTCTGACATTACGTCATATCTTATACTCCAGTCACCTCCAGAGCTGCAATCTGCTGGTCTTCACATGCCCCTGCGGCCCCTGGTGGCTCGATAGTTTCAGCTCCCACAATGCATTGTGGCTGATATAAAGCCTCTCTGGAGGTGTCAGAGGCGTATCTGTCCACACATTGCTCACAGAATTGTGAATGCAGCTCTGGCTGTGAGTGGAGCATTTTCAGTTAATAAACGCTCCTGTCGTCCTTACAGAACACGCTGTACAGCAGACACACGCTGTCTGCAGATCTCGGGGCCAAACAAGCCAAGGAAATCCTCATCCGCCGCAACCAGAGCCTCCGTGCCAGTGACGGCAGGAAGCAGGTGAGATTGATGCAGCAGCAGGTTCTGTTACAGTGTATCAGTCTGTTTACCTAGAAAATATATTGTAACAAACCCTCAGCTGAGTGGGTTCCCATACACTGACTGATTGCAGCTCAGATGCAGGCGGTGAACCTTCTGGGTGTCAGTTTGCACTTTCACCACTAGATGGCGGCAGAGCAGTGTGGATCTGCAGCTTCTCCTCTGCACTGTATGCAGCAGCAATTCTGCAGGGAGCGCTGTCCGGTGGTGGTGCAGACCCCCAATAGTCACCCCCTGGGGGGGTCCTGTCACCGAGAAACGTGCAGCCAGATAAGGTGGGGGTGCTGAATGTGACCGCCATGCTTCATCGCAGTCTGAACCTTTCCTGCAGTGATGTAGACCCCCAGGTGACGGCCCAGCCTGTAGGTATGGTATAACGCACGGTCACACGAGATTTTTTCTTCACAGAGCGCGTCCATGATCTACAGAGGAACCGAGACCAGACCGAAATTACTGCGCTCATCAACTGGTGAGTGATCGGAGAGGAGGCGTCTCATGGGATCAGGGGGGCCTGAGGCGAAAGCTTAAACAGACCCCCCCCCCCCCCAAATGCCAATTTCTTAACCTAACCCCTGTGCCACAATGAAAGCGCTCACTGCCCATGGCCCTTCCGCTGCCCCCCCTCCTGGTGCTGCCGGAGGCGATCGCCTCGCCCGGCCTCATTGGTGGTGCACCCCTGCATGGGATGTCCAGCTTGGGGCTCATTCAGACTACCTAGTGCGGCTCAGTATTAAAGGGGTTGTCCAGGACTTAACTATTGATGACCTCTCGTCAGAGGTCGCTTGCCCCCCAGGACAGCCCCCGTCCCATTCACTTCTATTGAGCAGACAGGTGGCCGGGAGCTACTGAGCATGCCCACTAAATGTGCACTCCCAGTAACCTGAGCAGAGACTGGGCAAAGGAGCGTCCGCGAGTGTGGCCCCCAGTGTAGGAGCGCCGAGATGTCTCTTGTGGGGTTGCTCCGGCTGTAGATGTCTCTCGCAAGGGCTCCTTTCAGGGTGGGAATCACTGACATCCAGTAGCGTGATCTCCTCCAGTCTGTGACCCTTGACCCCACGTTACTGGTTTTGTGTGTTTTTTCCGACAGTGGCGGTTAGTGACACCCCAATAAGTTACGAGAGGACGAGCCCCGAGAGTGAGAACGACACAGAGGAGACGATGACTGCAGCGTCCTGAGGCGTCCCGCTGCCCCTCCGCCCTGGACCCTGCAGAAGACAATCAGACATCGATGACGTCACCGCGCCAAATCCGCAGAACGGGCGAATTCTGTAGATAGAGGACCATAACACAGTGACCTGGTCCTGCTCTCATAGCTGAGGGTCTGTTACAATGTGTCCAGTCACACAATCATCTGTGAGCTGCACAATCCCTGTCCAGATGATTTGTTACAATGTTTCAGTCTGGAGTCCAGGATGTTTTGTCTAGACTGGATACACTGTAACAAACCCTCCGCTCTTGGGTCCAGATGGCTGCCCCTCCATCATCTCTCTCCTCCCCATTAGCTCCTTACATTGGGGTCCCCCATATACGCCCCCTAATATTACACCAGTGATGGGCGTCTCCTCTACAATAATGAAACAATGTAGCATTTCGTATATCATCCCTTATTAGGTCACATGACTTCTGAGTGGATGATGGGTGTTATCCTGAATTATAAATGTTTACATGTGATTCATATGAATTCTGCGACGTCCATGAACCTAATGTTAGTATGGGGGAGGGTTAGATGGTAAGCTCCTGGGGCCAGTGGCTGATGAATGGGGTGGTTATCTGTCAGGCTGAATACTGAACTGATACCCATACATTGGGGGGCGTCACCCTGCGCATTGCACAGGAGGGGCTTACAGGGGAAAACAAGTGTCTGGGCTCCCCCTCTGGTGTGTGAATGGGGCCCCTTCCTTTCCAGGGCCCTATAACCACTGCCTGCACGGTCCATAGTTGCTTACTCTTCAGATTTGACAGGAGGAGCCGCCCGAGCACCCAGGACCCCAGCCCACCCAGTCATCTTCACTGTTGCTCAGCCACTAGGTGGCGTCGCGCGGCTGCAGACCAGATTACTCGCACTAAATGACAGAAGCAGGTTTCACATGTACAGTGCAGTTCCTTACTCTGACAACCCAGAGTGTCTGATAATCCGGCAGTTGTCAGGTGTCGGATTACAGTCCTTTCCGGCGCAGTCCCCAGGCGTCCTGAAAACGCCTTCTCATCAGTTGTTTCCTTTCAAGGCAAAGCTGGTTGAGTAATTTCTGGTCCATGACAGCGCTGACAACTGCGCTGACAACTACGCTGATTCACAGACTGCTCGCCGCCTCTTTCATCTGTCCTGGAATTTTCCATTTATTTTATGATAATCATCTAATCACATTATTCTATTCTCCTAAAAATATTGCCGGGGGGGCAGGTTATATTGCGCCAAAGCAATTCCGAAAAATGTAAAGTATGCAAGATCCGGTAATCATGAGGAGTGCGGCGCACATGTTCCTGACAAGACCGGAGGAGACGCTGATCAGACGCAGAAGCGTTGGATGCCACCTCACAGACCGCAGCACGCCCGCTGCCACATTCCTGGCGACTCTGTGCTGATGAGATCCATGTGTGCGGCCGGAAGAGAACAAACTCCTCTCATCCTGGGAAGCGCCGGCTCTGCTACATCACACTGAACCTCTAGACTTCCCAGTCAATAAAGGCTCCAAAGTCATGGGCAGTGTGGGACTGGGGTGCCCTGGGCCCTCATCGGACCTGATTCTGAGGTCCCCACCCATCTATACAGGACACACCCCCTATTAGTCACATCATAATCTCAGTTATCATTGTGCACTGAGCGGATCACCAATAAGATAAACAGATTATTACGGAAGCCTCCCATGAGAACTGGACCCTGCTGGGGCCCCTTAGGCTAGGTCTACACGAGGACTTTGTCGCGCGACAATTTTTATAATGGTAGTCCATGGTGTCGCCTTGGGACATGCTGCGACTGCGACACAACAGTCGGAAAAAATCCATTGTCGCAGTGCGACACCATGGACTACCATTATAAAAATTGTCGCGCGACACATGTAGCGGTGTAGTTGAGCCCTGTATGTCGCTGTGTAGACCTAGCCTTATTGTAAGCACGAGGATCCCTGGGGGTCAGTCTGACCCTGGACAGTCGGTGGGGCTCTCATTAATGCAGAGCTGTACTGTAGAACTGCAAGTCCCAGCATGCCCCTGCACTGTGATGTGACGGACTCCGCCGCTGTCACCTGCTGATCTGGGATTGTTGTGGTGGCAGCAAGAACTAATCCCAGCCTCGAGTCTATCCTGCAGTTTTGCATTAAAAGCTATCCACTAGGGGGCGCCCCCATAAGATTGTCCCTTGCCTACCCCACCAGCAGAGGCGGCTCTAGACTTTGTGAGGCCTCAGGCGAAACTCCAACATGAGGCCCCCACGAAGACCGTGATCTCCCGTACGGGGCCCCAGCTCAGTCCTCCGCACGGAGTGGTGGTCACTCCGCCTCCATGTATCTCTATGGAAGAGTCGGGCTGTATCTGCGGCTCTCCCATAGATACATGGAGGGGGAGCGTTGACCACCGCTCCGGGCACAAGGAGATCCCGAGTACAGGAGATCGTGGGGGATCCCATCGGCCGGACCCCCCGATCACACACTTATCTCCTATCCTGTGGATAGGGGATTTATTTTCCTATCCCGGAGTACCCCTTTAATATGCATTGACATCACAGTAAAGGGTTAATATGCACAGTGACAACACAGTACAGAGATAATACACACAGTGATGTCACAGTACAGAGATAATACACACAGTGATGTCACAGTACAGAGATAATACACACAGTGATGTCACAGTACAGGGATAATAAACACTGTGATGTCACAGTACAGAGATAATACACACAGTGATGTCACAGTACAGAGATAATACACACAGTGATGTCACAGTACAGGGATAATAAACACAGTGATGTCACAGCACAGAGATAATACACACAGTGATGTCACAGTACAGAGATAATACACACAGTGATGTCACAGTACAGGGATAATACACACAGTGATGTCACAGTACAGGGATAATAAACACAGTGATGTCACCGTACAGAGATAATAAACACAGTGATGTCACAGTACAGAGATAATACACACAGTGATGTCACAGTACAGGGATAATACACACAGTGATGTCACAGTACAGAGATAATACACACAGTGATGTCACAGTACAGAGATAATAAACACAGTGATGTCACAGTACAGAGATAATACACACAGTGATGTCACAGTACAGAGATAATAAACACAGTGATGTCACAGTACAGGGATAATAAACACAGTGATGTCACAGTACAGGGATAATAAACACAGTGATGTCACAGTACAGAGATAATAAACACAGTGATGTCACAGTACAGGGATAATAAACACAGTGATGTCACAGTACAGAGATAATACACACAGTGATGTCACAGTACAGGGATAATACACACAGTGATGTCACAGTACAGAGATAATAAACACAGTGATGTCACAGTACAGAGATAATAAACACAGTGATGTCACAGTACAGGGATAATAAACACAGTGATGTCACAGTACAGAGATAATACACACAGTGATGTCACAGTACAGGGATAATACACACAGTGATGTCACAGTACAGAGATAATACACACAGTGATGTCACAGTACAGGGATAATACACACAGTGATGTCACAGTACAGAGATAATAAACACAGTGATGTCACAGTACAGAGATAATAAACACAGTGATGTCACAGTACAGGGATAATAAACACAGTGATGTCACAGTACAGAGATAATACACACAGTGATGTCACAGTACAGAGATAATAAACACAGTGATGTCACAGTACAGGGATAATACACACAGTGATGTCACAGTACAGAGATAATAAACACAGTGATGTCACAGTACAGGGATAATACACACAGTGATGTCACAGTACAGAGATAATAAACACAGTGATGTCACAGTACAGAGATAATACACACAGTGATGTCACAGTACAGAGATAATAAACACAGTGATGTCACAGTACAGAGATAATAAACACAGTGATGTCACAGTACAGAGATAATAAACACAGTGATGTCACAGTACAGAGATAATAAACACAGTGATGTCACAGTACAGAGATAATAAACACAGTGATGTCACAGTACAGAGATAATAAACACAGTGATGTCACAGTACAGGGATAATAAACACAGTGATGTCACAGTACAGAGATAATAAACACAGTGATGTCACAGTACAGAGATAATACACACAGTGATGTCACAGTACAGAGATAATAAACACAGTGATGTCACAGTACAGAGATAATAAACACAGTGATGTCACAGTACAGAGATAATAAACACAGTGATGTCACAGTACAGAGATAATACACACAGTGATGTCACAGTACAGAGATAATACACACAGTGATGTCACAGTACAGAGATAATACACACAGTGATGTCACAGTACAGAGATAATAAACACAGTGATGTCACAGTACAGAGATAATAAACACAGTGATGTCACAGTACAGAGATAATAAACACAGTGATGTCACAGTACAGGGATAATAAACACAGTGATGTCACAGTACAGAGATAATACACACAGTGATGTCACAGTACAGAGATAATAAACACAGTGATGTCACAGTACAGAGATAATACACACAGTGATGTCACAGTACAGAGATAATACACACAGTGATGTCACAGTACAGAGATAATACACACAGTGATGTCACAGTACAGGGATAATACACACAGTGATGTCACAGTACAGAGATAATAAACACAGTGATGTCACAGTACAGAGATAATAAACACAGTGATGTCACAGTACAGGGATAATAAACACAGTGATGTCACAGTACAGAGATAATAAACACAGTGATGTCACAGTACAGAGATAATAAACACAGTGATGTCACAGTACAGAGATAATAAACACAGTGATGTCACAGTACAGGGATAATAAACACAGTGATGTCACAGTACAGGGATAATAAACACAGTGATGTCACAGTACAGAGATAATAAACACAGTGATGTCACAGTACAGAGATAATAAACACAGTGATGTCACAGTACAGGGATAATAAACACAGTGATGTCACAGTACAGAGATAATAAACACAGTGATGTCACAGTACAGAGATAATAAACACAGTGATGTCACAGTACAGGGATAATAAACACAGTGATGTCACAGTACAGAGATAATACACAGTGATGTCACAGTACAGAGATAATACACACAGTGATGTCACAGTACAGGTATAATAAACACAGTGATGTCACAGTACAGAGATAATACACACAGTGATGTCACAGTACAGAGATAATAAACACAGTGATGTCACAGTACAGGGATATTAAACACAGTGATGTCACAGTACAGAGATAATAAACACAGTGATGTCACAGTACAGGGATAATACACACAGTGATGTCACAGTACAGGGCATATGCAGTGCAGCAGCAGCACCTGATTGGTGAGCGGAGGGTCAGAGAAGAGTGGGACCCTATAAGACGCACCCAAAAGATCCCCCATAACAGTTACATCCACAGATCCTCCATAATAATGACATCCACAGATCCCCCCCATAACAGTGTCATCCGCAGATCCCCCCCATAACAGTGTCATCCGCAGATCCCCCCCATAACAGTGTCATCCGCAGATCCCCCCCATAACAGTGTCATCCGCAGATCCCCCCCATAACAGTGTCATCCGCAGATCCCCCCCATAACAGTGTCATCCATAGATCCCCCATAACAGTGTCATCCATAGATCCCCCATAACAGTGTCATCCGCAGATCCCCC
Source organism: Bufotes viridis (assembly GCA_033119425.1). Classification (NCBI taxonomy): domain Eukaryota; kingdom Metazoa; phylum Chordata; class Amphibia; order Anura; family Bufonidae; genus Bufotes; species Bufotes viridis. Next base: position 2,707,027 of record CM065597.1, read on the forward strand.
CCATAACAGTGTCATCCACAGATCCCCCATAACAGTGACATCCACAGATCCCCCATAACAGTGACATCCACAGATCCCCCATAACAGTGACATCCACAGAGCCCCCATAACAGTGACATCCACAGATCCCCATAATAGTGTCATCCACAGATCCCCCATAACAGTTTCATCCACAGTTCCCCCATAACAGTGCCATCCACAGATCCCCCATAACAGTTTCATCCACAGATCCCCCATAACAGTGTCATCCACAGATCCCCATAACAGTGACCTCCACAGATCCCCCATAACAGTGTCATCCACAGATCCCCCATAACAGTGACATCCACAGATCCCCCATAACAGTGTCATCCACAGATCCCCATAACAGCGTCATCCACAGATCTCCCATAACAGTGTCATCCACAGATCCCCCATAACAGTGTCATCCACAGATCCCCCATAACAGTGTCATCCACAGATCCCCCATAACAGTGTCATCCACAGATCCCCCATAACAGTGTCATCCACAGATCCCCCATAACAGTGACATCCACAGATCCCCCATAACAGTGCCATCCACAGCGCCCCCATAACAGTGACATCCACAGATCCCCCATAACAGTGACATCCACAGATCCCCCATAACAGTGACATCCACAGATCACTCATAACAGTGACATCCACAGATCCCCCATAACAGTGCCATCCACAGCGCCCCCATAACAGTGACATCCACAGATCCCCCATAACAGTGACATCCACAGATCCCCCATAACAGTGACCTCCACAGCGCCCCCATAACAGTGTCATCCACAGATCCCCCATAACAGTGTGATCCACAGATCCCCATAACAGTGACCTCCACAGATCCCCCATAACAGTGTCATCCACAGATCCCCCATAACAGTGTCATCCACAGTGCCCCCATAACAGTGTCATCCACAGCGCCCCCATAACAGTGTCATCCACAGTGCCCCCTGTGGGGAGTCGCTCTGGTAGACAGCGGTGCGGGTGCAGTACAGAGGCAAAAGGGAGTCCAGAAAGTGCAGTAACCAGTGTTTTATTCACACTTGCACAAAACAAACAGTAAACAGTCTCTTGGTGTTAATTCACACACAGCAGAAAAATGTGATGCAAAACAAAATAGTCCAAAACAGGTTCCAGTCACCTGGGAGGCTTTAGGTGCAGGTTCGCACCTGGCTGTCAGTCCAGCCGCACGGCGATCGACCTCCGGCTTCCAGGCCGTCTGCACTCCTCCTTGCTTGGGCTCTTGCTTCCAGTCCAGAGAACTCCACACAGCACAGCATGGATCAGAACTCCCAAACTCAGATGATTCCACAGCCTAACAGCAGCTCCAGGACAATCACCCTCAGCTGCTGAGGAGGCTGCCTTTTAAAGGCCCGGATAAAGTCCGGCCTGGACCGTGGGGAGTAGGCACCCCCCATAACAGTGCCATCCACAGTGCCCCCATAACAGTGTCATCCACAGATCCTCCATAACAGTGACATCCACAGTGCTCCCATAACAGTGACATCCACAGTGCCCCCATAACAGTGACATCCACAGTGCCCCCATAACAGTGACATCCACAGTGCCCCCATAACAGTGTCATCCACAGATCCTCCATAACAGTGACATCCACAGTGCTCCCATAACAGTGACATCCACAGTGCCCCCATAACAGTGACATCCACAGTGCCCCCATAACAGTGACATCCACAGATCCCCCATAACAGTGTCATCCACAGATCCCCCATAACAGTGTCATCCACAGATCCCCCATAACAGTGTCATCCACAGATCCCCCATAACAGTGACTTCCACAGATCCCCCATAACAGTGACATCCACAGATCCCTCATAACAGTGTCATCCACAGAGCCCCCATAACAGTGACATCCACAGTGCCCCCATAACAGTGTCATCCACAGATCCCCATAACAGTGTCATCCACAGATCCCCCATAACAGTGTCATCCACAGATCCCCCATAACAGTGACTTCCACAGATCCCCCATAACAGTGACATCCACAGCGCCGCCATAACAGTGACATCCACAGCGCCCCCATAACAGTGACATCCACAGATCCCCATAACAGTGTCATCCACAGATCCCCCATAACAGTGACTTCCACAGATCCCCCATAACAGTGTCATCCACAGATCCCCCATAACAGTGTCATCCACAGATCCCCCATAACAGTGACCTCCACAGATCCCCCATAACAGTGTCATCCACAGATCCCCCATAACAGTGTCATCCACAGATCCCCCATAACAGTGTCATCCACAGATCCCCCATAACAGTGACCTCCACAGTGCCCCCATAACAGTGACATCCACAGCGCCCCATAACAGTGACATCCACAGTGCCACCATAACAGTGACATCCACAGATCCCCCATAACAGTGTCATCCACAGTGCCCCCATAACAGTGACATCCACAGATCCCCCATAACAGTGTCATCCACAGATCCCCCATAACAGTGACCTCCACAGCGCCCCCGTAACAGTGACATCCACAGATCCCCCATAACAGTGTCATCCACAGATCCCCCATAACAGTGACATCCACATGGGGATCTGTGGATGACACTGTTATGAGAGATCTGTGAAGTCACTGTTATGAGGGATCTGTGGATGACACTGCTATAGAGTGATCAGTGATAGTTCACTCAGTTATGGAGATCTGTGGATGACACTGTTATGAGAGATCTGTATGAATGACACTGTACTATGAGAGGCATCTGTGGATGTCACTGTTATGAGTGATCTGTGGATGTCACTGCCATGAGTGATCTGTGGATGTCACTGCATGGAGATCTGTGATTGATGTCACTGATCATGTGGGATCTGTGGATGGCACTGCTATGAGATCTGTGGATGTCACTGTTATGGAGGATCTGTGAATGTCACTGTATGAGAGATCTGTGGATGTCACTGACATGGATGACATCTATGAATGATCTACACTGTTATGGGGACTGTGGATGCTCACTGTTATGGGCGCTGTGGATGACTACTGTATGGAGATCTGTGGATGTCACTGTTATGAGATCTGTAGTGACACTGTTATGGAGATCTGTGGATGTCACTGTTATGAGAGATCTGTGGATGCACTATTGTAGGGGATCTGTGGATGTCACTGTTATGAGCGCTGTGGATGACACTGTTATGAGGGATCTGTGGATGTCACTGTTATGACATCCACAGATCCCCATAACAGTGTCATCCACAGATCCCCCATAACAGTGTCATCCACAGATCCCCATAACAGTGACATCCACAGATCCCCCATAACAGTGTCATCCACAGCGCTCTCATAACAGTGACATCCACAGCGCCCCCATATCAGTGACATCCACAGCGCCCCCATAACAGTTACATCCACAGATCCCCCATGACAGTGACATCCACAGATCCCCCATAATAGTGACATCCACAGATCCCCCATAACAGTGACATCCACAGATCCCCCATAACAGTGTCATCCACAGATCCCCCATAACAGTGACATCCACAGTGCCCCCATAACAGTGACTTCCACAGATCCCCCATAACAGTGTCATCCACAGATCCCCCAGAACAGTGATATCCACAGTGCCCCCATAACAGTGACATCCACAGATCCCCCATAACAGTGTCATCCACAGATCCCCCATAACAGTGACTTCCACAGATCCACCATAACAGTGTCATCCACAGCGCCCCCATATCAGTGACATCCACAGCGCCCCCATAACAGTGACATCCACAGTGCCCCCATGACAGTGACATCCACAGATCCCCCATAACAGTGACATCCACAGATCCCCCATAACAGTGACATCCACAGATCCCCCATAACAGTGACATCCACAGATCCACCATAACAGTGCCACCCACAGATCCCCCATAACAGTGTCATCCACAGATCCCCCATAACAGTGTCATCCACAGATCCCCCATAACAGTGACATCCACAGATCCCCCATAACATTGACCTCCACAGTGCCCCCATAACAGTGTCATCCACAGCGCCCCCATAACAGTGACATCCACAGCGCCCCCATAACAGTGACATCCACAGATCCCCCATGACAGTGACATCCACAGATCCCCCATAACAGTGACATCCACAGATCCCCCATAACAGTGACATCCACAGATCCCCCATAACAGTGACATCCACAGATCCACCATAACAGTGCCACCCACAGATCCCCCATAACAGTGTCATCCACAGATCCCCCATATCAGTGTCATCCACAGATCCCCCATAACAGTGCCATCCACAGATCCCCCATAACAGTGTCATCCACAGCGCTCTCATAACAGTGACATCCACAGATCCACCATAACAGTGTGTCATCCACAGATCCCCCATAACAGTGACATCCACAGATCCCCCATAACAGTGACATCCACAGATCCCCCATAACAGTGACATCCACAGATCCCCCATAACAGTGACATCCACAGATCCCCCATAACAGTGTCATCCACAGATCCCCCATAACAGTGACATCCACAGATCCCCCATAACAGTGTCATCCACAGCGCTCTCATAACAGTGACATCCACAGATCACTCATACCAGTGACATCCACAGATCCCCCATAACAGTGACATCCACAGATCCCCCATAACAGTGTCATCCACAGCGCCCCCATAACAGTGTCACCCACAGATCCCCCATAACAGTGTCTTCCACAGATCCCCCATAACAGTGTCATCCACAGCGCCCCCATAACAGTGACATCCACAGCGCCCCCATAACAGTGTCATCCACAGATCCCCCATAACAGTGTCATCCACAGATCCCCCATAACAGTGACATCCACAGATCCCCCATAACAGTGACATCCACAGATCCCCCATAACAGTGTCATCCACAGCGCTCTCATAACAGTGACATCCACAGATCACTCATAACAGTGACATCCACAGATCCCCCATAACAGTGACATCCACAGATCCCCCATAACAGTGTCATCCAAAGCGCCCCCATAACAGTGTCACCCACAGATCCCCCATAACAGTGTCTTCCACAGATCCCCCATAACAGTGACATCCACAGCGCCCCCATAACAGTGTCATCCACAGATCCCCCATAACAGTGTCATCCACAGATCCCCCATAACAGTGACCTCCACAGATCCCCCATAACAGTGTCATCCACAGATCCCCCATAACAGTGACTTCCACAGATCCCCCATAACAGTGACCTCCACAGATCCCCCATAACAGTGTCATCCACAGATCCCCCATAACAGTGACCTCCACAGATCCCCCATAACAGTGTCATCCACAGATCCCCCATAACAGTGTCATCCACAGATCCCCCATAACAGTGACATCCACAGCGCCCCCATAACAGTGACTTCCACAGATCCCCCATAACAGTGTCATCCACAGATCCCCCATAACAGTGTCATCCACAGATCCCCCATAACAGTGACATCCACAGTGCCCCCATAACAGTGACATCCACAGATCCCCCATAACAGTGTCATCCACAGATCCCCCAGAACAGTGATATCCACAGTGCCCCCATAACAGTGACATCCACAGATCCCCCATAACAGTGTCATCCACAGATCCCCCATAACAGTGACTTCACAGATCCACCATAATAGTGTCATCCACAGCGCCCCCATATCATTGACATCCACAGCGCCCCCATAACAGTGACATCCACAGATCCCCCATGACAGTGACATCCACAGATCCCCCATAACAGTGACATCCACAGATCCCCCATAACAGTGACATCCACAGATCCCCCATAACAGTGACATCCACAGATCCACCATAACAGTGCCACCCACAGATCCCCCATAACAGTGTCATCCACAGATCCCCCATAACAGTGTCATCCACAGATCCCCCATAACAGTGACATCCACAGATCCCCCATAACAGTGTCATCCACAACGCTCTCATAACAGTGACATCCACAGCGCCCCCATATCAGTGACATCCACAGCGCCCCCATAACAGTTACATCCACAGATCCCCCATGACAGTGACATCCACAGATCCCCCATAACAGTGACATCCACAGATCCCCCATAACAGTGACATCCACAGATCCCCCATAACAGTGACATCCACAGATCCACCATAACAGTGACATCCACAGATCCCCCATAACAGTGACATCCACAGATCCCCCATAACAGTGACATCCACAGATCCACCATAACAGTGCCATCCACAGATCCCCCATAACAGTGTCATCCACAGATCCCCCATAACAGTGTCATCCACAGATCCCCCATAACAGTGACATCCACAGATCCCCCATAACAGTGTCATCCACAGCGCTCTCATAACAGTGACATCCACAGCGCCCCCATATCAGTGACATCCACAGCGCCCCCATAACAGTTACATCCACAGATCCCCCATAACAGTGTCATCCACAGATCCCCCATAACAGTGACATCAACAGATCCCCCATAACAGTGTCATCCACAGATCTCCCATAACAGTGTCATCCACAGATCCCCTATAACAGTGTCATCCACAGATCCCCCATAACAGTGACATCCACAGATCCCCCATAACAGTGTCATCCACAGCGCTCTCATAACAGTGACATCCACAGATCCACCATAACAGTGACATCCACAGATCCCCCATAACAGTGTCATCCACAGTGCCCCCATAACAGTGTCATCCACAGATCACTCATAACAGTGACATCCACAGATCCCCCATAACAGTGACATCCACAGTGCCCCCATAACAGTGACATCCACAGATCCCCCATAACAGTGTCATCCACAGATCCCCCATAACAGTGACATCGACAGATCCCCCATAACAGTGTCATCCACAGATCTCCCATAACAGTGTCATCCACAGATCCCCCATAACAGTGTCATCCACAGATCCCCCATAACAGTGACATCCACAGATCCCCCATAACAGTGTCATCCACAGATCCCCCATAACAGTGACATCCACAGATCTCCCATAACAGTGTCATCCACAGATCCCCCATAACAGTGTCATCTACAGATCCCCCATAACAGTGTCATCTACAGATCCCCCATAACAGTGACATCCACAGATCTCCCTCCCCGCCGCTCACAGGAGTGCACATTTCTAAACAGTTTAAACTGTAATCCGTATCCTGCAGTAACATTAAATCAGCGCTCATCATCTACCTTACACTCAGCTTCGGTAACAAGCAGTGCGGGCGGCGCTCACTCACTGGTGTCACACGCCTGTGCCGCCCGCACTGCCTGTTACCGAAGCTGAGTGTACGGTAGATGATGAGCGCTGATTTAATGTTACTGCAGGACACGAATTACAGTTTAAACTGTTTAGAAATGTGCACTCCTGTGAGTGTCTTCCACCATGGGGAAGATTCCCAGTATAGGGCCTCATTCACACGTCGTGACAGTGGTCAGTGTGTCATCGGTAAAGGATCCGTGTTCGAATGACGCTGCTCGGCTGAGAAGTCATTTCAAGAGCGTCTCCTATCAATGATCCGTAAAACATGGATTCCATCCGCGTTGTGTTCATGTTTTTTCGTATATGTTAATGTGTGATGGATCCGTACACACGGATACAAATAAGGCGTGTCTCTGTGCTGGCTCCCCGGACCATGGCAAATCACGGATGTGAGAATACACATTAAAATCAATGGCTACGTGTGCTGCCCGGGATTCACTGACGTCTGAATAAGGGTTAAATGATATCAGCCCTGTGAGGGTGAGCCCTGGGGTCTGCAGGGTCCGGCCACCGGGGTCAAAACTGTGATTACTGGGCTCATCAGTGCGCTCAAGACTTCGGTCTTCAGTGGGGTCATCACTGTGATCATGGGGGTCATCACTGGGAACATCCCTATGCTCACCAGTGGGGTCATCACTTCAGTCTTCAGTGGGGGTCATTATTGGGGTCATCACTGGAACCATCACTATGCTCACCAGTGGGATCATCACTTCGGTCTTCAGTGGGGTCATCACTGGGATTGTTATGGGGTCATCCCTGTGATCAGGGGGGGTCATCACTGGGATTGTTATGGGGTCATCACTGTGATCATGGGGGTCATCACTGGGACCATCCCTATGCTCACCAGTGGGATCATCACTTCGGTCTTCAGTGGGGTCATCACTGGGATTGGTATGGGGTCATCACTGTGATCATGGGGGTCATCACTGGGACCATCCCTATGCTCACCAGTGGGATCATCACTTTGGTCTTCAGTGGGGTCATCACTGGGATTGTTATGGGGTCATCACAGTCTTCAGTGGGGTCATCACTGTGATCATGGAGGTCATAACTGGGACCATCACTATGCTCACTAGTGGGATCATCACTTCTGTCTTCAGTGGGGTAATCAGTGTGATCACTTCGGTCTTCAGTGGGGTCATCACTGGGATCATTACGGGGTCATCACTAGGATCACCACTATGATTACAAGTGGAGTCATCACTTCGGTCTTCAGTGGGGTCATCACTGGGACCATTACGGGGGTCATCACTGGGACCATCACTATGCTCACCAGTGGGGTCATCACTTCGATCTTCAGTGGGGTCATCACTGGGACCATTATGGGGGTCATCACTGGGACCATCACTATGCTCACCAGTGGGGTCATCACTTCGGTCTTCATTGGGGTCATCTCTGTAATCATGGGGGTCATCAGTGGGCTCTTCACTGGGGTCATCACTTCGGGCTTCAGTGGGGTCATCACTGGGATCTTTATGGGGGTCATCACTGGGACCATCACTATGTTCACCAGTGGGGTCATCACTTGGGTCTTCACTAGGCTGATCACTGGCACTGGGCGTTGCACGTCTCCACCTCGCCCGCCTCGCCCTCTGCAGCCCACGCATCTGGCCTCATGTGCAGATAATTACAGTGTCAGATACGGAGTCCGCCGCGGTTTTACACTGTAATTTATTGTGGTTTCTGCAGAATTTCACTGCTTAAAGGGCCCCTACCCCCAAACACTGGAATGTTCTGCAGTTATCTTCTGCCGTCAGATCTCTTAGAAATATTCTGTTTGGTCATTTCTGTAAGTTCTAAACCTCACTGGAGAACAGTGGCCCTTGGGCCCCGCTGCCGGTGCGAGATGGTGGATTGGGGGATGCACTTGTTCCTCCTCATACAGGACATGAGAGCAGACGGACACACGGACACCGTCAGACTGGTGCTCACAGCAGCATGGGCTGCCCCGGTCTGTGACCCTTCATGTGTCACTCACTGCATCTGGAGGGGTCTGTGTCCGGGGTGGAAGCGAAGGTGTTATGGGCCCCACAGCCTCCAGGGCCCGAGTGCCCCATATAATTAGGCCCCTGTAGAATATTTAAGACTTAACAACTGAGGCATTTTTACATTTCTCTTTTTCCGTACTGGAATTTAATTTTCACTTTTTTTTTTGTATTTTTTTTAAAAAATATTTAAAAAAAAATCTAACATAAAAAGTTTTTACGGTTTCCTGAATCCACTCCCATAAATTCTCTAAGATTTATCGGATCACTGACAAAAAATTCCGATCTACGAGAAGACAGGAGCCGAGACGGACGCCGACGCCGCACCCTCAGCTGAGCGCCGATTTTATGAGGATATTATTCACACCAAAAGCAAACCACCAGAGGCCCAATTAATGAGCGGATCCGCGGCTCTGCCTAATGCTCCGTCCCCCCAAGATTTCCTGCAGAGTTATTTATATTCTACAAGTTCTGCAGCTCCGACCCCGGGAGAAAAACCGCAAAACTGGAAAATAATAAAAAAAACTCACATAAAACTGTCAAATAATTAAAAGTTATAGACAAAAAATAAAGACAAAGATACAAGAAAGAAACATTACAGATCAAGAAATAGAATGATACATGTTCAAGCTTACTGCCGAAAAATACCGGAGACAAAATTATACAAATCTACAAGGCAGTATTATAGTAGTTATATTCTTGTACATAGGAGCAGTATTATAGTAGTTATAGTCTTGTACATAAGAGGCAGTATTATAGTAGTTATATTCCTGTACATAGGAGCAGTATTATAGTAGTTATATTCTTGTACATAGGAGCAGTATTATAGTAGTTATATTCTTGTCTATAGGAGCAGTATTATAGTAGTTATATTCCTGTACATAGGAGCAGTATTATAGTAGTTATATTCTTGTACATAGGAGCAGTATTATAGTAGTTATATTCTTGTCTATAGGAGCAGTATTATAGTAGTTATATTCCTGTACATAGGAACAGTATTATAGTAGTTATATTCTTGTACATAGGAGCAGTATTATAGTAGTTATATTCTTGTACATAGAAGCAGTATTATAGTAGTTATATTCTTGTCTATAGGAGCAGTATTATAGTAGTTATATTCTTGTACATAGGAGGCAGCATTATAGTAGTTATATTCTTGTACATAGGAGCAGTATTATAGTAGTTATATTCCTGTACATAGGAGCAGTATTATAGTAGTTATATTCTTGTCTATAGGAGCAGTACTATAGTAGTTATATTCTTGTACATAGGAGCAGTATTATAGTAGTTATATTCTTGTATATAGGAGCAGTATTATAGTAGTTACATTCTTGTACATAGGAGCAGTATTATAGTAGTTATATTCCTGTACATAGGGGCAGTATTATAGTAGTTATATTCTTGTACATAGGAGCAGTATTATAGTAGTTATATTCTTGTACATAGGAGCAGTATTATAGTAGTTATATTCCAGTACATAGGAGCAGTATTATAGTTGTTATATTCATGTACATAGGAGCAGTATTATAGTTGTTATAGTCTTGCACATAGGAGGCAGTATTATAGTAGTTATATTCTTGTACATAGGAGCAGTATTATAGTAGTTATATTCTTGTATATATGAGCAGTATTATAGTAGTTATATTCTTGTACATAGGAGCTGTATTATAGTAGTTATATTCTTGTACATAGGAGCAGTATTATAGTAGATATATTCTTGTACATAGGGGCAGTATTAAAGTAGTTATATTCCTGTACATAGGAGCAGTATTATAGTAGTTATATTCTTGTACATAGGAGCGGTATTATAGTAGTTATATTCTTGTACATAGGAGCAGTATTATAGTAGTTATATTCTTGTACATAGGAGGCAGTATTATAGTAGTTATATTCTTGTACATAGTAGCAGTATTATAATAGTTATATTCTTGTACATAGGAGGCAGTATTAAAGTAGTTATATTCCTGTACATAGGAGCAGTATTATAATAGTTATATTCTTGTACATAGGAGCAGTATTATAGTAGTCATATTCTTGTACATAGGAGCAGTATTATAGTAGTTATATTCTTGTACATAGGAGCAGTATTATAGTAGTTATAGTCTTGTACATAAGAGGCAGTATTAAAGTAGTTATATTCCTGTACATAGGAGCAGTATTATAGTAGTTATATTCTTGTACATAGGAGCAGTATTATAGTAGTTATATTCTTATACATAGGAGCAGTATTATAGTAGTTAGATTCTTGTATATAGGAGCAGTATTATGGTAGTTATATTCTTGTACATAGGAGCAGTATTATAGTAGTTATATTCTTGTACATTGGAGGCAGTATTATAGTAGTTATATTCTTGTACATAGGAGCAGTATTATTGTAGTTATATTCCTGTACATAGGAGCAGTATTATAGTAGTTATATTCTTGTACATAGGAGGCAGTATTATAGTAGTTATATTCTTGTACATAGGAGCAGTATTATAGTAGTTATATTTCTGTACATAGGAGCAGTATTATAGTAGTTATATTCTTGTACATAGGAGGCAGCATTATAGTAGTTATATTCTTGTACATAGGAGCAGTATTATAGTAGTTATATTCTTGTACATAGGAGCAGTATTATAGTAGTTATATTCCTGTACATAGGAGGCAGTATTATAGTAGTTATATTCTTGTACATAGGAGGCAGTATTACAGTAGTTATATTCTTGTACATAGGAGCAGTATTATAGTAGTTATATTCTTGTACATAGGAGGCAGTATTATAGTAGTTATATTCTTGTACATAGGAGCAGTATTATAGCAGTTATATTCTTGTACATAGGAGCAGTATTATAGTAGTTATATTCCTGTACATAGGAGGCAGCATTATAGTAGTTATATTCTTGTACATAGGAGCAGTATTATAGTAGTTATATTTCTGTACATAGGAGCAGTATTATAGTACTTAAACGCTTCTATTTTTTTTTATAGAGTCACCTGGTTTTGCTATGTCTGGTTCCACAGTTCAGCAGTTTTTCTTTAGATGAAGCATTTACATGAAGTAAAGGTTAGGTTTCTGGATCTTTTATTTGGAATCGCTATAACTCGCCTCCTTGGATAATGTTAGTAGTTATAATTAGGTGCCATCTCGTTGTCGTCTCTCGCTCTCGGCAGGATTGAGTAGAGACAGACACTCCTCATTTCAAATCATCCAGAAAGAATGTACCCGCTATACAGGCGTTTATTATGCAGCCAGTGCATCCATTACATACTAATTAAAAACAAGGACAATGAAAGAAAAAAAATAAAAATAAGAAATTATATAAAAAGTAATCCCAAATGGCGCCAAAATAAAGGGGGATATTATTATCAATATATATATCAGTTTGATACCAATATGTGTAATAGATCCAGAATGGGTCCGTAAAACAAGCCGCAGATGCACCACATTTATACGTAGATATTGTGTTAGTTGTGTCTATAGCACACGCCGTTATCAGGACTGATTTATGGCTGTCTGTATATTAGAATCCCGTATAATACTTATGCTGATACAAACAGACTCACAATTGTGAGTTTTTTTTAATAGTCTCTCAAGGCATGCTCAATAGATGAAAGATAATGTTTATTAAATCCACACTTCTTCTGTCAGTAATTCCACCACTTGTCCGTACAGTTTATGGTGCGTTCAGTTGGTAAGTACATAAGGCCAGATTTATCATTACTCTTGCAGTTCACTCCACTTTCAAAGAAGGCGTATGTGTATTTGAGTCGTCAAATTTATCATGGGCTCTTTCAGAGGTTGATAAATCTGGTGTATTTCTGGTTCCTAGTTGTATTTTGGCTTTGTCTTTGGAAAAGTCGCAATTTTAAAAAAGTGATTTTGTCAAACATAAGCATGGTCATGAGTGGAGTGAGTTTGCGCAATTTTTTGCGACTTTTTTGCGACTATTTAAAAAGTCGCAATAATAAATCTGTCTTGCAAGTGATTTACATACGACAAAACGCCCATAAACTTGGTTTTGGAGTGAGTGGCGTAAGTCTCCAAAAAGTCGCAAAAAATTGCGCAATTTGGCTTTTTGCGCAATTTTTTGCGACTTTTCAACTCCAGAAAAGTGACTTAGGCTAATGATAAATCTGGCCCATAGTGTCCACTAATAGTTGTGGTTAGGCGCATATGATCGATTTATGACATCCGTCAGTTAGCAGTTGTTTTCACATAGATGTATAATATCCACCATTAATGCTTATATACCACATTCATTTAGTGAGTATACTATATCCACTATTTGGAACATCCAATGGTTGGTAAGTATAGAATATCCCCAAATAATAATCGTGTATCACTTTCCACATGGTAGGTATGTCCACCATAAGGCATCACTATGTTTGTTTTAGTGTTAATTATAGTGATTGATATCACTTACTTACTGATGGTAGATATCATCCATAAATCGTGGTGTCCCACGTGGTGGATAATATAATAACAGTGGCCACTGAAGAAGGAGTTATGCTTTTTTTTTTGCTTTCATTTTCCTTGTTTTTAATTAGTATGTAATGGATGCACTGGCTGCATAATAAACGCTTGTATAGCGGGTACATTCTTTCTGGATGATTTGTCCCTGGTATATTTCTATTCTCTATTATTGACGGGGTGAATCAATCTGACAGAGCACCACATCCATAACTACAAGGAGGTGAGACGCTGTAACCAGTTCTACTAGGATTGAGTAGCAGTCACACTTTAGTCTTTGTGCTGCTCTCCCTCCTCTTTTATGCTTTATGAGTCTGTTTCGGGCCCCAACTCCTCTGTGGGGAAGGTCATCGGCTTTAAATAGGGTCTTGTGCCGCTTCTCAGTGAAACCCACACCAGTCATTAAGGGATGTAACGTTCTATCCTAAAATAACCACCCTGGCGGCCACCAACGCCCTCGCCCTCCGCCCTGTGCCCCTCCACCGCTCTGTCCCAGCTGCTCTGCGCTCAGAGTGGTAGCAGAGTCGGTCAGGATGAGGGTCACAGTCGCCTCTCTCGTTGCTGGTTTAATAGGTGGAACTGGTGTTCTCTTGTTCCTTTTTGCATTTGCTACGGATTACTGGCTCCTGGCGACGGAGAACTGTGTGGCGAGCAGCGGACCGTCATCTCTAGCACAGGTAACTTTGTAGCGGCATCTAGTGATAAGGGTTAACTGGATACAATGTTTAATCTTCACAGTTCTTTAAATCTAGAGCTCTAAAAATGGAATGTGAAAGGCAAGAAAGGCGAGAGTCTTCATGTGTTCAGGGAGCCAAAATGTAGGGAATGTCGGATGCTAAACAGCTAAACAGGTGGAGGACATAATAGGGGTTGTTGTCCTTAACTCAAAACATACAAACATGTAATATAAAAACATACATGTAATATACAAAACATACAACATGTAATATACACATCCTCTATACAACGTACAAAAAACAGCTGCCAGCACACAGCAAACACCATGAACAGGGGGTCGTTTACTAAGACCAGCTCTAATGTCAGTCTTAGGGTATGACAACATGATGCAGTCTTGATCTGTTTCAGTTGCGGCCAGCTGTGGTCGAGAACCACATGCCCAATGAGGCCACAGCCCCTGACTGATAGCTGCTGACTGATAGCTCCTGACTGATAGCTCCTGACTGATAGCTCCTGACTGACAGCTCCTGACTAATAGCCTCCTGACTGATAGCTCCTGACTGACACCTCCTGACTGATAGCCCCTAACCGATACCTCCTAAATGGTAGCCCTTGACTGATACCTCCTAATTGATATTTTCTGACTGATATCCCCTGACTGACACCTCCTGACTGATAGCCTCCTGACTGATCCTTCCTGACTGATAAATCCTGACAACTCCGGACTGATAGCCTCCTGAAAGCTCCTGACTAATAGCCTCCTGACTGATCCTTTCTGACTGATAGCTCCTGACCGATACCTCCTAAATGGTAGCCCTTGACTGATACCTCCTAATTGATATTTTCTGACTGATACCCCCTGACTGACACCTCCTGACTGATAGACTCCTGACAGCTCCTGACTGATAGCCTCCTGACTGACACCTCCTGACTGATAGCCTCCTGACTGATAGCCTCCTGACTGATAGCCTCCTGACTGATAGCCTCCTGACTGATAGCCTCCTGACTGATAGCCTCCTGAGCGAAAGCCTCCTGAGCGAAAGCCTCCTTACTGATAGCCCCCGACTGATAGCCCCCGACTGATAGCTCCTGACTGACAGCTGATGACTGATAGCCCCCGACTGATAGCCCCCGACTGATAGCCCCCGACTGATAGCTCCTGACTGATAGCCGCTGACTGACAGATGATGACTGACAGCCACTGTCTGGAGTAGTTTTTCACCAACATTTACACCAGTTTTTAGACTCGACTTCCGACACACTCCTGCTCTGACCCTGAGTAAAACCAGCCATGTGACTAAATATTGTCCCACGACCAGTCAAAAAAGGGACTTGCAACTTTTGTTGTGTTAAATGAACCCTGCAGATCTACATCCTATAATATACACCTGTATCTCTTCATCCGGTGGTTCATGTGTCACCCTGCAGTAACCTCCAGTCTGCAGAGTCCTGAGAGCCCTCTTATCTCTGATTACAGAACAGCACAGAGGTCCCCCCCTCCCCTGCCGCCCTCCTTTATTTTCACCATGAGGGTTTTTTCTGGAGATGCTGGTTCAGTGGAGAAGACTTCCAGGAGACCATCTGGAACTTCTGGTACAGTAAGTAAAGCTCCGGTGTCTTTGGCTCCCATTGTATCAGATCCCAGGATTGCCATGCATTCTCCAGTCATCTCTGGGTTAACCCCGGCCATCCATAACCCCTGCCTCATCTGTGCCTTCTCCATGGCAACACATTGGGGCCTAAACCAATCTGATTCCCTGTTCTCAGTAATGGGGTTCAGTGGGCAAAACAGCAATTCCCTGGGTTCAATGGGCAGGATAAGAAAACGGTATTATAGGGGTTCTTACTAATTCCACATATGTCTGTTTTTTATTTCACTATTTTTACGCTAAATGTGGATTTTTTATGGGAAAAAGGAATATATTTTCTTTTACTTTAACCATTTTATTCGATTTTTTTTTTTTAAATAGCTGTTATATAATATATAATATCGTTATATCCCTGGTGTCTAGTGGGTTAATAGTTATATCCCTGGTGTCTAGTGGGTTAATAGTTATATCCCTGGTGTCTAGTGGGTTAACTTAATAGTTATATACCTGGTGTCTAGATGGTTAATCCTCCGATCCTGGAGGAAGACCCAGTAGAGGCTGCAAAAGACTTGGGTGCAGAGAGGCATAAACTATACTGGGGCACTGCAGAGGGGCATTAACTATACTGAGGGCACTGCAGAGGGGCATTAACTATACTGAGGGCACTGCAGAGGGGCATTAACTATACTGAGGGCACTGCAGAGGGGCATTAACTATACTGAGGGCACTGCAGAGAGGCATAAACTATACTGGGGCACTGCAGAGGGGCATTAACTATACTGAGGGCACTGCAGAGGGGCATTAACTATACTGAGGGCACTGCAGAGAGGCATAAACTATACTGAGGGCACTGCAGAGGGGCATTAACTATACTGAGGGCACTGCAGAGGGGCATTAACTATACTGAGGGCACTGCAGAGGGGCATTAACTATACTGAGGGCACTGCAGAGGGGCATTAACTATATTGAGGGCACTGCAGAGGGGCATTAACTATACTGGAGGCACTGCAGAGGGCATTAACTATATTGGAGGGCACTGCAGAGGGGTATCAGCTATACTGAGGGCACTGCAGAGGGGCATTAACTATATTGAGGGCACTGCAGAGGGCATTAACTATACTGAGGGCACTGCAGAGGGGCATTAACTATACTGAGGGCACTGCAGAGGGGCATTAACTATACTGAGGGCACTGCAGAGGGGCATTAACTATACTGGAGGGCACTGCAGAGGGCATTAACTATACTGAGGGCACTGCAGAGGGGCATTAACTATACTGAGGGCACTGCAGAGGGGCATTAACTATACTGAGGGCACTGCAGAGGGGCATTAACTATATTGAGGGCACTGCAGAGGGGCATTAACTATACTGGAGGCACTGCAGAGGGGCATTAACTATATTGGGGGCACTGCAGAGGGGTATCAACTATACTGAGGGCACTGCAGAGGGGCATTAACTATACTGAGGGCACTGCAGAGGGGCATTAACTATACTGGGGGCACTGCAGAGGGGCATTAACTATACTGAGGGCACTGCAGAGGGGCATTAACTATACTGTGGGCACTGCAGAGGGGCATAAACAATACTGAGGGCACTGCAGAGGGGCATTAACTATACTGAGGGCACTGCAGAGGGGCATTAACTATACTGAGGGCACTGCAGAGGGGCATTAACTATACTGAGGGCACTGCAGAGGGGCATTAACTATACTGAGGGCACTGCAGAGGGGCATTAACTATACTGAGGGCACTGCAGAGGGGCATTAACTATACTGGAGGCACTGCAAAGGGGCATTAACTATACTGAGGGCACTGCAGAGGGGCATAAACTATACTGAGGGCACTGCAGAGGGGCATTAACTATACTGAGGGCACTGCAGAGGGGCATTAACTATACTGAGGGCACTGCAGAGGGGCATTAACTATACTTGGGGCACTGCAGAGGGGCATTAACTATATTGGGGGCACTGCAGAGGGGTATCAACTATACTGAGGGCACTGCAGAGGGGCATTAACGATACTGAGGGCACTGCAGAGGGGCATAAACTATACTGAGGGCACTGCAGATGGGCATTAACTATACTGAGGGCACTGCAGAGGGGCATTAACTATACTGAGGGCACTGCAGATGGGCATTAACTATACTGAGGGCACTGCAGAGGGGCATTAACTATACTTGGGGCACTGCAGAGGGGCATTAACTATATTGGGGGCACTGCAGAGGGGTATCAACTATACTGAGGGCACTGCAGAGGGGCATTAACGATACTGAGGGCACTGCAGAGGGGCATTAACTATACTGAGGGCACTGCAGATGGGCATTAACTATACTGAGGGCACTGCAGAGGGGCATAAACTATACTGAGGGCACTGCAGATGGGCATTAACTATACTGAGGGCACTGCAGAGGGGCATTAACTATACTGAGGGCACTGCAGATGGGCATTAACTATACTGAGGGCACTGCAGAGGGGCATAAACTATACTGAGGGCACTGCGAGGGGCAAAAATGGATGCAAAATGGCCATACAAAAACTGACAGTTTATCCGTCTAACGTCAGTTATTTTAACTCTTGTGTGAATACGGTCTTAGAGGAGCTGAAAGCCCCCACCAAGTCACATGAAGATGGGGGCAGCATGGGCCTGGAGGGGGCTGGAAGCCACCCTGGGCCCCTAGCACTAGGCCCCCCAGGGGTTTCATCCCCTCCTCCGCCTGTATCATCTCACATAACGAAAACTTTGTAATCTTCTCTATTCAGCCAATCAAGCGCACCCCAAACACTGCATCCAGGGGTACCTGTTCCCCATGCCGATAGCAACTGGACCGGTCCCACATCCATCCTATGACCCGACAGCAGGTAAGTCGTCCTCATATTTAACTTGCCATTTGACAAACCAGAAAGCAATCTGTCTGGTGAAAGTTGCAGGATGGTGCGTACAGAACGACTCTCCATACAGTCGCCCTACTTACTGTATACTATCCCACCTCCTTCATAATAGCACCCCATGATTTCTTGTACGATCACAGTTTATAGGAATGCTCCATGTAATCCGGGCAGAGTTCCTCCATAATAGTTTTCCTTCCTCTTACAATCTATTGCCCTCTGTTATCAGCCATTTCAGGGGAGAAAATGACTGTAGGACAGGAGAATACAGTCTATTGCCCCCTGTTATCAGCCATTTCAGGGGAGAGGATGACTGTAGGACAGGAGAATACAATCTATTGCCCCTGTTATCAGCCATTTCAGGGGAGAGGATGACTGTAGGACAGGAGAATACAATCTATTGCCCCCTGTTATCAGCCATTTCAGAGGAGAGGATGACTGTAGGACAGGAGAATACAGTCTATTGCCCCCTGTTATCAGCCATTTCAGGGGAGAGGATGACTGTAGGACAGGAGAATACAATCTATTGCCCCCTGTTATCAGCCATTTCAGGGAGAGGATGACTGTAGGACAGGAGAATACAGTCTATTGCCCCTGTTATCAGCCATTTCAGGGAGAGGATGACTGTAGGACAGGAGAATACAGTCTATTGCCCCCTGTTATCAGCCATTTCAGGGGAGAGGATGACTGTAGGACAGGAGAATACAGTCTATTGCCCCTGTTATCAGCCATTTCAGGGGAGAGGATGACTGTAGGACAGGAGAATACAGTCTATTGCCCCCTGTTATCAGCCATTTCAGGGGAGAGGATGACTGTAGTACAGGAGAATACAGTCGATTGACCCCTGTTATCAGCCATTTCAGGGGAGAGGATGACTGTAGGACAGGAGAATACAATCTATTGCTCCCTGTTATCAGCCATTTCAGGGGAGAGGATGACTGTAGGACAGGAGAATACAGTCGATTGACCCCTGTTATTAGCCATTTCAGGGGAGAGGATGACTGTAGGACAGGAGAATACAATCTATTGCCCCTGTTATCAGCCATTTCAGGGGAGAGGATGACTGTAGGACAGGAGAATACAGTCTATTGCTCCCTGTTATCAGCCATTTCAGGGCAGAGAATGACTGTAGGACAGGAGAATACAGTCTATTGCCCCCTGTTATCAGCCATTTCAGGGGAGAGGATGATTGTAGTACAGGAGAATACAGTCGATTGACCCCTGTTATCAGCCATTTCAGGGGAGAGGATGACTGTAGGACAGGAGAATACAATCTATTGCTCCCTGTTATCAGCCATTTCAGGGGAGAGGATGACTGTAGGACAGGAGAATACAGTCGATTGACCCCTGTTATCAGCCATTTCAGGGGAGAGGATGACTGTAGGACAGGAGAATACAATCTATTGCCCCTGTTATCAGCCATTTCAGGGTAGAGGATGACTGTAGGACAGGAGAATACAGTCTATTGCTCCCTGTTATCAGCCATTTCAGGGCAGAGGATGACTGTAGGACAGGAGAATACAGTCTATTGCCCCCTGTTATCAGCCATTTCAGGGGAGAGGATGACTGTAGGACAGGAGAATACAGTCTATTGCCCCCTGTTATCAGACATTTCAGGGGAGAGGATGACTGTAGGACAGGAGAATACAGTCTATTGCTCCCTGTTATCATCCATTTAAGGGGAGAGGATGACTGTAGGACAGGAGAATACAGTCTATTGCCCCCTGTTATCAGCCATTTCAGGGGGAGGATGACTGTAGGACAGGAGAATACAGTCTATTGCCCACTGTTATCAGCCATTTCAGGGGAGAGGATGACTGTAGGACAGAAGAATACAGTCTATTGCCCCCTGTTATCATCCATTTCAGGGGAGAGGATGACTGTAGGACAGGAGAATACAGTCTATTGCTCCTGTTATCAGCCATTTCAGGGGGGAGGATGACTGTAGGACAGGAGAATACAGTCTATTGCTCCCTGTTATCAGCCATTTCAGGGGAGAGGATGACTGTAGGACAGGAGAATGCAGTCTATTGCTCCCTGTTATCAGCCATTTCAGGGGAGAGGATGACTGTAGGACAGGAGAATACAGTCTATTGCCCCCTGTTATCAGCCATTTCAGGGGAGAGGATGACTGTAAGAGAGGAGAATACAGTCTATTGCTCCCTGTTATCAGCCATTTCAGGGGAGAGGATGACTGTAGGACAGGAGGATACAATCTATTGCCCCCTGTTATCAGCCATTTCAGGGGGAGGATGACTGTAGGACAGGAGAATACAGTCTATTGCTCCCTGTTATCAGCCATTTCAGGGGAGAGGATGACTGTAGGACAGGAGAATACAGTCGATTGACCACTGTTATCAGCCATTTCAGGGGAGAGGATGACTGTAGGACAGGAGAATACAATCAATTGCCCCTGTTATCAGCCATTTCAGGGGAGAGGATGACTGTAGGACAGGAGAATACAATCAATTGCCCCTGTTATCAGCCATTTCAGGGGAGAGGATGACTGCAGGACAGGAGAATACAATCAATTGCCCCTGTTATCAGCCATTTCAGGGGAGAGGATGACAGTAGGACAGGAGCATACAGTCTATTGCCCCCTGTTATCAGCCATTTCAGGGGAGAGGATGACTGTAGGACAGGAGAATACAGTCTATTGCTCCCTGTTATCAGCCATTTCAGGGCAGAGGATGACTGTAGGACAGGAGAATACAGTCTATTGCCCCCTGTTATCAGACATTTCAGGGGAGAGGATGACTGTAGGACAGGAGAATACAGTGTATTGCCCCCTGTTATCAGCCATTTCAGGGGAGAGGATGACTGTAGAACAGGAGAATACAATCTATTGCCCCCTGTTATCAGCCATTTCAGGGGAGAGGATGACTGTAGGACAGGAGAATACAGTCTATTGCCCCCTGTTATCAGCCATTTCAGGGGAGAGGATGACTGTAGGACAGGAGAATACAGTCTATTGCCCTCTGTTATCAGCCATTTCAGGGGAGAGGATGACTGTAGGACAGGAGAATACAGTCTATTGCCCCCTGTTATCAGCCATTTCAGGGGAGAGGATGACTGTAGGACAGGAGAATACAATCTATTGCCCCCTGTTATCAGCCATTTCAGGGGAGAGGATGACTGTAGGACAGGAGAATACAGTCTATTGCCCCCTGTTATCAGCCATTTCAGGGAGAGGATGACTGTAGGACAGGAGAATACAGTCTATTGCCCCTGTTATCAGCCATTTCAGGGGAGAGGATGACTGTAGGACAGGAGAATACAGTCTATTGCCCCCTGTTATCAGCCATTTCAGGGGAGAGGATGACTGTAGGACAGGAGAATACAGTCTATTGCTCCCTGTTATCAGCCATTTCAGGGAGAGGATGACTGTAGGACAGGAGAATACAGTCTATTGCCCCCTGTTATCAGCCATTTCAGGGGAGAGGATGACTGTAGGACAGGAGAATACAGTCTATTGCTCCCTGTTATCAGCCATTTCAGGGGAGAGGATGACTGTAGGACAGGAGAATACAGTCTATTGCTCCCTGTTATCAGCCATTTCAGGGAGAGGATGACTGTAGGACAGGAGAATACAGTCTATTGCCCCCTGTTATCAGCCATTTCAGGGGAGAGGATGACTGTAGGACAGGAGAATACAGTCTATTGCCCCCTGTTATCAGCCATTTCAGGGGAGAGGATGACTGTAGGACAGGAGAATACAGTCTATTGCCCCTGTTATCAGCCATTTCAGGGGAGAGGATGACTGTAGGACAGGAGAATACAGTCTATTGCCCCTGTTATCAGCCATTTCAGGGGAGAGGATGACTGTAGGACAGGAGAATACAGTCTATTGCCCCCTGTTATCAGCCATTTCAGGGGAGAGGATGACTGTAGGACAGGAGAATACAGTCTATTGCCCCCTGTTATCAGCCATTTCAGGGAGAGGATGACTGTAGGACAGGAGAATACAGTCTATTGCCCCCTGTTATCAGCCATTTCAGGGAGAGGATGACTGTAGGACAGGAGAATACAGTCTATTGCCCCTGTTATCAGCCATTTCAGGGAGAGGATGACTGTAGGACAGGAGAATACAGTCTATTGCCCCTGTTATCAGCCATTTCAGGGGAGAGGATGACTGTAGGACAGGAGAATACAGTCTATTGCCCCTGTTATCAGCCATTTCAGGGGAGAGGATGACTGTAGGACAGGAGAATACAGTCTATTGCCCCCTGTTATCAGCCATTTCAGGGGAGAGGATGACTGTAGGACAGGAGAATACAGTCTATTGCCCCCTGTTATCAGCCATTTCAGGGAGAGGATGACTGTAGGACA
The DNA here is from genome assembly GCA_033119425.1 of Bufotes viridis. Taxonomy (NCBI): domain Eukaryota; kingdom Metazoa; phylum Chordata; class Amphibia; order Anura; family Bufonidae; genus Bufotes; species Bufotes viridis. The sequence goes on from CM065597.1 coordinate 2,730,153, forward strand.
GGAGAATACAGTCTATTGCCCCCTGTTATCAGCCATTTCAGGGGAGAGGATGACTGTAGGACAGGAGAATACAGTCTATTGCCCCCTGTTATCAGCCATTTCAGGGAGAGGATGACTGTAGGACAGGAGAATACAGTCTATTGCCCCCTGTTATCAGCCATTTCAGGGGAGAGGATGACTGTAGGACAGGAGAATACAGTCTATTGCCCCCTGTTATCAGCCATTTCAGGGAGAGGATGACTGTAGGACAGGAGAATACAGTCTATTGCCCCCTGTTATCAGCCATTTCAGGGGAGAGGATGACTGTAGGACAGGAGAATACAGTCTATTGCCCCTGTTATCAGCCATTTCAGGGGAGAGGATGACTGTAGGACAGGAGAATACAGTCTATTGCTCCCTGTTATCAGCCATTTCAGGGGAGAGGATGACTGTAGGACAGGAGAATACAGTCTATTGCCCCCTGTTATCAGCCATTTCAGGGGGAGGATGACTGTAGGACAGGAGAATACAGTCTATTGCTCCCTGTTATCAGCCATTTCAGGGAGAGGATGACTGTAGGACAGGAGAATACAGTCTATTGCCCCCTGTTATCAGCCATTTCAGGGAGAGGATGACTGTAGGACAGGAGAATACAATCTATTGCCCCCTGTTATCAGCCATTTCAGGGAGAGGATGACTGTAGGACAGGAGAATACAGTCTATTGCCCCCTGTTATCAGCCATTTCAGGGGAGAGGATGACTGTAGGACAGGAGAATACAGTCTATTGCCCCTGTTATCAGCCATTTCAGGGGAGAGGATGACTGTAGGACAGGAGAATACAGTCTATTGCCCCTGTTATCAGCCATTTCAGGGAGAGGATGACTGTAGGACAGGAGA